>OX422183.1:4704135-5231635 GCA_949130485.1 Agelas oroides
TTGTCCCCTCACTGACTGCATGCTTGGACAGTTCACCTGGCAGATGCAGCCTCACAGCAGTCTGGATTTCCCGGCTGGTGATGGTGTGTTTCTTGTTGTAGTGAGCCAGACGGGAGGCTTCGGTGGCGATGCGCTCAAAGATGTCGTTCACGAAGGAGTTCATGATGCTCATGGCCTTGCTGGAGATACCAGTGTCGGGGTGAACCTGCTTCAGGACTTTGTAGATGTAGATGGAGTAACTCTCCTTGCGAGACTTTCTCCTCTTCTTGGTTTCGCCAGACTTGGGCTTCACCGCGGCTTTCTTCTCTCCCTTCTTGCTAGCTACCTTCCCGGGCATTGTGGCTCGTATCGCGGCGTGTTTGTCTCGCTCACAAAGCTCAAAGTTTCTGTGGTGGAGGCAATCGCGCGGAAGATGGGGTGAGCCCGTCCCAGCCACGTAGGATCACTTCTGGTAGGATCACTTTGCTATTGACGAATCACATTTTAGAATTCTGGACCAGACGTTTAACGGCTACAAATGGTGCAATCTGATTGGCCAATGATAAAGTGATCCTACCCGAAGTGATCCTTCCGGCTTCGCGCCAAGTTGCCAGCTGTGCATTGATCTCCAATAAAAGCACGTGTTGCACATAGGTAAACAGCAGCGGTCAACTTTGGACATCCTCTTGAAGCTACCACCTCAAGCGCAACTACCATCATTATGTCTGGACGTGGAAAGGGAGGCAAGGCCCGCGCCAAGGCCAAGACTCGCTCTAGCCGTGCTGGGCTTCAATTTCCTGTGGGCCGTGTTCATCGCCTCCTCCGCAGTGGCAACTATGCCGAGAGAGTTGGCGCCGGTGCTCCCGTCTACCTTGCAGCTGTGATGGAATACCTCGCTGCTGAAATCCTTGAGTTAGCTGGCAACGCCGCCCGTGACAACAAGAAGCAGAGAATCAACCCCCGCCATCTGCAGCTAGCCATCAGAAACGACGAAGAGCTGAACAAGCTACTGTCAGGTGTCACTATCGCTCAAGGAGGTGTCCTTCCCAACATCCAGGCTGTTCTGTTACCGAAGAAGAGTGGTGGACACAAGGGAGTGTCTTCTCAGAGCCAAGAATACTAGACAAACTCTCGTACCTCTTCCTTTCTGTACACAGCTATATTTACCACTCTAACCTGTTTTGCATATCTGGCATATCATTCAGCACTAGTCTCTTGGCTCACATTTTGCAATACCATTGTCTGTACTGTGGCAACCCTAATCTCTATCAATGTTATCCTAGCTAGCCTCCAAATTAACCAATGACCAGATGAAGTATTTCCAACTGGCTGCCAAAGTATTGTATCGAAATCGTGAGTAACTAAGTTTTGATATTATATTGATGGTATTGATAATTGTGGTGTGGTATCATATTGCTGAGGAATTGGCATGGCATACTGGTCGATACACAAGCTTCTTTGGGCAGTGCCATTCTAATTATGACTCCCGTTGTGTGCACTTTCAGAGAAGTGTCAAACACAGAGATGTACTTGCTTTGGACACCTGGCATGTCATTCGCCTAGAATCATTCTCTGGCCTGCATTTTTTCAATATCTGTGTCGTCATACCTTGTGGAGGGAAGGGTGTGTACATTCTTCTGCCCAGTACCCTCCCAACTACCATGCAATTAACCAGTGACATTGTAGTATATAATTGGGGCATATATGTCCAATTAGTACCTTACAATTACTACATTCTTAACTACATGTGACAGCTGATAAACTACAAGGTATACACTAAAGGTTCTTCAGTGAAGTTGCAATTGTTGGGCTAGTTTGCAGTAGCACTCACAGTCATCTTTATGTCATGTATGTGTGTTGAAAGGGAACATCAAAACAACTAGATTCTTGCGTGAGATAGCACTCCCCATCTGCCGTGGCCAGTTACCCCAACACAGGCTTGGAAAAGGCCAAAGCGTGTCCTGCATAGTGGGTGCATAAAACTGTGCAATATCTAGGCCTGCCTTTTTTCAGAATGATGTAGTTTGTGGTTTTACGCATGACTTGAGTCTGTCTGTACAAAATGTTACACAACATCTGTCCACTCAGTACTTTCCACAATGAATACATTCTTACCCACATGAAACCAATTACTAAAAGTTGTTTATGTGCTGTGTTGTGTTGAAAGAAACCACCTGGCATGTTTAAAGCATGTTAAAAACAATCATATACAAACACACAAACTTGCGTCTGTCTAGACCAAAATACCACTGAAAGCTAGCTTCATCCCCAGTCCATAATGACATTTTATTCCTCACAACATGCACTCTTGCCTGGCCCAGCCAGTTTTCCGTCTCTTGCAGTATGGTACTGCAAGCGACAGAAAACTGGAGAGTGCATAAGAACGGGTGGCTTGAGTAAGAGCGTGTAAACTTTGAGTGGCTTCTCAGTTAGATTCTGCATAAATGAAGAGAACGTTATCTTACCAGCTTGAGCTCAACGACTGGAGCATTCAGTCGAAACATCAGCAAGTTATTTTCCGAGCTCAAGTTGGTAACAGATAACCTTCTCTTCATTCAAGAGCATGTAACTCCGTAAAATTGAAACCGGTCGGAATTTACCGCCAGTACTAAAAATAGTAACACGTACTGCGCATGCTGCGTTGACATAAGCCATTGTGCTTGTAACTCCTTAAAATTGAAACCAGTCGGAATTTACCGCCAGTACTAAAAATAGTAACACGTACTACGCATGCTGCATTGACATAAGCCATTGTTGCTAAGCACGTGATCAGGTGTTCTATTTTTAGTACAGTTCAATAATTATGTATGACATTGTGCCCTTGTTAGCTACATACTGGCAGGATGCTACATGGCATGTATGCCAGTGCGTCCAAGCACAACTAAAATCCTGATGGTACATGTACCCTACTTTTCTATGCTGCAAGCTATGAAGAGATGGGTAGAGGATTATGAACAAGGTTATCATTTCCCACCACACCCACACACGCAGGAGCCACACATATCAGTTTGAGGACTTTCTTCTCTCCTGGGGAGACAAACTAAAGTCGAGTGGAGAGCCAAACAGTATCACTGTCCGGCTTCAGAAAGATGTGGATAAGTTCCATGTGAGTGAGCAAGTACTCTTCATAGTGGTACAAAGTTTTCTCCTGTTGTAAGGGCATCTTATTGGGATTCAGAAGACCCAGGTTCAAGTCCCCTGGATCTCAATCTCTCGTGGGCTGTAACCCTGTGCACATTGTACAGCATGTGACACAAAAATTCAGGTCTAGAAATAGCAATAGGTCTAGCCTCGTACCCAGGCCACATGACATGGGTATGAGGCTAGACCTGGTGCATAGACTATAGAAGGTACAGCCATGAATCCTTTAGTACTACATAACGCTTCAATATCATTAGCATGTTAGTTTTTCCATAGTCTAGAAATGAGACTAGGTCTAGCCTCGTACCCAGGCCACATGACATGGGTATGAGGCTAGACTAGGTACAAGGAATAAGGTCAGGGCAACAACACTATTTCACCATATCTATGTTTTCCTCCATGTGGTATACTATATACATGATGTGTGTGTACTAATAGTCTAGAAATGAGACTAGGTCTAGCCTCGTACCCAGGCCACATGACATGGGTATGAGGCTAGACCTAGTGCATAGACTATAGAAGGTACAGCCATGAATCCTTTAGTACTACTTAACACTCAACTACCATATATATTATTAGCATGCTAGTTTCTCAAGTGTGCAATAAATAAGGTCTAGATCTGGGTGCAACGGTATGTCACTGTACCTAAGCACATACATTCTTGTAGGCTAATGGCTTTCTCCCTTCGTTTTTGCATACTGTAAGCTAATGGGCTTCTCCCCGTAAACTATCAAAACTAGACTGTGGGGATTGTCATGTACATGTGTCTGAAGTAGAGCTCTACAACCACAATTCAAGGATACACTCTTCATGTGGTATATATGATGTGTGTACTAAATATATCCATGTGTGTAATTTTGGACCTCCCTGTACTTACAGATGCTGTTGCCCTTACTCAAGTACGTCAGAGGAGAGGTCCTCTCCCCCGACCACTGGCACGAGCTGTTCCGCATGCTGGGGATGCCTCGAGGGACCACACTGGAGAAACTGACGTTTGGAGACATTGTATCTGTGACGGACGCCATTGTGCGCAACACGGAGGGTCTGAAGGAGCTGTTTAGTCGTGCCCAGGGGGAGGTGTCCATCAGGGAGGCTCTGAGAGAGCTGGAGCTGTGGGGAGCAGGGGCATCGTTCAGTCTAACAGGATACTCAGACTCTGCAGAGAAACAACTAGCGATTATCAAAGACTGGAAGGAACTTGTCAATCAGGTATGGGAGAGATACACAATTGCATGCCGTGTGTATATCATATGGGTGGGAGAGGTGGCAGGAGGGTGTGTGTGTGTGTGTATGTGTGTGTGTGCGTGTGTGTGTGTGTGTGTGTGTGTATGTGTGTGTGTGTGTGTGTATGTGTGTGTGTGTGTGCGCGCGTGTGCGCGCGCGCGTCCGTGCGTGCGTGCATGCGTGTGTATATACGTGGGCATGTACATGTGCATGCGTGGAAATTGTTAATAGTTTCTAGTCATCCCCACAAAGGTATGAACCTGTATGTTTGCTTGTAATGGTCTGTTGCTTGGGTGCACCAAGAGCACAAAAACAGCACATTGAATAGGAGTGTGTAACTCCAATAGAAACCCGTAGTCCAGTCAAAATTAGTACTGGCGGTAAATTCCAACCGGTTTGAAATTTTATGGAGTTACATGCTCTTACTCAAGCCACCCATTCTTATGCACTCTTGGGTTTGTTGCTTGGGCGCACTGATAAACTCTTCCCCCACCCACACACACTCACCGTCTAGGTTGGTGACAACCAGTGCTTGCTACAATCACTGAAAGACTCGCCTTACTTTGAAGGGTTTGCAGACAAGGCTTCTCTCTGGGAGTCCCGGCTGGCTGACTTGGACGAGTTTCTCCGCAACTTGAACCAAATCCAGCGGAGATGGGTCTACCTCGAGCCTATCTTTGGACGGGGGGCTTTACCCCGGGAGCAGGCCAGGTTCAAGAGAGTCGATGCTGACTTCAGGTTTGTGGATTGACTATCAGCTGGCATGATGAAGTGTCACCAACTTCTGTACAGTTTTTACCCACAAGTGAGGTGTTTAAGACAACAATCAACATGTGCTTGTATGTATGTACAATGGTAGTCTTGCTTTGTAAAGGTGATCTCCCTCCTTGTTTCTCTTCTTTCATCCATGCTCCCCATTCATCCTTCTTCTTCCGTCCCTCCCCTCAACCTTCTCCCTCCCTCCTCCTCCTTCTTCTCTCCTCCCTCCCTCCCTCCTCCTCCTTCCTCCTCTTCCCTCCCTTCTCCTTTGCTCCTCCTCCCTCCTCCCCCCTTTTCCTCCCTCCCCCTTTCCTCCCTCCCTCCTCCTTCCTCCCTCCGTTCTCCTTTGCTCCTCCTCCCTCCCCCTTTCCTCCCTCCCCCTTTCCTCCCTCCCTCCTCCCTCCTCCCTCCTCCCTCCTCCCTCCTCCCTCCTCCCTCCTCCCTCCTCCCTCCTCCCTCCTCCCTCCTCCCTCCTCCCTCCTCCCTCCTCCTCCCTCCTCCCTCCTCCTCCCTCCTCCCTTCTCCTCCCTCCTCACTCCCTCTTTCCTTCCTCCTACACTTGCAGGACCATTATGTCTGATGTTGAAAAGGACAGTCGAGTCCTCTCTCTCCTCAATCGCACCGGCCTCAGACAGACGCTAGCCACCCTGCATGACCAGCTGGGACGGTGCCAGAAGGCTTTGAATGAGTTCTTGGAGGTCAGTGATGACATCATATGATGTTTGTTCATGCATTTCACCCGGTGTGTAGCCTATCTACAGCTGTATGTACATGTACTATGTACCGACAAAGGGGTCAATAAGGCCTTGGTACCAACAGTAGATCTTCCATTTTTCATCACTTACAGTTGCAATGATTGTTCAGATTTTAACATGCATGTTGCAATGGATCAAGAACTAGACAGTAGGAAAGATTCGAAATGAAGCTACTATGACAATTACAAGGAGGGAGAATGAGCTTCAATCCATCTTCCAAACACATCTGTCTTCCACACATTCCACACACATCTTGTCCACCGTGTGCTTAATATTTTCTCGCGGTTGTAACTTTAGCTACTTCACCTGATGTCTCATGAGACTAGCCTTGTTCCCTAGCTCTCATCCAGCTCTCCATTGCTTACTATAAAAGTCTGCAAGTGACTGAAAAACTGGGTCACAATCTAGGAACAAAGCTAGTCTCATGACTCCGATTTGAACAAGTTGCTTTACCTTATACATGTATCTTGTATAGCCTTGTTCCCAGGCCTCCCCCGTTTTACCTTCTGTTTGCGTTCACAATAATACACGGGAGCGGAAGGCCGGACTTCCGCTCCCGTGTACGCAAACGGAAGGTAAAACGGGGGAGGCCTGGGAACAAGGCTATATCTTGTAAGTGTCTGTGTGGGCTGGCAGCTTTATGTTGCTTGCATCAGTTATTGTCTCCTGAGATTAGCCTTGTTCCTGAACCAGCCTTCCATCACCTACAGTATAGTATTATAAAAGTTTACTGCAAGCGAGGGAAAACTGGATCGCAATCTAAGAACAAAGCTAGTCTTATGAGGCTATCCTTTGCGAGCTTAGTTGCTTCACCTAATATCTTGTAAGGGTCTGTGTGGGCTGGCTGCTCTACATTGTTTACACGGATATGAGAGAGTTTATTAGCTTATTGTAGCAGATTGACAACAGAACATTTCGGTCCGTGGACCTTCACTCTCTCCAAGCCATTACAATGAGGATATTGTTATCAATTGTCTGACTGCACACACAGGAGAAACGCTCCATCTTCCCCCGCTTCTACTTCATTGGGGACGACGATCTCCTGGAGATCCTTGGGCAGGCCACCAACCCCAGCATCATCCAGACACACCTAAAGAAGCTGTTTGCTGGCATCCATTCGGTGGAGTTTGGAGGAGAGGAGGAGGAGACAAGGATCGTAGCCATGAAGTCTCTGGAGGGCGAGGTTGTCCCACTGAAGAATCCTGTCCCTGTTTCAGCAGATGTCGAGGTAGGATTATAGAGTTGTGTTGGACCATCTGCCTTGAGTAGTGTTGCCACTCACCCACATACTCCTGCACATGCATAAACAATCAATGAACCACATCTCCCTAAAATATAGGCCTAGATGTTATATATGCAGAGTTACCCACTGCGTAAGATGCATTTCGGCCAATACCAGGCCTCATCAGCTGTGCTGGGGCTACTGGCCATGGGCATGTATGCACTTGTATACATTTATCACATGAACATACACTGTTTCACTTTCACTCTCCCAATCATTTCTGATATACACTCAATCACCTTCACCATACACACCCTCCCATTATATGTACATGTACACATTCACCACTCACACCCTCTCACCACTCACACCCTCTCACTACTGATACCCTTTCACCGCTCACAGCCTCTCACCACTCACACCCTCTTATCACTCACACCCTCTCACTACTGATACCCTCTCATCACTCACTACTGATACCCTCTCATCACTCACAACTGATACCCTCTCACCACTCACACTCTCTCACCACTCACACCCTCTCACCACTCACACCCTCTCACCACTCACACCCTCTCACCACTCACACCCACTCACCACTCACACCCACTCACCACTCACACCCTCTCACCACTCACACCCTCTCACTGCAAGCATACCTTTATCGCTCACAGGTATGGCTGGGCAGGCTCTCAGATGAGATGAAGAACACTCTTCAGCAGCTACTAGTGGAGTGTGTGAAGGAGGGGAGGACGGGGAACCGAGGAATTGACCCGACTCGATACCCCTCACAGATTCTCTGTTTGGCTGAGCAGATGCTCTTCACGGAGCGGTGTGAGGTGGCCATCGAGTCGTCTACGCTGAGCGAGTTTCTCATTGAGCTGGAGTCTCAGCTGGACAGCTACACCAGCACAGGAGTGGAGGTGAGGTCACATGACCTGATCTGAGTAAGCAATTTGATTGGTCAAAGGTCACATGACTGGACTTCTTGACTGAGACATAAAAGCCACTTGAAGCACATTACTTGCACACAACCTAAGTTGCATACAATGAAACCACCATCAATAATACATGTACGCATGTTTCTAAACTCAAATTTTGCAATGAAGTAGAACTGGTATGGGACAGTCTTGTGAGATTGCAAGCAATTAGTGAATATTTGTGTAGATGTCAGCAAAATGTTGGGGTCACAGTTCTGATCAGAGATGCTATATAATGTCCATTCATTCAGGCAATATCTTCAGAATGAAAACTGCGATACTGCATATATGGTCTACTGAATAACACACCAGTAGACCATACATATACCGTACAGTGGGAAACTTTTGAGGGAGAAAACTTTCGTGAATTTGAGGTTTTGTGGATATTCACGAAAGTTTTCTCCACGAAATTTGGAAGTGTGGGGTCCTCTAGCAGCACAATTGGCAGCACCATCGAGCAATCTGCGAAAGTTCTGCGAAAATCTTATTTTCCGCCAATTCACAAAAGTTTTCTCCTGCGAAAGTTTCCCGCTATGTAGCACATATGTGTGGAGACACATTCTGTATGCAATGTCCATTTTTAAAACTTCCTCTCCTTCCCTTTCCCTCCCTCCTCCTCCTCTCCCCTCTCACAGTCCCCAGACTCCTCTTCTCCCTCCTCCCACGTCTTGGGCTTGAAACTCAAGTCCCTAATCTTAGACACCATCCACTCCATTGACATTGTGTCCTCTCTCCTTCATGGCGGTGTCAAGAGTGTTGGGCAGTGGCTCTGGAAGAAACAGCTCAGACACTACCTCAGGAATGGTATGAAGGACTGAGTGATTAGCAGCACTTTCTGAGTACCAACTGTCTTCCAGTGTGCCTGTTGATCTTAACTGTCTGAGAGAAGGGCCAATCAGCAAACTAACTGTTATTCTTGTGCCCATGTTCATCCGATTTGTGTTTGTTCTATTTTGATTCCCCACTCTACTTCCTCTCTTCTCTCTCTCCTTTCAATTCTCTCCTCCCTCCTTCCTCTCACCCTCTCCTCCCCACCTCTTTTCCTATCCCTCTTCTTCCTGCTCCCTCCTCTCCCTTCCTTCTTCCCACCTCTCCCTCCTCTCCCTTCCTTCTTCTCTCTCCTCTCCCTCTTTTCCCTCATTCTTTCTCCTCACCTCTCCCTCCCTCCCCCCCCCCCTCCCTCCCCTCCCTCCCCTCCCTCCCCTCCCTCCCCTCCCTCCCCTCCCTCCCCTCCCTCCCCTCCCTCCCCTCCCTCCCCTCCCTCCCCTCCCTCCCCTCCCTCCCCTCCCTCCCCTCCCTCCCCTCCCTCCCCTCCCTCCCCTTCCTCCCTCCTCTCAGGGCTATGCATACTGTGTATGGTGGATGGTGAGTTCTCCTACACTTACGAGTATCAAGGCAATGCTCCCAAGCTTGTCCACACCCCCCTCACCGACAAATGCTACCTCACCCTCACACAAGGTACACCTCAACTCAGACACATGTTCAAACACATCCATAGCTCTAAACCACCAAGGAGTCCAGTCATTGTAACTAGTGTGGTTCCCAGTTCTGTGTCAGTCTAGCCACATGTACAGTTAATACTTTATGACCAGTGCCAAATGTTCATGTGTTCCATTGTCTATAACGCCTCCCAAAGCAATTTAGTCTTTGCTACAAATGTAAGTTCTATATTCAGAATCCAGACAGCTCTTCAGTTCATTTAGATCAAGTAGTTGTTAAATGAGGGCATAAGAGTCTCCAAAGGGCACCGAACCTTCTTGAAAGGCCTAGCAAGAACACTGTCTGAGATGATCCAGATGAGGCCGTGCATCTTTGCAATGTAGCATCAGACCCATGGCAGCTAGGCTTTCTGTTGTAGAGCGAAGAAATGAGGCTAGTTTTTCCCACACACAGTAAAAAGAAATGGGCAATGTGTGCTGCTTTTACACATGTATGTACTTTCGTGCAAAGTTTTGGTTATAGCCCACTGTTCCTTCAATTGTAGTCACTTCCTCTCATGTAGGCATGCACATGGGTCTTGGAGGAAACCCGTATGGTCCAGCTGGAACGGGTAAGACTGAGTCTGTAAAGGCCCTCGGAGGACTGTTTGGGAGGCAGGTCCTGGTCTTCAACTGTGATGAGGTGAGAGTAGGAATTGTTGTGTTATGACATCATGGTATGTAATGTAAGTAGATTAAAATAGTGTTGAATTATATCATGTTGTCCTGAGCAAGCAGCCATTTCTGTGCAAGTGCCCACCTATCAATTCTGTGGTTTTGTTGAGTCTTCCATGTAGCCACTTAATGTGCGGAAATTCTTGTGCAATCATATTTCAGGTGCTATCGCCCAACTCCTAGTCATTGGTTTTAACTATACATGTAGTATATCGATGTGTATACATGTACACACACCACAAATATTACCCTCACACACACCTCACACTCTCACACATCCCCCCTCACACACACCATCCACACACCGTCACACACAGGGCATAGATGTTAAGTCAATGGGACGGATCTTCATTGGCCTTGTAAAGTGTGGAGCGTGGGGATGTTTTGATGAGTTCAACCGACTGGAGGAGGCCGTCCTGTCAGCTGTCTCCATGCAGATCCAGACCATTCAGGCTGCTCTCCGGACCAGAGCCCCCAATTGTGAACTCCTGGAGAGACAGGTAGGAGCGTGAGGGAGGGACGGAAGGATGAAGGGACAGAGGGAGTGGGGGGAAGGGAGAGGGTAAAGGAGGGGCGAAGCTGTGTAGTAGATGAAAACCCATATTTTTTTAGACAATCTAACTACTTACACATGCCTATCAAGTCGTGCACTGTTGGTTGAGCAATGGAATTGGAGGGGAGATAAGGGAGGGAGGGGAGGGAGGTGTATATGTTGTACCATGTGATAAATTGACAGGTCTGGCCATCTTTGATGGTGTTGTATTGTGCACTTATACAGCTCATGTGGTCAACCTGAAGGGAAGGATGGGAATGGGAGGAAAGTGGATAACATCAATGATTCTAGGTCTTAACTAGTCTCGTGCCCAGACCCCACCCGCGAGGAGAGGGTCTGGTGACATCCGGCTGATTCCTCGGGCTTCATTAAAAATTCATAGCTTATTGTATGCATAGGTGCGAACTGATAACTAATTTACGCGCCAAAAAAGTGCTGTGTCATCGAATTTCCGGTGTTGCAACCACAGATTGTGTTTTCTGCAACGTGATTGGCACGAGCAAAATTCCTCGTCAAAAAGCAATCAACTTAATGAAGCCAAGGAATCGGCTGAAGGTCACCAGACCCTTTTTTTCCTCGTGAGAGGGTGGGGTCTGGGCACGAGACTAGGTCTTAACAGGTCATTCAACATAAATTGTTACATCACATACCTTACACTACTTTTCTCTCCTAATAGGTTAACCTGGACCCCAACTCTGGAATATTCATCACCATGAACCCTGCTGGGAAGGGGTACGGAGGGAGACAGAAGCTCCCGGACAACCTCAAGCAGCTGTTTCGGCCTGTCGCCATGTCAAAACCAGACAATGAGCAGATTGCCGAGGTTATCCTCTTCTCTGAGGGATTCAAAGAGGCAAAGGCGATTGGGAGAAAGCTGGTGGCCGTCTTCAACCTTGCAAAGTGAGCCAAATAACTCAGTAATCTTCTATTCACCCTCTACATTATATCTCTTCCATCCCCTGCACTAACCCAGTCATCTTCCACCCACCCCAGGGAGCTCCTCTCCTCTCAGCAACATTATGACTGGGGCCTGAGAGCCCTGAAGACTGTTCTGAGGGGGTGTGGCTTTCTTCTCGCACAAGAGAGAAAAGCATCTCAGAAAAGTAAGAACCAGCTTTGCCTTTGACCATGTTTTGCTTTTGTGTTGCATCCTTCATACATGTAAAATGTAGGCCTTAGCCTCATTCCCAGACTCCATTGCTTGGGGATAACCTGGGAATGAGGTTAGGCTCATGTATGTGAGAGTTGAGGTCATTCACCATTTATGGGGGCGTGGTGAGTACGGAACATCTTACACCCCAAAACAATTACCAAATGCCACCACCTTTGATGACTTTTGATGTACACTCAAACAATTGCAATGTGTGTGTATCGAGGGAAGGGGGGATCCTGGTTGGACAGGGGGCTTGCCACTCACCTACCATCCTGGGTCAGGACAATCGCAGAGTGATTGATCCAGGAAATTCTTGGCTGTGCAATATTAAAGTCTACCTAAACCTGGCCTCTGTGCCTCACACAAACTAACCTGAAGCGCCATTATCTTATTTACACTACCATTTCTGTAGTTCCTCCTTCTGTTGAGTGCCGGCTGGTGGTGCAGGCTCTCAGGCTCAACACACTCTCAAAGCTGACGTTTGCCGACAGCAAGAGGTTCGATGCTCTAGTGAAGGATGTGTTCCTCGGGGTGCCGTTCAAAGATGTGGAGTACATGGACTTGGAGAATGCACTTCGGGAGGCTTGTCGGGAGAACAACCTGGTGGTGATTGAGTCTCAGGTATGTATAATTGTGTATGTGTATGACAGTTTACTCTTTGCCTACATCGTGAAGCAGGCCGGGTGTTTGGGATCTGGAGACAAGTGTGTTGGCCTCGGATAGTACGCTCTCTGCACATGTACATGTGTGTGTGTGTGTGTGTGTGTGTGTGTGTGTTTATGTGTGTATGAGAGTATCATGAAGTATGGTTACTATGGTAATACTCCACATATGTAGAAGTAATGAGTGTACATTGACCAAAACGTGTTTAGTGCAGTCGGTGGCTTGCCTTTTTTCTTCACCGTACACATACACACACACACACACTCACACTCACACTCACAGTCGCCATTCTCGTAAACCATATCTCCTAGAAAAGTTGATAGCACTGTCAAACCATGAGCCAAATGCTAAGGCATCAAACTGCTTTCAGTGGTACTCACCGCTAGGAAGGCTGAACAAAGCCAGGAGCAACCAATCCAGTCAGAATTCATAAACAATCAGTGAATCAGACTTACATCTCCCTGTACAAGGACAGTTACGTAAATGTAGAGTCACCCACTGTACAGGACACGTTTTAGCTGCGCTGGGGTGATCGTAGCCTCGTTCCCAGGCTCTCCCCTCGCCCCTCAGGGGAGGAGAGAGCCTGAGAACGAGGCTAGGGTGACCGGAGATAGGGAATGCTATCCCATGCAAGAAAGGCAGTCAGCCAATAGTGGGATAGTAACATCTCAACGTGACACTGTCCACACTCAGATTCGCAAAGCTCTGGAGCTCCATGAGCAGCTGAAACAACGAATGGGTGTGGTTATTGTGGGCCCCTCTGGATCAGGGAAGAGCGCTGTGTGGCGACTGCTGAAGGCGGCCATGACCAAGAGAGGGGAGGTGGTGAAGGATTACACTATGAACCCCAAGGCCATGCCCAGGACACATGTAAGAAACACAGACATTCATATCCATCCTCCCCTTCGTGCCTAAAAGCTACCTCAACCCTGTAACAGTGCTAGCCCCAACATATCTCTAGCTTGTCCTTGTTCACAGGCCTCGCCCGTTTTTTTTTTACTCTTCCATTTGTGAACACAAACAGAAGAGTACAAACAGGGTAAGCCTGGGAAAGAGGCTACCTTAGTTCCTATTTTTGTTGAGGGTGGGTGGACTGAATTTTCTGTGCACATTCCATTCACATCACCCTCCAGAGCTCTCCCCACTTTAACATACACACACACATCCATCCTCCCCTTCATTACCCTGCCCTACTTCATACAATCTTCCTTTTATGTAACCCTCCTCCACCCCATAATGTACTAGCCTTGTACCCAGACTGTGTGGGAGAAAAGAAACGTCTGTTGTTAATATTGTACAAACACTTGTTCTTCCAGTGCATACATGTACATCTCCTTCATCATTCAACTGTCTATCCCCCCCCCCCCCCCCCCCCCCCACATACACACACATATAATATATGTACCTTCCACCTTGACTGCCATGTACATTCAACTGCCCATTCTGACCACTTGTTCCCAGGCTCCCCCAGCCTCCATCGCTTGCAGTATAGAATTTTTAAGCAGCTATGTTGCAAAGAACGGAAGGCTGGGTAGGGACCTAGGAATTGAGGCTACCCATTCACATCATTCCCCCCTCCCCTCCCACCTCCCCCCCCCCACTCACGCAGCTGTTGGGCCACATTGATGTTGACACGCGTGAGTGGACGGACGGGGTACTGACGTACAGTGCCAGACAGGTGGTGAAGGAGCTACCCGGTGTGCAGTCGTGGATTGTGTGTGATGGAGACATTGACCCTGAGTGGATTGAGTCCCTGAACTCTGTGCTGGATGATAACAGGTGTGTGTGTGTGTGTGTTTGTGTGTGTGTGTGTGTGCGTGCTGTGTGTGTGTGTGTGTGTGTGTGTGTGTGTGTGTGTGTGTGTGTGTGTGTGTGTGTGTGTGTGTGTGTGTGTGTGTGTGTGTGCATGCATGCGTGCGTGCGTGTGTGTGTGTGCATGCGTGCGTGCGCGTGTGTGTGTGTGTGCGTGCGTGCTGCATGTTTGTGTGTGCGTGTGTGTGTGCACGTGCATGCGTCCGTGTGCATGTGTGTGTGTGTGCGTGCATGTGTGTGTGCGTGAATGTGTGCATGTGTGTGTGCATGTGTGCATGTGCATGCGTCCGTGTACATGTGTGTGTGTGCGTGCATACATGTGTGTGTGTGTGCGTGTGTGTGCATATGTGTGTGTGTGCATGTGTGTGTGCACATGCATGCGTCCGTGTGCATGTGTGTGTGTGTGTGTGTGTACATGCATGTGTGTGTGTGTGTGCATGTGCATGCGTCCGTGTACATGTGTGTGTGTGCGTGTGTGTGCATGTGTGTGTGCACATGCATGCGTCCGTGTGCATGTGTGTGTGTGTGTGCGTGCGTACATGCATGTGTGTGTGTGTGTGTGTGCGTGTGTGTGCACGTGCATGCGTCCGTGTGCATATGTGTGTGTGTGTGTGTGTGTGTGTGTTGTGAGACCCTCCTCTCTCCTGCAGACTGCTGACAATGCCATCTGGGGAGCGTATCCAGTTTGGTCCAAACGTGAACTTTCTCTTTGAGTCACATGATCTCTCCTGTGCTTCCCCGGCCACCATCTCCAGAATGGGCATGATCTTCCTGAGGTTAGGGATGAGGGGAGAGGTTGATGTGGGGAGAGAGGGGGAGGAAGAGAGGAGAGGGAGGGGGAAGGGAGGGGGAAAGGAGGGGAAGAAATAAGGGAGGCAGGGTGAGGAGAGGGGAGAGAGTCAACATGATCTCTCCTGTGCTTCCCCTGCCATCATCTCCAGAATGGGCATGATCTTCCTCAGGTCAGGAAGGAGGGGAGAGGGGAGGGAGGGAGAGGGAAGGTAGGGGGAAGGGAGTCTCTCCTGTGCCTCCCTGGGATCTTCCTTAGGTTAGGAAGGTGGGGAGAAGATGTCCTAGCCTTGTATATACACGTACATGTAGTCCCTGAAGCAGAGGGGGAAGAGGGAGAGGGAAGTGAATGATTTGTGGTTAAAGACCAGTTACACTAGCTTTGTATATACATGTAGGCTTTGCAGAATTATGTTATGGCTATATAGTGAGACTAGGGGAGAAGGAATGAGAAAGGCAGCCTTATATATGTACACACAGGCACAAGGAGAGGATGAGTGTGTGTGTGTGTGTGTGTGTGGGATGGGGGGAGGGGGAGAGGGACAAGAACAGTATCACACAGATCTATCTTGAGGAAATTTAGTTCATGGTGAGAAAGCAACACTCATGTGCAGTACTACTCCACTAGCAAGCAGTTCATGAGACTTTCTTGAAGTGGAGTTGGTTGGAGGGTTCTCTTTCAGCTTCAGAAATTGCATCATAAATGTTTACTTATATCATTGCAGTGATGAAGACACAGACATCCGTGCACTGGTGACAGCATGGCTGAAATCAGTACCAGGAGAATTCCCCCACTTAGAAGGCTGGCTTGACGACCACTTCTACCGTGCTTTGGATTGGGTGATGAAAGCCAATGACTTTGTGGTTGAAACAACAATGGTGGGCGTCGCCATGAATGGACTCTCGCATCTGGTGGGGGTCGGGTGTAAGGCCGAGTTTGCATGTGCACTGGTGCGGGGACTTGGGGGGAACCTGGCTCCTAGCACTCAGGACAAGTTTGCCAAAGAGGTGCAGTCCGTATACTGTAATATACTGTAGTATGTGCATGTACTTTACTGTAGTGTATTGTAGTTTACTGTGCATGTACTTTACTGTAGTTTACTGTCCACTGATACCATGCATCTACACATGTGTGAATCTCTGATACTGTGGTGTAGTAGTAGTGAGATTTCTTTACTGGAGAACATATTCGCAAAATTAAACTTTGCAAAAAAATATATATTACCCTACATGATCACTGTTCCACCTGTTCCCCATGTTTTGCCCTCACTCCCTCTCCCCTATTCACACTTTCCTACCTGCATGACTATTCTCCCTCCTTTCCTCCTCCTCCACTTCCTCCATTCCTACCCTGCTAGGTGTTTCACTGGACTCATGAGATCCCACCTGACCAGCGAAGACCACTTGACACGTACTACAGCCACGATAAAAACAGACTGTGCACATACCAGTTGGAGGTAGACAGTACATAGCATTATTCCCAGACCTTTTCATTGCTTACAAATTTTCTGTACTGCAAGTGATAGAAAGTGGGGGAATTAGGTTATAGACAAACAACACCTTTTTATTAAGTGACACACCTGACAATAAGTTTGTGTTACTGTAAGAGGATGGACATATTTAGATTTGCGACCTTTGCTGATGGGGAGAGGAATGACGGGGAGGATGGGCGTGTATGCATGGTTTGCGTGTTGACAACACGTGACGATTACAATAACTATACGATCTTTGAATGAAAGACAACTGCATGATGGACAGCTGCACAAAGGAAGATGCCTTCGAATAGCTTTTACCGACCTTTTGGATAAGGCCAGCCACCTGACAGCATTTTGTATATGAGATTGCAGTACCCATCTCCCTGTAATGAGTTAGCTGCACTGACACTGGTATCCCAGCTGATGAGGCTTGGTGTTGGCCGAAATGTGTCCTGCACAGTGGGTGACTTTACATAACACCTAGTCCTATTTTTAAGGGACATGTTGTTTGCTGATTGTTCACGCATGTGTGCATGTGTGTGTTGGGGTGAAGGGGGAAAATGAAGCCGTAAACTGTCATCTTTATTGACTTGTAGAAAACTGAACAGATACATTCGAAGCTCACAAAACGCAACTGACTTCTACTTGAATGCAATTAATATGTACCATGACTCAGTTAAAATGACAAGTCTAGCTAACAATGCGTACTATGCAAGACTTTCATGTTTAATCCGGTGGTTTTAATCCCTCAGGTGCCTGACAGCCCCACGATCTCAGATCTCGGTGGTAACGGCGGTGGCTCTCTTCCCGTTGTCCTCACGACAGACGTACAGAGGGGTCTGGATATGTTCTCTCCCTGGTTGCAAGGGAGCAACAAACATCCCTTCATTGTCGTGGGGCCTGAGGGATGCGGGAAAGAGTGAGCGTTGACTCATAATGTCATTGGTGTACCGTACCATTCTTGCAACATTTTCCAGACGCTATACCTTTGTACCTGCTGTAGTATCCTAGTTGCTTAGTGACATTAGTTTGTTTTAAGCCTCCACTGAAAATTGTAAACAGGCCTGCTGTGGTCACACTTGCTATATTTTCTGGCTCAATACCTTAACTTCTTCCTTATCCATCAATTTCTATGTACATAAGACATTTATGGTGCCACCATTAACAATAAAATGCATGATGTTATATAAGTAAAGAATGTAAACATTGCAAGCCTTTCCCAATATAGCTGTGGTTTTTATAATGTGCATGATTTTACTGCACATGCCAAACAATCCCCCTCCCCTCCAACCACACAAACACAATCTCCACCCAGGCTGCTCCTTCGTCACAGTTTTGAGAAACTCCGCTCGGCCCAAGTTGCTACTATCCACTGCAGTGCTCAGACCTCAGCCACACACATCATGCAGAAGCTATCACAGGTGAGTGGGAGCGACTTGACTCCCTTCCTCCTTCATTTCTCCCTCATCTTTCTCTCTTCACACCCTCCTCTTCCTTCTTTTCTCCTTCTCCCTACCTCTCTGCGGAAGTATCTGCAGTGTACAGTAACTCCTGCCTATCTACCTCCCTCCACCCTTCACCCCCCTCCCTTCTTCCTCTTCTCCCATTCTCTTTCCCTCTCTCTCTCCCAATCTTTCTCTCTCTTCCTTTCTCTGCCCCACCCCATTCCCTCTCCTTCCTTCCTTTTCTCTTCGTTCCTCCCTCACCTCCATTTCCCTCCCTCTCCACTCCCTCCCTCTCCAGGTGTGTATGGTGATCTCAACCAACATGGGGCGTGTATACCGACCAAGAGACTGTGAGAGGCTGATCCTCTACCTGAAGGACATCAACTTACCCAAACCAGACAAGTGGGGTACCTCCCAGCTCATTGCTTTCCTGCAACAGGTATGGTATTCAATGATGTCGTGATGATGAAATGGTGATGTAGTCACACAATGTGTTATAATTTACTCTTCTTCCCAGGCCTTGTGTGTTTGCCACTTACTGTACAAAATTTGTGCAGAATTTTGTACTGCAAGTGACGAACACGCAAGGCCTGGGAACGAGGCTAATGCGTAGTACTGCTACATTGATGTTAGATGCTGAGACAAATGTTTGTAGCATTATGAGTATGGCCTGTAGTTTAGAGTCGTTCGTATTTCAGAGGTTGAATAATGCACTAAAACATCAGCATGAAAGTAGATTTATACAGAGTGCTCACAATCCAGAATTTAGCAAGTTTCACTTTCGTAAGTAGACAGCTGATGAAGAGATGAGGTCTGGTATTGGCAGAAATGCGTCCTGTGAAGTGGGTGACTTCGCATAACATCTAGACCTGCCTTTTTTATTCAGGGAGATGTGGTTCATTGATTGGTCGTGCATATATGAGAGTCCCTGTGATACAGTGTGTCAAACATGCCACTAACAATGACCCCATCAAGACAAATGCCACGAGATTTTAGTGTTCTCTTCCCCTCTCCTCCTCAGGTGTTGACGTATCATGGTTTCTATGATAACAATCTGGACTGGGTGGGGCTGGAGGGTGTGCAGGTGGTGGCATCCATGAACGCTGGGTCCACTCTAGGTTGGCACCAGTTGTCTACACGATTCACCTCCATCGTTCGCATCTGCTGCATAGGGTGAGTAGCCTTCTTCTTCCCAAGCCCCACACATGCAGCTTTGTCTCTTGCAGTATAATTATATGTATGGAGTACAAGCAACAAAAGGCTTGGTAGTATATTGGACATACACGTTTTAAGCATCAATCTATTAATTTCTACCAAAGTGTTTACAGTAGTATTCAAGCAACCTATAGATTACCGGAGACTTAGGAGGAGAGATGAAAGAAATATATAGCTTTCCCTCATCCACCCCTTCCCTTTCTCTCTTCTTGTTCCCACTCCTCCTCCCTTACCCTCACCCCAACCCTAACCCGTCCCTCCCTCTCTGCAGCTATCCTGATGACGACCAGCTCCAGACAGTATATAGCACCTACCTTAGTCCTGTCCTTCACCATAGTCTGGCCTCCCACCCTGTGTGGGGTGCCACAGGAAGGGTACATGCCCTCACCAACTCCATGGTGCAAGTGTACCAGCAGGTTAGTGTGCCTCATGACAGATAGTAATATGATATATGTGTGTCATAGCAATGAAACATGTTAGCAACACTTATACATGTATCTCGCTATGAGGTAATATTGTACACGTTTGCAACTGTATTATACGTTTCAGGTATGTCACTACATGTATATTGTGAGGATGTCATTAAATTTCCCACTTGGCTAGCCTCATCATCAGGTTTCCCATTACACACACACATGCACACACACACACACGCACACACACACACACACACACACACACACACACACACGCACACACACACACGCACACACACACACAAACACACACACACAAACACACACACACACACACACACACACACACACACACACACACACACACACACACACACACACACACACACACACACACACACACAAACACACACACACTAACACACACTCTCACACAGGTGCGTAAACATTTCACAGTGGATGACCACTCTCACTACATTTTCACTCCCCGGGACCTGACACAGTGGGTCCTTGGCCTGATGCGATACCCTCTGTCAGACACCGGGTCATCCCAGGACAGACTGTTGGAAATGTGGTCATATGAGGCAAGACGGTTGTTTCGTGATAGGCTCGTTGGAGAGAAGGCTTTAGATCACTTTGATGCCATTTTGAACTCTGTTCTGCGATCTGATTGGTCGACAGACTCATCCAGCTTGGAACAGGAAGGGGGTACATTCTATGTAACATGGGGATCACACCATGGCTCAAGTGACAATGTTGGCATACAGTTTGGGAAGCCTCTCGGAAGATTGTCTGCTGTTGACATGCAGGAGGTGGTGACTAAGGCGATTGTTGCCTATGGTAGGTGCACTACACACACTTACGTGCACATACACACACACACTTTTCACATCCACGTGCATACCATCTTACCCATCCCTACACAGTGTCCACCTCATTCCCCTTTCTTCCTCTACCCCCCTCCTCCCCCTTTCTCTCCCTTTCTCTCCCCCTTTCCCTCTCCTTTCTCTCCCCCTTCTCTCCCCCTTTCCCCCTTTCTCTCCCCCCTCCTTTTCTATCCCTTCTCTTGTCCCCTTTCCCCTACCCTCCTTAGGTCGTGAGTATCAACAGCTAGACATCCTCCTCTTCCATGAGGTCCTGGACCACATTGCTCGTATTGACCGTGTCCTCACTGCTCCAGGCGGGTCTCTCCTCCTCAGCGGGAGGAGTGGCGTGGGGAGACACACGGCTGTGTCTCTGGTTGCCCACATGCACCAGATGGAAATCATCACTCCCCATGTCTCACGCAACTATCACTTGAAACAGTTCAAGAATGACTTGAAGAGTGTGAGTCACCAACCTTGAAGATTTCTACATGTTTTCTACTTATGGCTTATTATACCGTTGGTTTAGACGGGATATTCCCATTTCGCCTACTCATTTAAAAAAAACAGTTCTAAGCACTTTTTTGTATAGAAATGCACTAATAGATATACATTACTACAATGATACAATATTTAGTAGCTATCACCATGGTAACAGGTTTTTCTTCCCCCATTACTGAGACTCATGGAGGGCTTGATACCCAAACATCATTTTACAAAGAAAAGGCTATTTTAGGATGTCACTTTGATGTAGCTTTGATGCACAAATATCACTTTTTAAAGAGTAGGCGAAACACAACCTTTTCAGCTAAAGTAGGCGAAAAGGGAGTAAGCGAACAGGTACCAATTCGTTCCGTGTCCCATTCAGTTTCTGATTCACACAAGAATCATTCTGTACCCTAATCCTGCTCTTGCTAACCTCCATTCTCCATTCCATTTTCCTGCCAGTCATCCTTCCGTTCCCTCCACACACAATCACACATGCTCTTTATCCTCACCTCCCTCACTCTCTTCCTCCTCATCACCACAGGTGATGCAGCAGACAGGAGTGGATGGTACACAGATCCTCTTCCTCCTGGAGGACCACCAGCTTGTCGACCCCACTTTCCTGGAGCTCATCAATAGCCTCCTAAGTGCCGGTGAAGTCCCAGGACTCTTCGCCCCAGAGGAACTTGAGCACATGCTGGGTCCACTGAGGGACTCCATGTCACAGGAGGGATTCCGTGGGACACTAGCAGGGTACTTCTCTGCTCGGGTGAAAACAAACCTCCACATTGTGCTGATAATGGACTCCTCCTCCCCTAATTTTATGGTCTATTGTGAATCCAACCCCGCCCTCTACACACACTGTTCTTTCCAGTCCATGGAAGGATGGTCGAAACAGAGCATGCTGCGAATCCCACAAATGTTTCTTCGTAACACCATGGGGATGAAGCCAAAAGCGCTCCAACATGGCGAAAGACCGGTAACAGGTGGTGACGAGTTGGTACGAGCATTTCTCCACATCCATGCTTCCTGTCTGTCTGGTGGTGCAACACCTCGTAAATACATGACTTTACTAAAAACTTACCAGTCTGTCTACACCACACGGAAGCAGAAGGTTCAGAAACGACAGAGCCATCTACAAGCAGGTGTGTCAAAGCTGAACGAAGCTACAGCACTTGTTGACAAACTGAAGAAGAGAGCTGGTGAGCAGAGGAACTTGCTGGCCCAAAAGCAACAACAAGCTGATGAAGCCCTTAAGGAGATCACAGTCAGCATGCAGAAAGCTACCGAACAGAAGAACGAAATGGAGATTCTTAAGGTACAACAGTCTGAGGAGAGAGTTAAATTGGAGAAGAGGAAAAAGGCAATTGACATTGAACTATCTGAAGTGGAGCCACTCATCCGGGAAGCAAAGCAGGCAGTGGGTAACATCAAGCCTGAAACTCTCTCAGAGATTCGTGCACTCAGAGCTCCTCCTGATGTCATTAGAGACATTCTGGAAGGTGTGTTGCGAATCATGGGTGTCTTTGACACTTCATGGGGTAGCATGAGGAGCTTCCTTGCTCGCAGAGGTGTCAAGGAAGAAATCCAGTCCTTTGATGCAAGGAAGATTTCACCTCAGATCAGAGAGAGTGTGCAGGAGCTATTGACAAGGAATAAGAAGTCATTTGATGCTGCTGTTGCTAAGAGAGCTAGTATAGCCGCAGCACCCCTTGCTGCCTGGGTGAAAGCCAATGTGAGGTATTCCTTTGTGTTAGAGAAGATAGAACCACTTGAAACAGAACAGGCAACACTAAAGCGCAGTTTGGACAAATCAGAGGAGAAATTGGCCAAGTTGGGCAAAGTGCTGAAGGTATTAGACCAGAATGTAAATGAGCTTCGTGATAGATTTGAGGTGCTTACAACCGAGGCTGCGAAATTAAGGATAGAGGTGGAGAAAGAAGAAGAGACCATTGTCACCGCTGAAAACCTTGTTGGAAAACTCGAAGGTGAGCACAAACGCTGGTCTGAGCAGGTGGGTGAGTTGGCTCAAGAACTGGAACAGTTACCAAAGAGAGCCATCCTTGCATCTGGATTTATTACCTACCTGAGTCATGCCCCTGAGGATGAGCGGCAACAGAAACTTGCTGACTGGCTGCAGTGCGTCAACCTGGAGACCTTCCATCTCAGACAGTTCCTGAGCACAGAAAGTGAACAACTGGTTTGGAAGGGTGAAGGTCTCCCTTCAGATGATTTGAGTGTGGAGAATGCCATGGCAATTCTCCAAGGGCAACAGTGTCCATTTTTGATTGACCCTTCCCAGCGTGCCACAGAGTGGCTCAAAACGCACTTGAGAGAGTCACGATTGGAGGTCATCAACCAGCAGGACTCAAACTTCTCAACAGCCCTGGAGCTTGCAGTGCGGTTTGGCAAGACCCTCATCATTCAGGAGGTTGATGGAGTAGAGCCACTCCTCTTCCCACTCTTGAGAAAAGATCTTAAGAGCCAGGGTCCCCGATTTGTGGTCCAGATTGGTGAGAAACCCATTGACTACAATGAAAACTTCCAGCTGTTTCTAACAACACGCAACCCTCTCCCTGAGATCCCTCCAGATGCGGCTAGCGTGATAACAATGGTGAATTTCACCACCACTCGTGCAGGACTTGGCGCTCAATTGCTGGCAGCTACAATTCAGCATGAAAAGCCAGAACTTGAGCAAAGAAAGACAGAGCTCTTGAAAGCTGAGGAAGATCTGAAGGTACAGCTATCAGATCTTGAAGACTCCCTCCTCCAAGAACTGGCAACTGCTGAAGGAAACATACTCGAGAACAAGGTACTTCTTGAGTCATTGAATGAGACAAAAGCAAAGAGCTCAACAATTTCAACCTCGCTGGAAGAATCCCTGGAACTTCAAGGATCTCTGGACCAGGAACGAGATAGCTACCTTCCGCTTGCCAAGTTTGGAAGCATGCTTTTCTTTGTTATCAGTGATCTTTCAAAGTTGAACACAATGTATCGCTTTAGCCTAGCTTCTTTCCTCAGGCTGTTTCAGCAGGCACTTCAGAACAAACAAGATGTTGGTAATACAGATCTCAGAATTAGAGCACTTACCATGACCCTGCAGTCCTTAGTCTATGAGTACGTCTGTCGATCACTCTTCAAGGCCGACCGTTTGATGTTTGCAATGCACCTTGTCCACGGAATGCATCCCAACTTGTTCCAGGATAATGAATGGGAGGCATTTGTTGGTCAACTAGTGCCTGACATGCTTCGCAGGCAGGAATCAATCCAGAAGATTCGGGAGGGGCTACCATCATGGTGTGACTCTGAGCGAATTCTTGCTCTGAACCAATTAAAGTCTAATTTTCCAACATTGTACAACAATTTGGATCTGGGGCACAATGAGACTTGGACTGCATTCTCACGCAGTTCACAGTGTGATCGTGAATTCCCCCTCAGCATTTCAAAGAAGATCACCCCCTTCCAGCAGGTGTTGGTTATTCAAACTCTACGACCCGATCGCTTACAATCTGCCATGGAATCTTTTGCAACAAGAGCTCTTGGCCTGAAGGAACTTTCCCCAGCAACACTGAACCTTAAGAGACTGTACTCCACAGACACACTCCCGACAGAAGCAATCTTAGTGGTAATATCCCCAGGTGCTGATCCATCCCAGGAACTGCAGGAATTAGCCGATAGTGTAGTGGGAAGCGACCACTATCACCAAGTTGCAATGGGGCAGGGACAAGCAGATATAGCCATCCAGCTCTTGCGGGATTGCTCCATCAAAGGGGAATGGCTGTGCTTGAAAAACTTGCATCTTGTCACTGCATGGCTTCCAATACTTGAAAAAGAGCTTAACGCTCTTGAGCCACATGAAAACTTCCGACTTTGGCTGACGACCGAGAGCCACCCCAAATTTCCAACCATTCTGCTTCAATCCAGCTTGAAGGTCACTTATGAAGCACCTCCGGGTATTAAGAAGAACTTGGAAAGGACGTACGATTCCTGGAGTCAGGAATATGTGGCTCAAGGTTCGGTTGTACGGTCGCAAGCACTTTTTTCTCTTGCATGGTTTCATGCTGTGGTTCAGGAGAGGAGGTGCCACATACCACAAGGGTGGTCCAAGTTTTACGAGTTCTCTTTGGCTGACATGCGAGCAGCTGCCATTATCATTGACAGATTGTGCAGAGGATCTGGTGAGTTGTGTATGTATGCATGTGTGTGTTTGTGTGTGTGTGTGTGTGTTTGTGTGTGTTTGTGTGTGTGTGTGTGTGTATGTGTGTGTGCATGTGTGTGTTTGTGTGTGTGTGTGTGTTTGTGTGTGTGTGTGTTTGTGTGTGTGTGTGTGTGTGTATGTGTGTGCATGTGTGTGTTTGTGTGTGTGTGTTTGTGTGTGTGTGTGTGTTTGTGTGTGTGTGTGTTTGTGTGTGTGTGTGTGTGTGTATGTGTGTGTGTGTATGTGTGTGTGTGTGTTTGTGTGTGTGTGTTTGTGTGTGTGTGTGTGTGTGTTTGTGTGTGTGTTTGTGTGTGTGTGTGTGTGTGTGTGTGTGTGTGTATGTTGACTGTGTGGCCAAGTGGTTAAAGCACTTGACTGTGAATCGAAAGATCACAGGTTCAAGTCCCACCAGTTACCACAGGAGAAAAAAAAAAACATCTTTCTTTCTCCACTTGGCACCCAACCCAGGTCCAAGTAAAATAGTAAATTGGGAACCTGGCTTAGGCTGGGGAAGGACAAGACCACTGGCTGTGCCTAATTCCACTGGGGTACAGGTGGGACTTTTGGTGCCCACACCACAGTGGAGGGGCATAGTCAGTGCTCCTGCGAGTGCTTGGCCCGGCTTCAGGAGTTTGTCTAGCGCTAGGCCCAGTGTTCCCTGAAATAGCGCACAAGGGTCCCAGCCTTAATTGGTCTGGGGGGGATATCCCCATTAGGGGAGCTCCTTACGTGTTTTGTTTGTTTGTGTGTGTGTGTGTACTGTTGTAGGTGTATGTATTGTTATAACAATACTGCACTAACTGCTGGTTTACATGTCATCTGTATCAGTTGATCACTTGGCTCCAATGTACTACTGTCTTTGTAGGTACCCCACAGTGGGATTTCATGTATGGTCTGATGGAGAATGCCATATATGGTGGCCGTGTGGACAACACATTTGACATGAGGGTCCTACAGACCTATCTGCGACAGTGTTTTGATGATAGGACCATCCCTGGTCAAGCTGGCACCCCACGAAGGGGAGGAAAAAAGTGGGAAGGGCTGCCATTTGGGAATATTCCCATTTCCACCAGGATACAGGTGAGAAGGAGAGGAGGGTAGAGTTGTGTTTGGGTACATGTGTGGGTGAGTACAATGTGCATATGTGCGTATACATGTATGTGTTCATGCATGCTTGGGAGGCTTGAGCGAAGAAATGTATGCACACAATTGTATACACAAAACACACACACACAACTTACACATGTACATACACAAAACATCACACCCAGGACTACAAATCTGTCATCAGTTCCCTGCCCGAGACAGACCATCCCTCCTTCTTTGGTCTCCCTGCCAACATTGAGCGCTCTAGCCAGCGTACAGTAAGCTCTCATGTCATCTCCCAGCTGAAGGTGGTCACCAGGATGGGAGACGTGGAGGGGAAGTTTGATCGGGAGACCTGGGCCGCTGAGCTCTCCCCAATCCTCACCCTCTGGAAGAGACTGAACCAGGTAATTCCTTTTTATCCTCCATTGTCCTCCCATCATCACTACTGCACACCCCACGCACCACCACTACTCCACACTGTCCGTAGACCCTCACTGTTACCACTGCACACATACCCTCCCATCATTACTACATAGACTTTCACCGCCATCACTGCACATCATGTAAACCTCCTACCATACCCTAAATATCACCATTCCACACTATATACGTGCAATGCACACATCCTATATAACCTCCATCTATAATCTATCCACCTTCCACCCCCTCCCACAACCTTACAGGGCTCTGAGCTGATTAGCAAGCGTGTACTCCCTCCCTCCGACAACATTGACTCTCCTGTACTGTCATTTGTTGCTCTGGAGCACTACAATGCTGTCCGACTGGCCCAGACCATTCACTCCAATCTGGCAGCTCTCAACCGTGTTCTGAGGGGAAGCTCCCTCCTCACACCCAGTGTACAGCAGCTAGCCAGAGCACTCTTGCAGCATGAGGTACTTATGTAAAAGGAAAACAGTTTTCTGGCTAAAATTGTGGGTGTTTCCAAACAAGTCAGGTTAAAATTATAGATGTGTTTGCCGATCGACAAGCACTGTTTTAGGCACTTATACTATGATAAAAATCAATGTTTCAACCTGATTGGTCAGTTGATGTGGTCTCTAAAATTATCTCCTTGGACTCTGTACAGAAAGTACATTTTCTAAGAAAACTGTTCTTCAGCAACACTGCTATAGCTCACGAATGAGCTATATATGTTGAAAAACTCTTGGGCTCTTAGTGGCTTCTCACTTACGGTGTAACAACTCAATCTTATCTGGTCATGGTGTCTAAATGTGCCTGTTCAAAACGTAAAATGAAATGTGTCTATGCAGTTACATTACATAGCACGATAGATCATACTGTGATATATCTTGGCAGCACTACAACATTAACAGTTGGATAAAGACCACATTATTTTGGTGTTCTCTCTGCAGGTTCCATTGTCGTGGTACAACCTGTGGGAAGGACCTGATGACCCCACACTCTACCTCCGCTCCCTTGTGGCTAAGGCCCTTGCTCTTGGAGCATGGGAAGAGAAGGGGCGTGCAGGTACACTGTTGCAGGAGGGTGCTCTGGACCTGTCAGAGCTTTTCCATCCCAACACTTTTCTGAATGCCCTCAGGCAGCAGACCGCACGGTAGGTTGGATGGTGCCGCACTGAAAGCATACAAACATGTCTTGTACCCAAATCTATCAGTGAAGAAAGGGAGATTTTGTAATTGCACTACAACATGTTTGTACCTCCATGGAATTTTGGCATCAGGATTAACCCACTTTTTTGGTGGTATAAGACTAGCTTGCACTCATGATGTAATGCTAGTGGTGACTATCTCTTCCAGCATGGTGCAGTGCAGTATGGATACTCTCAAGTTTGTGTGTTCATGGCATGGTGGGGTCCCAGGAGCGAAGCTCTCTGTCAAGGTGTGCAGTGACAAATTATATCATTCTGTAGTGTAGCCAGACAGTCTGAACTATTCTTCATCTGAAATGAAGACACCATGCTAGCTAATGAGGACACGTTTCAGACTGAAGTACTATAAAAGCTTGTAACTATAGCCTGAAAGAATTGTACCTAACAGTTGTAGCAATCTGATTGACTACATATATATCCTCTATGTGTTCACATTCCAGATTGGTGGTCTTCAGCTTGAAGGCTGCTCCTTCCAGGGCGACCGACTCATGGAAAACCAGCTAGACTCTCCCAGCGTCATTGCCATGCCAACCTGTACTGTTGCCTGGGTGACCAAGGACACCCCACCCCCCTACCCTGAGGCTCAGTGTACATCGTTGCCAATATACTCCAGCAGTGATCGTGACAAACTAGTTGCTTGTTTGGATGTACCTTGTGGAGGGAGTAATGTACAGTGGGTGCAGCTGTGTGGTGCAGCACTGTTCTTCAAGAACTAGCAACTGTTCTATGACAATGTGTATGCACATATAATAATGAGTTTCCCATGACATCTATACTATCATCGTTGCAATCTCCAACAGAACGACACATGATGCATATAAGATTCATGATTTATTAGTCTTTCAGCACTTAGTACTTAGCTCTTCTGTCATTAATTGTTGTATATAGTCAAGTTTGGATTGGTAAGCAATTGACCAACAAACTATCTCTCAAGTCCACATGTTACAGAATATTGATGGAATCCATAGACCGGCTGAGGTCTATAAAACATTATCATCATTATGAGGTAAAGCATTTACTAGGTGAAAGGGGACACATTTTCAACAAGTAAGTCATAATGTAATTTAGTGTTTTCAATGCGTACATATACAACACACATTGACACTCAAGTGCAGAGGAAATATATAGAAAGGAGTGAATTCAACAGTACCTTGAGATCAACTTAATTATATGTAGCAATAAATACACACAGTAGCCTCATTCCTAGGCTCTTTCCTCCTCAGTTATTGTTGCATGCTGATACATGTGACAAATGAAGAAGCCTGAGAAAAAAGCTGGCAAGTAAGACAATTCATAAAAATTTAATGTGAACAAAACAGCTAGCAATCAGATAAAATGGCCACTTATACTACACAAAGAAAGCTGCATGGAATGAACTGACTATTTCAGGAGTCCAAGCTGTTTCATCATAGTCATATATAGCAGTATATATGTAACTTATCACACTGTGCTTCTGTAGATATTCAGCAGTGGTTTATGTTATGCCAATTTGGAATGGGGTCATATTAAACAGTCCTATAGTGTGTTCTATGACAATGTGTATGCACATATAGTACCTGTGTGTCCCATGACATATATACTATCATAGTTGCAATCTCCAACAGAAGAGCACACGCTGCATATAAGATTCATGATTTGTTAGTCTTTCACTCCTTACTACTTAGCTCCTCTGCCATTATTGTAGTCATGTTTAAATAAAGTTTTGATTGGTAAGCAATAGACCAACAAACAGAAATGCTTTGTGACTGCAAAGATGTATATATGAGAAGGTGCTTGTGCAGAATATTAGCTACTATGCGAAAGTTGCCATGCAGGCCCTTCCCAGCAGGCAAGAGGAACTTTGCTGGGCAGAGCCTGGGGACACTTGCTGTGGTTAGTCTGCCATTTAGTAGGCCACACCCAGTCATGCTTAGCATGGTGATTCCACTCTATTCAGTAAAGAGAAAGAATACCAGTAGTTCAAACCAACATGAAGCTCAAATGTCTCAAATGCTTGCAAATATATAGCTATTTGGTGACCTGTTAGGTGTTTGGGATGGTTGAGTGATTGAAGAATTTGGGTCACAATTCTGATCGGAAATGAAAAGAAATAATTATGGCCTTAATTGTGCCTTATAGGCTGTTTTATGTTTAAAAGCAGCCAAATTTCTTGCACCACTAAAAATTGTTACACACCAAATGGAAAGGGGGAAAATTGTAATTAATGAATGAATGAATGAAAAGCCACAAAAGTGTAGCCTCGTTCTCATGCTCTCCCCACTAAGGAGGGAGAAGGATGGTACATTTTATCAAGGGTAGACACTACTTAATTATGCGGGGGTGGACTAAGGTGGGCACCCACGCATGTTCAAGCACAAGTGTTTTCAAGACTACTATAGTCATTTTGGGGCAGGGCCGTAGCAAGCATCTGGGAACTGGTCCGGCCGTGGGTGTGTGCGCTTAGCCATGCAGTACATAGTGAAGGCATTGCCACTGGCTAAAACTTTGGAACAAGGACCTTGATAAACCCAATGATTGATATCCCATTGTTCACAATGACAGATGCAACTCCTTGTTTATTAATTAGGTGCAGCTTAGTTTTGTCCCCAGACCCCACCTTCTCACAAGTTTTTTTTTTTTTTCATGACACCATGGGTTGAAGTATTAGCTAAGGCCTATTAAAGGCCATGATACCTCGTTGTTGCTTCTCATTGTCTTGCCTCAACCCCCTACCTAATAAAGAAGACATTTTAGTATGAACTCTGTCTTTCTGCTACCTGGCATGGCAGTCAGATCTCAACTGTAAATTGTTGAGGAAGTTGAGTTCACTCCTGCTGGGCACGTTTTGTCTGAGAGTTTCGAGGTTGCTGGAATGTTGTGCTGGCTAAAACAGACTATATTGTGCACCATCACTGTCCCTGGCAGATTGTGTAGTAGAGACAACAGAACTGTAGCAAATGCTTTCCATTCTTGCTCACCAGTGTTCGGAACTTCACTGAAAGCATTATACAGCTATGGGTTGAAGACACTTGAAGTTCTTTGTTGTTAAAGACCACCTGAGGGATGGCGTCCCCTTCCTTCTTGACGTTGATCAAGCTCTCACAACTGACAATATTAGTAATGTCTAAGATATGCAGAGGGGGAAAAAGGAGGAGGAGGAGAAAGGGTTTAACCTTCCTTGCCCTCCTTTTCGGGCTTGGGAACGAGGCTACCCACGATCATAAGCCATTCTGACTGCTAATTTCGAAAATAGGCACAGTGCTTACTATCCTGATTTTATGGTATGACACCGTCTGCATCCATTACATTGCTACTGTGTGGTTATGAGCAGAAATTTACTTACTGAAAGCATGGGTGATAAGGTGGTGAAAAAGGGATTGCATCCAAAATCTACCACATAGGCACAAGTTACATATGCACTGTTACATGTATGATGAGATTGTATTCATGCTGGCATTATTCATAACCTAGGTATTTAATTATTGACCTTAACGTTTTTTCTGAGGGGCGAGGCAGCCCACCAAAACGTGATTGTTGCTCTGTGTTGAACTTTTGTGTTAACTTGCTGCATTATCTTGTGTTTCAACAAAGTGAGAGAGGATTCACCACTTTTCCAAGTCTGACAATAAAGTAAGTTGCATTATAAACACCGATCATGAAGCTAACTTTTAATCTCCCGAAATAGGCCCACCCTTAAAAATAAACCCACCCCTTTTTTCTGAATGAAGTTATTGCTTTCCACTCGAAAGTATGCTAGATCGATGGACTCACTGCAGACGATACAGCTATAGCTAATATCTACAACATAATAAAAAAAATGCCTGTGGTATATAGTAAGTAAGAAAGAGCTGAAAGAATAATCTACAGGGATCCTGCTGGGAATTGAACCCGGGGCCTCATGATTGCTATAGTCGGATGCTCTTACCACTGAGCCACTAGATCCACATCTGAGGAGCAGAAACAATCCAGCAGCCAGGCTAGAGGCTTCAGCCAACTCAAGCTGTCTTTCTCTCTCTCTCTCTCTCTCACAATTAAACAGCTAGCTATGCTGCCTTGTTGTGAATGGAGATTCCTGTAGATTGGGTTGTGTGCCTGGGGTGGATTAGCTGTACTGGTAGGACATTGCATGAGTGGATACTCTCACTATCACTGTAGCTATTCCCAGCTAGATTTCTTTCTCTTTCTCCAAAACTTACATCAAGTGCTTACTTCAAGTGAATATTATCTGCTTGAATGGTCATTGCTATATTTACAGAAACAAGCTGATGATGGGGATTGATCTTGCCACATGGCGGGCTCGAATTGGGCTCAACTACTACCACAAGTGTCGCCCCCTCCAGACCAGGTGGAGAAGCAGTGGTGGTTGGCTGTACCAGCCTGGAGTGGGCAGCTGGGGGGTGGGGGAGGTCATGAATGACACATCCCTGGTGCTCAAGGGCTGCATGACAGTTGTTGCTCTGTCACTGATACTGCAGTATGTAGTCCATTCCTGGTCCAAGCTGAAGGGGAGGGGTGGGGGTGGCAAGTCGCACTGCCACTGGGGGGGATCCACTTTTCGAGTGAGAGGAACAGTGAATGGTGGGAGGACTGGGCTAGTGACAACCTTTGTGGTGGTGATACCTCTACTGCTGGTGATAGCAGGAGATGTGGAAGTGAATCCAGGACCCCCAAAGATGGAAGGTACTTCTATACTGTGGAAGATATGTGTAGCATCCCAGTTATTCAAACTAGCTACTAGTTTGTTGTACATGTTATTGCATGCAAATGTGACAGCAGAATTTTCTACAGGTACAGCGCTGACATTAAAAGCTGCCATCAATGCACTGCATTCAGTGTGTGACAAGTGGTATACTATTGGAGTGCAATTAGAAGTTCCAACATTTGAACTCAGAAACATTGTGAAAAAATCAGGTCACTTAATGGACCAGTTGTGTGATACACTGGACTACTGGATGAACAATGACTCTTCCCCCTCCTGGAAACATCTTGTTGATGCACTGAAAGCCCCCAGTGTTGGTGAGAACCAGTTGGCCAAGGAAATAGAAAAGAAATATTGTGATCCAAAAGAGCAAACCAACTGTAATGAGTCAAAAGCAGCACAGTGTCACCAAGGTATGCATGTACAGGGCCGTACATAACTTTTTCCATCTGGGGGCCAATGTCAGTAGAGAACATGGCCGCCCTGTAGTCCTTCACTCTAGGGGGGGTCTGGCTTGCGAGACTAGCAAACAGTAACACAGCCATCGAGCAGTAAGTGCAGAATTAAGTAAAGTTCTCTAGGGGCAGTTACCCCCTGCCCCTATGCTAGGTACAGCCTTGATATATGTATGCTCTTGTCATCTGCACTAAATGACAGTGTGATATTGTGTACTCCTCCTGCAGAAGTTTCATTGACAAACCAAGACACGACACCAGAAGGAACTGGTGTGCACACCTTGGAAAACCCTAGTAGTAGTGCAGCAAGACAAAGTAGCAATATTAGCCCTCCTTTAAGTGAGGATTTTGAGGTGATTCAAAAGATTGATATTGTCACTGAACCTGGTAGTAGCAGTGCCAGTCCCCCTCCAAGTGAGATGTCTCAGAAGCCACCATTTGGGTGTGGATGTGGCAAGTGTACATTCTTTGACTTCATAGAGAAGGGTTGTCCAACACCCATCCCTTCAGCAAGTTCTTTCCCCTACCTTGACGTTAGTGGACTCACCCATGAGCAACAGCAAGAACTCAAAGGAAGGTTGCGATTTGAGTCTCGAAAGATAATGATCCAATTCCAGGAGCTTGTTTCTGAGACAATCAAGTCCCTCATTAGACAAAATGTACCACTAGATGAGTTGGTGTCACATGTCATGACTTTGGGAGCATTTGACCCAGTGTTCAAGGAGCCCCAAGTACCCTTATTTCAATACTACGTCAAAGAGTTGAAAACTGCAGACACTATCCCAAAGGTATTCCTGGTCCTCAACGACTATTTCTCCTTCTTTAACTATGACATCATTGAGCACATCATCACAGTGCTCGGCACAGAGGAAGACAAAGCTAATCTACAGAGTTACAAGAATAGGTTTGATCAATATGCAAAACGAAGGATTTATGAGTGTGGGCCACATTTCGGACCAGTAAGTGACACTGACCATGCTGATGTGTTTGTCAAAGTGGACTCACGGTATGACAACTACACTGTTGAAGAGATCAAGGGGTACTGTAATAAACTCAGTGACACCCTTCATGTTTCATCCCAAGGTGTTTTGCGTCTATGTCGAGTGGAGAAGGGGTGCTTTCAGCTCACATTCCAGGTGCCCTCCTTTGTGCAGCAGAAGATATTTCCAATGTCTAGACAGCAAAAAAGGACTCTGGCCGCCATGGATGTTATTGAGCTCACATGTGGGGAGTACCACTTCATGGTAAAAGTTGTCCATCTTTCTAAATGTCACTGCATTATTTTGTTATGACGTTAGTTTGTGGGATTATAAAACATAAGGCTGTTGCTGTATAATAAAGCTGGAAATATGAATATGAATATTGGTGTGAGTTACTCTCGTTTTCTTGCAGAAAGATGAACTGTCACAATCAGAAGTTGGTATGTGCATACAATTTTTGTACAAAAATGATATTACTTTCTGGAATAATCCTATGCTGTTCCATTTCACTAGAAAAATACCAGGGTGATCCTGATGATGATTCTGATGATGATTCTGGTATTGGTACCAGCACATTTACTGTCACAAAGAGCACCACATTTTCTGAGGTACACAGCTTCTATCATTCATTGTAGTGCTGTATGGCCTATAGCTATCTTTTCTCTCACTATATATAGGATCGCATGGACAAGGAACTGAAGGAATTGGACTATGAACTGAAAGTGCAGTGTCTTGTAGAAACAGCATCTTCCCACAAGTCTGGGAGTAGTTTAGAGCTCTTCTTTGCAGTAGCAATGGGACAGTTACAGTATATCAAGTTTCTTGTTGAGAGGAAGAACTGCAACCCAATGCAGAGAGATCACAGTGGCTTTACTCCCTTTCATGTGGCAGCAGTCAAAGGAAATGTGGAGGTAGTTAAGTATTTCATCACTGAGTGTAACTGCAACCCAGCATGCCCAGGCCCACTTGGCTTAACACCCCTTCATTTAGCTAGTGAAAAAGGTCATCTTGATGTGGTTAAGTATTTGGTTACTGAACAGCAGATTGATCCATTGTGTGAGGATGAGTACAAAAACACTCCACTGCATAGAGCATGTGCAGGTGGACATCAGGCAGTTGTTGAGTTTCTTACTTCAGAACTTCAATATACCCCTATCAAAGAACTTCTAAGGGATCTCAAAAACAAATGGAACAATACACCGCTTCACACTGCAGTAGGGTATGGTCATTTGGACACACTCAAATTCTTCATCTCTGATTGGAACTGCGACCCAAACATTCCAGGTAAGTATGATGGAACTCCTCTTCACTATGCTGCTCAGTGTGGTCATCTGCACATAGTCAAATATTTAACTGAGGAGCAATGCTGCAATCCATCATGTTTGAATGAACGCAAGTGTACTCCACTTCACAGTGCTGCTGTAACGGGCCATATGGACATTGTGAAGTTCCTTACTGTGGAGAAGCACTGTGACTCAATGTGTAGAGATTCTGATCAACATACTCCTCTTCACATGGCTGCAAACAATAACCAAATAGAAGTAGTAAAGTTTCTCACCCTTGAGATGCATTGTGACCCAACAAGTAGAGATAGTTACAATGACACAGCTCTACATGTAGCTTTAGAAAAAGGGTATTTGGAGATAGTTCGATTCTTCATATCTAATCAGAGCTGTGACTCAAACATTTCAGGACAGCATGGTGCAACCCCTCTTCATTATGCTGCTGAGTTTGGTCATCTGCATATAGTCAAGTATTTGATTGATGAGCAAAGCTGCAATCCATCATGTTTGGATGACCTGAAATACACTCCACTTCACTGTGCTGCCATGAAAGGACATGTAGAGGTTGTCAAGTTCCTGACTGTGGAGAAAAACTGTGATCCAACATGTAGGGATTCTGATCAGGACACTCCTCTTCACAAGGCAGCACGAAATGGTCACAAAGACATAGTACAATTTCTCATGCCTGAAATGCATTGTGATCAAACAAGCAAAAATGCTCATGATGCCACTGCTCTACATCTAGCAGCAATGAAGGGGCATTTGGACATAGTCCAATTGTTCATCTCTAATGGTGACCCAAACATTCCAGGTCAGTATGGTAGAAGCCCTCTTCACTATGCTGCTGAGTTTGGTCATCTGCACATTGTCAAGTATTTGATTGATGAGCAAGGTTGCAATCCATCATGTTTAGATGAAAACAAATTCACTCCACTGCACTCTGCTGCCAAAATTGGGTACATGGACATTGTGAAATTCCTTACTGTGGAGAAGCACTGTGACCCAATGTGTACAGATTTTGCTCAGAACACTCCTCTTCATGTCGCTGCAAGACATGGTCATATACACATAGTGGAGTTCCTCACACTTGAGATGCACTGTGACCCAATGTGTAGAGATTCTGATCAGTACACTCCTCTTCACATGGCAGCACAAAATGGTCATATTGATACAGTAAAGTTCCTCACCCTTGAGATGCACTGTGACCCTACAAGTAGAAATGCTAACAATGACACTGCTCTACATCTAGCAGTAGAGAAAGGGCATTTGGAGATAGTTCAATTCTTCATCTCTGATCAGAACTGTGACCCAAACATTCCAGGAGGTCAGTATGGTAGAACTCCTCTTCACTATGCAGCTGAGTGTGGTCGTCTGCACATAGTCAAGTATGTGATTGAAGAGCGAGGGTGCAATCTATCATGTTTGGATAAACACAAGCATACTCCACTTCACTTGGCTGCCATAAAGGGACAGATGGACATTGTGAAGTTCCTTGCTGTGAACAAATGCTGTAACCCAGCATCACAAGATATTTTAGGTGGTACTGTTCTTCACTGTGCAGTAATGGGTGGTAACTTAGATGTAGTTAAGTTTCTCGTTCAAGAACTGAAGTGTCCTCCAGACATTGCAGGACCATTTTACATGACACCACTTCAATGGGCTACATTATGCAATCGCTCAGACATTGCTCAATATCTACAGAAGCGCAGTGTAGTACCTTACATATATACTGCTATAGTTGTAATGAAACAGCTTGGTCTCCTGAAATAGCTATATACATTGTGTTCTGTTTGCTGTGATATACCACAATTATTAAAGTTGTGTCCACTTGTAATCTTTCCATAATCTTTCTTGAATTATACACATAGCTGCTTGCTTTGTGTGCATGGCTTACATAATACTCTAAATTATTTTGGTGACTATCATTATGTCACTTCAAGGACAGTAAACAATAACTAGCTCACCATCTGAGACAGCAATGTCATATGCATGCTTGCTTGTAGCCACGTGCATGTCATAGTTACACAGATCAAGATGGTCAACTAGGCCATCTTGATATGGTCAAGTATCTGGCTGTTGAAGAGCATCTATTGATCAGGATGGGAGACATAGAGGGAACGTTTGATCAGGAAACATGAGCCGCTGAGCCCTCCCCAATCCTCAGTCTCTGGAAGAGACTGAACCAGGTAATTAAGTCCGTTCAGTCTTTCTCCATTGTCCTCCCATCATCATGCACACCCCACACACCATCACAGTATTACTACTCCACACCCTCCATAGACACACACTATTACTACTGCACACATATCCTCCCACCACTACTATTGAACACCTTACACTATCACCACTGCACATCACATAAACTTCCCACCATCATCACTGCATACCCTACATATCACCATTCCACACAATATATACCTATCATACATACAATGCACACCTCCTATATATACCCCTAACCTCCCTCTATAATCCATCCACCTTGCACCCCCCTCCCACAACCTTACAAGGCTCTGAGCTGATTAGTAAGCGTGTACTCCCTCCCTCTGACAACATTGACTCTCCCGTACTGTCATTTGTTGCTCTGGAGCACTACAATGCTGTCAGACTGGCCCAGACCATCCACTCCAATCTGACCACTCTCAACTGTGTTCTGAGGGGAAGCTCCCTCCTCACACCCAGTGTACAGCAGCTAGTCGGGCACTCTTGCAGCATGAGGTGCTTATGTAAAAAGTAAAACAGTTTTCTGCATGGCTAAAATTGTGGATGTGTCTGCCTACAAGTATGGTTGAAATTATTGATGTGTTTGCCGACAAACACTGTTTTAGATATCCTCGTTCCCAGGCCTCTCCCGTTTTGTTCTTCAGTCTGCGTTCAGTATAATACACGGAAGTGGAACACAACCAAAGAACAAAAGCTGGGGAGGCCTGGGAATGAGGCTATGTTTTAGATACTTATACTGTGATAAAAAGCTATGTTTCAACCTGATTGGTCAGTTGACGTGGTCTCTAAAACCATCTCCTTGGACATTGTACTGGAAGTACATCTACAATTTCTAAGAAAACTGTTCTTTGGCGACACTGCTATAGCTCACTCATGAGCCATATATGTTGAGTGGTTTCTCACTTAGAATGTAACAACTCATGGTCATGGTGTCTAACTGAGCCTGTTCAACAATGTAAAATGAAATGTGTGCATGCAGTTACATTACATATCACGATAGATTATATCTTGGCAGTTCTACAACATTAACATTATTTTGGTGTTCTCTCTGCAGGTTCCACTGTCCTGGTACAACCTGTGGGAAGGACCTGATGACTCCACACTCTACCTTCGCTCCCTTGTGGCCAAGGCCCTTGCTCTTGGAGCATGGGAAGAGAAGGGCCATGCAGGTACACTGCTGCAAGAGGGTGCTCTGGACCGGTCAGAGCTTTTCCATCCCAACACTTTTCTGAATGCCCTCTGGCAGCAGACTGCACGGTAGGTAGGGTGGTGCCACACTGATGCACATGCATACATGTACACACATGAATACATGTACACATACATACATACATACATACATACATACATACATATATATACACATAGTCAGTGAAGAAAGGGGGATCTTGTAAATGTACTACAACATTTTTGTACCTCCATGGAATTTTGGCATCGGGATTAACCCACTAGGTATAAGACTAGCTTTCATACACATGCATGCATCCATGCACTGCACGCAGTCACACATCACTCATGATGTAATACTAGTAATGGATATATCTTTGTTGCAGCGTGGTGCAGTGCAGTATGGATACTCTCAAGTTTGTGTGTTCATGGCATGGTGGGGTCCCAGGAGCAAAGCTCTCCGTCAAGGTGTGCAGTGGCAAAATCTGTAATGTAGCCCGACAGTCCGAACTTTATTAGAGCACTATTCTTCATATCTGAAATGAAGGCACCATGCTAGCTAATGAGGATACATTTCAGATCCAGGCACTGTAGATAAAAGCTTGTAACTATAGCCTGAAAGAATTGTACCTAACAGTTGTAGCCATCTGATTTACTACAATCATATCCTCTATGTGTTCACATTCCTGATTGGTGGTCTTCAGCTTGAAGGCTGCTCCTTCCAGGGTGACCGACTCATGGAAAACCAGCTAGACTCTCCCAGTGTCATTGCCATGCCAACCTGTACTGTTGCCTGGGTGACCAAGGACACCCCACCCCCCTACCCTGAAGCACAGTGTGTATCATTGCCAATATATTCCAGCAGTGATCGTGACCAACTAGTTGCTTGTTTGGATGTAGCTACCTTGTGGAGGGAGTAATGTACAGTGGGTGCAGCTGTGTGGTGCAGCAATGTTCCTCAAGAACTAGCAACTGTTCCATATTCAATACATATAATAATGTAGTATGAGTGCCCTATGACATGTACATGCATACATACCATATAAGATAATTATCAGGGAGTCTACCCACTCTCTATGTAGGGATGGCGCCGACGAGTGCAATATACTTAAGCAAAAAGCCGTACAAACACGCTAAAAGCTTATTTAAGCGCCCAGGCTTCCTCTTTGAGTGGCTTTGTGATCAGCAAGACTCATATAACTGGCCAAAAGCCACGTGGAAGACAGCTAAACGTAAGTGTGCGGTAGCGAAAGTGCCATTTTTCCTTCTTGTTAAGACCACTATGTTCAACTGTTCTAACATAACAGATTATAATTTGGTTTATATGTGTCACAGATGGATATTTAGTTCTAGCACTACAGATTGGAAATTGGTGAACCTTCGTCGGGAGCCCTGCCGTAACGGCATTTCAATTATACGGCTAGACTAAAAGTACCGTATTTCTTCGAATAGACGCCGCCCTCGAATAGTCGCCGCGGCTAGTAAACGCTGTACACGCACACGTATGCGAATGATAAACGATGGTCAACGGCCTAGCGCTGGGACTGTTTGTGTTGTATACGAGTCGTACCCACCGCTAACAGCGCGGACGCCTGGGAACGAGGCCATTAACAGCAGGACTGAGAGGCTGCAGCCTCGTTTCCAGGTCGTTCCGGCCTCCAGTTTTTGATCGCTTGCAGTATGCAAAAACGGAGGGGAAGGCCTGGGAGAAAGTCATGTGCGTGACGTCAGGGGTAGACGTGAGGGGGGAGGGGGGGGGGGGGGCGGTGCCCGACGAAGAATCTCGAGGTCCTTCTTGTAATATCTTGTCCAAGAACTAATACAGCCCGTTGTTCAATAGACTCGAGGCTGATCAACGCAAAGTTTGTGACTCTTTCTCCCAGGCCTTCCCCTCCGTTTTTGCACACTCCAAAAATTGGAGGCGGGGAACGGCCTGGGAACGAGGCTAAGAGGCTGCGCGCGTACTGACAGCGTCTATATAGCAACCGTCACCGTCTCACTCGTACGTACCTTATCCAGCTGTCTTTGATGTCTCCAAAGAAATAAACGCCGCCCTCGAATAGTGGTCGCGGCGTCTGATCGAAGAAATGCTGTATTCATTTATGGATTCCAGTGCCGATTCCTAAAATACTAGGGGAATGCAGTGCATTGTGGGGCGAGCGTGAGGGAGTTATATGGTGCAGTAGCGTTCCATATACACTACCTTTCCCACTTGCATATATGTCTCATTCCCAGGACTTCCCCACCTCCAACTGTAGCCTGTAAAACTACAGGAGGAGAACACCTGGGGGACATGCTATATAGGATATCAAAATTAATGTATCCCGGTGTTTGTGGGGCAATATAACTTGTCACGGTTGTGCTAATCTTGGGTTCGTTGTACACTCTCTGTGTCATTACTGTGAAATGCTGCATGCAACAAGGTCTCAAAACATTTGGAGGTGGCTTGAAGAGTTGCAAGGATGATGGTTCAACATCTTGATACGAACAAGTATATTCCGTTGTTTTCCTGTGTCTCCAACTTATTCACATCTTGGCATGCACTGTCTCCTCAATTCATGGTGTATAGTGCACGGATATTTGCTGAGACCATACAGCTGTGCATGGGATCAGAATTCTCTCAGGTATGGGTATAGAGTCAGGGTGGTGTAGACTATTGCCAGCCCTTTTCCAGAGCACAATTACTGGAGTTGTGGAATGGGATTTTAGAAGCTCTTCTGTAGCTGTTGCTAACGAGGGTTGTTCGGTCAAGTCACACAGACCTCTCTGGTTCGGGTCCTCAAGCTAATCACTCTGTCTTATACAAAACACTCCCGGTTGGCGGCAGTGTCACGCAGCACGTTAATAATCAGCTTCCGTCTTGCTAGTCGTGCTTCCTTTCCTCGCCTTTTTCAAGTCCCTGTTACGTTGGTTCCCACTGTTCAGCCTTTCTGTCCTGGTAGTCTTGTCCCTTGAGCAACAGTGGTTATACATCAACTAACTTGCAATGTGGAAATATTGCATCGCGCACAAATGGGGCAGGATGTATATATACGGAATACGCACGTACCATATAAACATATAAATAAATAGACAATTTTCCGTTTTCACCACAAGAGTGGGGCTCGCTGCGCTCGCCCCAATTAGTGTACCTGAGAACGATTGAACGATCGCTACTAGGCTAGACTGTAAAAGAGGCGATCATCTGCCAGTTTATCAGTTTTATAGATCTAGCTAGTTGTACTTCTGAGTGAGGTTGAAAAGCCAAACTCTTACCAGCGAGACTCTACCAAAGCTATATGGCTAGCGATGCTGATGAACTGGACGTTGATAGCATCCTCGAACGTCTGCTTGAAGCCAGAGGATTTCTACCTGGCGTGAAAATACAACTCACAGAAAGCGAAATCCGCGGTCTGTGCCTGAAATCGCGAGAGATCTTCATGGAACAGCCAATGCTGCTGGAGCTGGGGACACCGATCAAAATCTGTGGAGATATTAAAGGACAGTACTACGACTTATTGAGGCTGTTTGAGTTTGGAGGCTATCCCCCCAGATTCTAACTACATCTTCCTTGGTAACTACGTGGACACCGGGAAGCAGTCACTGGAGACAATATGTTTGCTGCTAGCGTACAAGATCAAGTATCCTGAGAACTTTTTCTTGCTGCGAGGGCACCACGAAATTGCCTCGATTAACCGCATTTATGGGTTTTACGATGAGTGCAAGGAGCGCTATAATATTCGTGTGTGGAAGACATTCATAGATTGCTTCAACTGCCTCCCTGTGGCTGCCATCATTAAGAAGACTATCTTTTGTGTTCATGGTGGCCTGTCTCCAGACCTCCAGTCAATGGAGCGGATACGTAGGATCATGAGACCCACAGATGTTCCTGATCAAGGTCTACTTTGTGACCTGCTGTGGGCAGACCCAGACAAAGGGACAAATGGCTGGGGGGAGAATGACAGAGGGGTATCGTTCACATTTGGGCCTGAAATTGTATCAAAATTCCTTGCTAGATATGGTTTTGATCTGATAGTTCGGGGACATCAAGTGGTGGAAGCTGGCTACGAATTTTTTGCCAAACATCAGCTAGTCACTCTCTTCTCAGCACCCAACTGTGGTGGAGAATTTGACAATGCTGGTGCCATGATGAGTGTTGGTGAAACACTAATGTGCTCCTTTCAGATCCTTAAACCTTCTTCTGCAAGTGTAAGAAGGCTTTTTGCACATGGTAAGTGTTGGAGGGGCTTCATACAAAACTATTTATACTTGATTCAGAACATAGCAAGTGAGCTATATAGTTAGTTCAACACTGTTAGGCCTGCATGAGGCAAGAGCGCATATATAAGAACGGGTGGCTAGAGTAAGAGTGTATAACTCCAATAGAAGCCCATAGTCCAGTCAAAATTATCCAAAAATAGAACACCCGGTCATAACAATGCAATGGCTAGCTTCTGTTACGCAGTATTCACAGTACGTGTTACTACTATACTTTTAGTACTGGTGGTAAATTCTGCCCAGTCTCAATTTTTTTTACAGAGTTACACACTCTTACTCTACCTGCCCATTCTTATGCGCTCTTGCCTGAGGCAATTATGCTTCCTATTGTACTGTTAGGAAATTCTATGAAATTCTTCCTATTGTAGTGTTTACTACATTATATTCTCCACTTATTCATTCCTAATCTCAAATGACAATTCAAAACTTTTACCAGGTGCAAGCCATAGCTTTTTTATTTGTTGTTGTCTTGCTTGCGCATGTGGATTTGCTGCTACCTTCCATTTTGAGCCAAGTTTGATACCTTAGGGGCCTTAAGCCTATGAAACTCTGCTCTTGCATGAGTAAGCATGCTACTTGTAGATGCCAAGCTAGAACTGCGTGTGAGCTGCTATTATATGTTTAATTGCTTGCACATGAACTATGCTGGAAATATTGTCTATTATGTGCATGCTTCATGCTCAGATATGCTTACAATTGTTCTAGCTGGAATATTACGCTAGCTCAGGCCTAAAACACTGCATGGCACTACAAGTGAATGCAAGTTGGTTGTTTTACATGCTTATCTTGGTTGTGGACAAAGCTGAAGTGACAGTGGTTAAGTAGTTTGTTTTAGTACAAGAACTATAATTGCATATTGAGAGAAGCTATTCCATAATCCTGTAGCTTTTAACCACTGAACATCTGATATGTAAGGCAGTCACCTGATTCACAAGAGCTGAACAATACTACAAGTGTTTGAAATGTAGTTAGTATAACGTTATCAAAGATTCAAGTAAATTCAAACTTTATGTCACACGTCTTAAGTTCTATTAAAATTGAGGTTTGCAGTAATGGAAAGACTTACAGGTTATTAAAGTTGCTTTTCTTCATCTACAAATGTGCAGGTATATTACTAACTAGTATATTTATTACCCAGTGGGTATTAGCCACACCCACCTTAATTGGCACGTGATTCTATGAATATCATTCATATTTGAATTTTACTTGAACCACTCACATATACTGAAACAAGTCACAAAAAAGTTTGCCAAACGCAAACAAGCACATGTAGGGATGAAATCCTCAAAAACCAACCAAACAAGACGGGAACGACACCACAATACTTTTACACCATCCCTACATCTTGTGCCATTTTGCCAAAATTGTGTGTTTGTATTTGTTTGTTAGTTGTGTGTAGAAGAGGGTTGTCTTGTAGATGGAAGGGTGTGGCGTGGGTGTGTTGTGCATAGTGAGTATGTTGTGTTGTTGGTGGTTGCTACTGAGTGTAGCAGGTATGGTCCAAGTTGTGTGTAGAAGGTGTGGAGTGAGTGAGGAGTGGTGAGTGTGTGTGTTATGTTGGAATGTGCATTATGTTGTTAAGTTTTATGCCTGTTTAGCATGATAGATATGGGTTGTCTTGTATACAGGTGGCTGTGAAGTGAGTAGTGGTAATTTTGTAATGCTTTGTGAAGGATGGGTTATTTTGTGAGATAGTTGAATGGAGTGAAGTACTATGTTTGTTTGTGGTTGGTGTGGGCTAATAAGTACAAATGTAGAGGGTTTTGTGTTGTGTACAGGTGGCAAAATGGCACAAGATGTAGGGATGGTGTAAAAGTATTGTGGTGTCGTTCCCGTCTTGTTTGGTTGGTTTTTGAGGATTTCATCCCTACATGTGCTTGTTTGCGTTTGGCAAACTTTTTTGTGACTTGTTTCTGTTGTTTTTTTGTTGTTGTTGTGTAACCACACCCCAAGTGAAATGACTTGTTATGTAGTTTATTGTTGATGTTGATGGATTTCTGGAGGATGTTAGCTGTTTGCACTTATCCACTTGACAATGGAATCATGGGTGTAACTGTTGTCTAATTGGGTATGTGCATGTGTGTGTGAGTGGTTGTTCTAAGGCACTGTGGTATATACATGACTGTCTACCTGTTCTGTTGTATGACAGGGTTGTAACACTGTATGTTGTGTGTTGTCCAAGGAACAGTTTCTATAGCTGGTTATACATTGTGGGCAGGTGTGTGTAGGTTTTGTATGGTGGGTGGCAGGTACATAGGTCATAAAGAGGTAAGGCATAACTGTCGTAAAGGAACCCTTGGAGAGTAAGAGTGTTTTTCTGGGTTCTTCCAGTACTTGTTATGCACCTATCAATTGTATGCCCCACTACTACGTGTACGGGGAAGGGTGGGGTTTGAGTGGGGTTTAGAATCAAATTGATGTCCATTCCCACCCCGAGGGGTGGGGGATTTGACCTTGACATGTGCACGGAGACGATTACGGAGGTATGCAAACTCCGCCTCGTGCGCGATTTCAGTTCACAGTTGGCTGGTCGAGAGCTAAATTTTGCGCTTGTTTCACTGAATCAGATGTCTACGGAAAGCGAGAAGACGGTTTTAGTACACCTGGGGGAGAGAGCTCGACCCGTGAAGTTTTTTGGGGGAACGAAAGAGCTACTTTCGGCCATAAGAAGTAGTTTCCGAGATGTGCTGATTGGAAATGAGGAAATGATCCTTCAGGTAGGCCTACTTGTTTGTTGCTATGTCTGTCGTAGCTGCATAAATATGTTACTGTCATGATAAATGTTGAGTGCTACACTTGTATGCCCCTGACAGCTTAAAGATGACAATTGGGATGGAGTGTTTGTCGATGTCATTGACCAACAAGTGGAACATAGAAGCCACATCAGGGTAGTGGTACAGCGACCCCCTGTGACAGCTACTTCTACTACTCCACCAGCCTCTACCACCCTGTCTGAGACAGTGAGCATTGTAAGTGTGCAATCGTTGAAATTTTAAATATTTATCTGGTGATGCCGTTGTGCAACATTTAATTTATCTGTAGGGAAGTCAAGCGCACATGCATGGTGAGAGCAGTGGGCAACCTGTGCAGTTCAAGTTGGGTGTATCATCAGGAAAAATGACACTTCAACCAGGACCTAAAAATGTGAGACCCTTTCCATTCATAGCTATATTAGCTAAGTTCATAAAAAAGAAGCACGACCAATCTTTGTGAACTCTAGTTTTCTCCCACAGTCTTCTTCTTTGTTTATGTAGCCCAATACCAATGCATAAAATTACCACCCCCAGGGAGGGATATATAACCCGTTACCTAGGCAATATGAGCAGCATTCTTAGGCAATGGATGTTGTCTTAACACTTTGCACGCGGAAATTATATATACGTCACCGTTTATTAACGCGGAAATTAAAATTATCTGTCTGAGGTCAAAGTGACAAGCGTTGCTTTGCAAGCCCTAGGCCTTGCCAGCAGCCTGATTTGCATAGGTAGCATATAGGAAGACTGGACAAGTTTATCTAAATTGCTGATCACCGCTAGGTAAGCGATTTGCACCTGTTTGAAGCCATTATCTGTAGGTATATATCGTAGCTTACCAGCAATTTGAAACGGCGCCGATTTTCTCATTTGTTACGTACAGCTCTGACCGACTAAGCCCTTTTCCAAGTTATTTGAAGCTAGTACTCCAGCTTAATGTGAAATCTGGAAGCCGCTTGCTCCCTATGTTGAAGAAAAAGCTTCGCTTTGACAGCCCTTCTCATAATTCATGAACGATCACGAACTAGCACCGCCCCCTTCCGCCTTCCCTGCGGGTGATGTAAGTAGAAAGATGTGGTCTACACTTATTACTACTCAACAGGAAGGGATTTACCCCAAAAGCTCGCTTGGCTTCGCTACTTACCACGTAAACTCTCCCGCGCCAATATATTGGCGCTTCGCATCCTAAGTGTTAAAGCAAAGCTTAATTGACATACTGGCCTTTTGAATATTGAAGTAATACCTGATAGTGGTATCTAGTAATGCCTCACAGCTTCAATTTACAGAGTGTAATTGGATCAGCTGTCAAAGCATGAGGGATATCAAGAGCATGCATAGTTTGTGAAGTGAAACTTTACTTTTCCCCCAGAACCTTGAAGTGGTAACTCTTGACGGGCATAAATATCTTGGGAGTGAGGAAATTCGTGAAATGGCAATTATATACAAAAAAGAGACAACACGGCCGCTCACAAATTATCAGAAGAGGATGAATCAAGCTGCACAAGAGCTCTGTCTAGGAAATCCTGTGTTACTGCACAAAAGGAAGCTTCTAATTGATGCAGCTCGTAACAAAATCATTGACCAAGGCTTTCAATTTGTCAAAGGAAAGTCTCGTTCAAAAAGATGTGCATCCAGTAGTGATGATAAACCTGTGCCAAAGCGCCGAAAGAGTTCGCAGGATATACGGGATCAGAGAATGAAGGAGATTGAAGAAGATTGTCAAGATTTAAGTGATCGAATCAATTTCAAGGAAAAAAGAATAGTAGTGTGCGAGAACGTGAGAGATTACAAAAAGTGCGATGAACTGAAGGAAGAAATAACAGCTTTGAAACAGCAGCGTCGTCAGTTAGAATCAGAGCTAAAAGGTATCAAAAAGTCCAACTCCCAATCACAGTGGTATCGTAAAAGAAAGTCTAGATCCAGTGAGTCACCTGAGAGATGCTCAGCCACCAGTCGTTCAAGGAGTGAAACACCAGATGGTGCATCCAACGCTCCATCAATCCACAGATGCAGGCTTTTGTCCCCTAAACCCAATCTATTAAGATCAAGGAGCACAACCCCGCTCCCCATCTCAAGTTCGAGTGAGGTATCTAGTCCTCCCAGTCCATTAGGATTAGATGGTCAACAGCAGTTGGCCACTTCAAAGAGCATTGGTGAGTCTACAGACAACCCTATCAATATCTGTGAAGATAGCAATCCATCATCACCTTTTGTACGATGTTCGTATGACCTCTTGGGAACTTCACCCACTGTTGCCTCACCTGAGACCTCCTTCTCGAACATAGTATCTGATACCCCGCCAACTGTTGCCTCACCTGAGACCTCCTTCTCGAACATAGTATCTGATACCCTGCCAACTGTTGCCTCACCTGAGAACTCCTCCCATGCAGCAGGAGGGACCTCGCTCACTTCGCCGGCCCTCTCCCACGCAGCAGGAGGGACCTCGCTCACTTCGCCGGCCCCCTCCCACGCAGCAGGAGGGACCTCGCTCACTTTGCCGGCCCCCTCCCACGCAGCAGGAGGGACCTCGCTCACTTTGCCGGCCCCCTCCCACGCAGCAGGAGGGACCTCGCTCACTTTGCCGGCCCCCTCCCACGCAGCAGGAGGGACCTCGCTCACTTTGCCGGCCCCCTCCCACGCAGCAGGAGGGACCTCGCTCACTTTGCCGGCCCCCTCCCACGCAGCAGGAGGGACCTCGCTCACTTTGCCGGCCCCCTCCCACGCAGCAGGAGGGACCTCGCTCACTTTGCCGGCCCCCTCCCACGCAGCAGGAGGGACCTCGCTCACTTTGCCGGCCCCCTCCCACGCAGCAGGAGGGACCTCGCTCACTTTGCCGGCCCCCTCCCACGCAGCAGGAGGGACCTCGCTCACTTTGCCGGCCCCCTCCCACGCAGCAGGAGGGACCTCGCTCACTTTGCCGGCCCCCTCCCACGCAGCAGGAGGGACCTCGCTCACTTTGCCGGCCCCCTCCCACGCAGCAGGAGGGACCTCGCTCACTTTGCCGGCCCCCTCCCACGCAGCAGGAGGGACCTTCCTCACTTCGCCGGCCCTCTCCCACGCAGCAGGAGGGACCTTCCTCACTTCGCCGGCCCCCTCCCACGCAGCAGGAGGGACCTTCCTCACTTCGCCGGCCCTCTCCCACGCAGCAGGAGGGACCTTCCTCACTTCGCCGGCCCCCTCCCACGCAGCAGGAGGGACCTTGCTCACTTCGCCGGCCCTCTCTGACACAGTAGATGAGACCTCACCTCATGCTACCTCACTTCAAAATCCCCTCTCCTACGTTGCACCTGAAACCTTGTCTTTTTCTGGTGAGTCGCTTTTTTAGATGTGCCTCCCTGTAGTACCACTATTGCAGGGAGGCATTTGAGTGAATTAGTGGACATTTATCTACATTCTCGAACCCAAGCACTTAGTGAATATGACATGGTATCAAGTGATGTATTTATCAGTAAGTTTAGAGGCCTCACACTGACAGAGTACTGTGCTGTGAGGGATTACTATTGTAGTGAAAATCACATTCAAATTCATTGCACTGAATGTAAATCAATGATTCAAGCTGCTGAAATGGTTCTGAAAAATGGTATTGTACGTTTGGCTGTTGTGTTCAAGGCTGCCTTCCCAACTGTCACTTACCACTCTGTGAATGCAAAGAGACGATTGCTACAAATGCCAGTTGTTGCTTTTCGTGTTAAAGGTGCACAAAATTGCCCAAGTGTACTTTATTTGATGGAAAAGATTGAAGGGCAACTGGCTAACTTTTTGAGTAAAAATGTCAAGCAGTTATCAAGAAAGCAAGGGATTACAAAGGAAGAACTAAAGCAGTTGTTAACAATCACTCAAAGTGAAAGAGAAAGGGAATGCATTCGTTATGCAATCTACAAGACATCAGGTGCCACTCCAACTGAGGCACGTCGTCTATTTGGATTTGAAAATATGAGAGCTCGTGCTTCACATGTTGAAACCTGCATAAAGGAAGCACAAGAAATATATGAAGCTGTTGAGAGTCTTGCGCAGAACCAAGACCGAGCTTTATTGGATACTGTCGGCATTAAGAGCAGTTCAGATGAGAGCGACGAAGAAGCAGACTGCAGTGATTCTTGTGATACCACGGACATAAATGTACCAGATTATTCCTCACTTGCAACTATTCTGTGTGAGAGCAAGTATAATTGGTTTCAGTTTGTTGAAAGAGTGGAGGAAGACAGTGATCTGGATATCCCCAGTGCTCTTGAGAAGTTTTTTCTTCAAACTCCATTCTTAGGATTTAGCCAGAGGCAGTTAGAACTCATAGTGCAGTCACATCGTGCTTTTACAGCTGCCACAAGTGCATGTTATGAACAAGAGCGGATGGCTAGAAGTATCAATGGAGAAATTGTGTCGGAATCAGAGTCTGAAGATCCTGAGCAATACATTGGAGTAAAGAGTGTTATGAGTGAGGCAGGAAAAACACTTGTACAAAAGAAGCGAACAGCAATCAAGAGACGGGCAAGAAGATTGCGTGCGAAGGCTCTAGCAGAAAGGAGGTTTTTGTCCAGGAAAGTGTCAAAAAGAACCAGCAAGATTTTGAGGGATTGTCCCAATATTGGCCAAACTATTGAGTCTTTTGTGCAAGATCACAGTGTGGGAGCTGACGCTTGGCGCAGAACAGGTGTTCTGACATTCGATGGTAATGCGAATCTCAAAGATAAAGTAACCTACACGAAGATTCAAAAGCACTTAGAGGAAGTGTATGGCAGGCATTTTGCTTATGGCACAGTAATTGAATTGTGTGTGCCACGCAATAAACATCGCCGTTCATCAAAACGCTATAGGGGCCTAGCTAAAGTGACATCACGAAGAGCAAGGAAGGGATTTTGCATTCGATATAACCCTGATATGCACTGGAGTGCATCATTTTACAAAGGACTCCAGCAAATCCAGTATGTTGATGGCCGGAACATCCTTAACATAAATAGGGATGATGCCACTGGGTTTCGTTTAGACACCCTGACAACCTGCAATCAATATACAAATCCAACAGTGCAAGGAAAAGAAATCCTGACTACAAGGACTGACTATGTGAACAAGCACCCATCAGTCCTTCAAACCACTTCTTATAATTTCACCCAGACCAGTACCACGCCGGAAGTGTGCGTTGGAGTAGTTAAAGCAGTTCCTATTCACAAGAAGAACCCAACACAACATTTCTCAGACCTTCTAACACTATCTGCTAGAGTTGAATTACAACCAGTATTCCACAACTTGCTTACTGGTTTAAACAAGGAGATCGACTGTATAAGGGTTGATGGTGCAACGGATGAGGGGCCTGGCCATGAACTAGTACAATACTGGTGGACGGAATGGCATTTTTGGCAGAAAAAAGTTGTAACCCTGGTAACTACTTGTGATGTACTGTTGAACTAGTGTAGCATATCTGTTCTGTAAGCTGTTATGGTTTTGTATCATGACTGCGCATGCGTGGTTTTAGTACCTTTAATGTGGTTTTGTTTGTTCAGTCATATAATGTTGGTGCACCATGTTTTATCTCAGTTGTGACCTATATGCCTTTATGGTGAGATTAATAAGTGTTGAGTGATTGCGCGCACAGCCGACCATAAAGGAACCCAAGAACCTCACAATTGGCGACGAGGGTGAACGATATGGCAGCGAGACACGGTACGATCAGCGAGTTCGATCACGAAGTGGAGGATTGGAAAACGTACGTCGAAAGGGTGAACTTGTACCTCACGGCGAACGATATAACCGATCGAGACAAGAAGAGAGCCGTCCTCCTCAGTGTTTGTGGTGCAAGAACGTACCACACAATTCGCGACCTCGTAGCACCGAGTAAAACGACCGACCTCGCATACGATGAGATCGTTACGAGAGTACAAGAGCACTACAATCCGATACCGGTGGTGACAGTGCAGCGCTACAAATTCAATTCGAGAGTTCGTCAGCCGGAGGAATCAGTCGCCAAGTTTGTCGCAGCCCTACGGCATCTAGCTATTCATTGCGACTATGGAGATGCCCTCAATGACATGCTTAGGGATAGACTCATCTGCGGTATCAATGATGCCAGAATTCAGCGACGCTTACTCGCTGAGGCCAAGGTGGACTTCAAGCGTGCAATGGAAATCGCTCAAGCGATGGAAACCGCTGACCGAGACGCAACTCACTTGCAAGGTTTGCAAAAAGAGCTGACCCCGACGGAGGCAGCCGTACATGTCGCTCGCAAACCACAGGGCGTGGAAAGGTCTCGCCCCTATGCAAACTGTCACAGGTGCGGTGGCAGACATAAGCCCTCCCAGTGCAAGTTCAAAGAGGCCGAATGTTACGCCTGCGGAAAGAAAGGTCACATCTCCAAGGCTTGCAGGAGCAAGTACAAAGGGAGGAGAGAGCAACCTAAACAACCTGGTAGAGACCAGGCAGCTACCACAAATGCAGTGTGCAATGAAGTCGAAGAGGATGTTTATACCATGTTTCAGCTTACCAATAGCCGCAATGACCCCCTGTACATCACTGTTAGGGTGAACCAAGCTCCAATCAAAATGGAGATTGACACCGGAGCTACACTTACGGTGATCAGTGAGTCTACATACAGACAAGTGTGGACAAAAGAGCAAGCACCACCGCTGCAGATGACGAAGACCAAACTTCGCACATACACTGGCCAGGAGATCCCAGTGAAAGGATCACTACAGGTGACGGTGGTACATGGGAGCCAACAGAAAGTGCTACCCCTGATTGTTACAGAAGGACAAGGACCCAGCCTCCTGGGCAGAAACTGGCTGGGAGAATTGAAGTTAGACTGGAAAGCCACGTACAGGGTGCAGGGACCCGACCCACTCGCAGCCGTTCTGGATGCACATGAGCCAGTCTTTCGAAAAGAACTGGGAACGATTAAAGGGATAACTGCAAAGATCCATATAGACCCACAGGTGCATCCACGTTTTCACAAGCCAAGGCCTGTCCCATTTTCTCTACGCCAGAAGGTGGAGGACGAGCTAGTGAGACTGGAGAAGGAAGGCATCATACAAGCGAGACAGTTTGCTGACTGGGCTGCACCCATAGTTCCCGTAGTCAAAAGTGATGGCTCAGTCAGGATATGTGGGGATTACAAAGTGACGGCAAACATAGCCATGAAGGTCGACACTCACCCAATCCCCAGAATCGAGGATCTGTTCGCAGCTATGTCTGGTGGGGTATCGTTTACCAAACTTGACCTGTCTCATGCATACCTCCAGTTGCAGCTTGACGAATCAGCCAAAGAATACCTGGTCATCAATACCCACAAAGGCCTTTTTGAATACACCCGTATGCCATTCGGGGTTGCATCCGCACCGTCTATTTTTCAAAGAACAATGGACAACCTCCTACAAGGCCTTGAACATGTAGTGGTCTATATTGACGACATCCTGATAACAGGACGTACGGAAGAGGAACACCTCCGCACACTGGGCAAGGTGTTACAGATTCTGGAGGAGGCCGGAATGCGCCTCAAGAAAGAGAAGTGCGTTTTCATGGTCCCCAGAGTGGAGTACTTGGGCCATAGCATTAGCAAGGAAGGGCTACAGCCGACTGCTGACAAAGTGAGAGCAATCACAGAAGCACCTCACCCGACCAATGTGTCTGAACTCAAGGCATTTTTGGGACTTATAAACTATTACGGGAAGTTCATGCAGAACTTGTCCACAGTGCTAGCCCCCCTCTACACCCTGTTGAAAAAGAAGACCCCCTGGAGATGGCAGGCAGACCAAGAGAAAGCTTTTAATGAAGCTAAAGCATCCCTCAAGTCTCCGAAACTATTGGTCCACTATGACGGACGCAAGGAGTTGATCTTAACATGTGACGCCTCGCCAGTGGGACTGGGAGCAGTACTGGCACACCGGATGGAAGATGGAACTGAACGCCCCATAGGATATGCTTCGCGAACTCTGACACAGGCAGAACGCAAGTATGCACATATTGATAAAGAAGCACTCGCCATCATTTTTGGAGTGAAGCGATATCACCAATACCTGTATGGCAGAAAGTTCATCATCTATTCTGACCATAAACCCCTGATGTATCTCTTTGGTGAGCACCGAGCCATTTCAGCAACTGCCTCTGCTCGAGTGCAGCGCTGGGCCTTGACTTTGAGTGGGTATCAGTACTCAATTGTACACAGACCGGGTTCCCAGCAAGGTAATGCAGATGGCCTCAGCCGCCTACCACTGCCAACCACACTCAAGGAGGTACCACAGCCAGCTGAAACCATCCTACTCATGGAACGACTAAATGCTTCCTTGGTGACCACCGCCCAGATTCGCTCCTGGGTAGACAGAGACCCAACACTAGCCAAGGTTCGCAAGTCGGTGCTGCAGGGTTGGCCAGACAGATCAGAGGACAAAGAGATGGAGCCGTACTTTCAGAGAAGAGAAGAACTGAGCATAGAAGATGGCTGCATCCTCTGGGGTGCGAGAGTGGTAGTGCCACCACAGCTCCGGGCAAAAGTAGTTGAAGAGATCCACGAAGGGCACCCAGGCATTGGACGGATGAAGAGCTTCGCAAGGAGCTACGTTTGGTGGCCACGAATGGATGCCGACTTAGAGAATAAGGTCAAGCACTGCCTTATATGCCAGAGAAGCCGGAAGAAGCCACCAAAGGTTCCAATGCAGCCCTGGGACTGGCCAGAGAAGCCATGGAGTCGTATCCACGTGGATCACGCTGGACCAATTCTGGGCAAGACATTACTCATTATTGTTGATGCGTACTCAAAGTGGATCGAAGTGCACATCGTCCCCTCCACTACATCGTCAGCAGCCATTGAAAAGCTACGAGTAACTTTCGCAACACATGGGTTACCAGAAACCCTAGTGTCTGATAACGGTCCTGGATTCGTATCAAGAGAATTCGAGGAGTTCATGCGACGAAATGGCATCAAACATTTGACAACAGCACCATACCACCCTTCGTCAAATGGTTTGGCAGAGAGGGCTGTCCAGACCGTAAAAGAGGGTTTAAAGAGGATGACAGGACCGCTAGAAACAAGACTCCCCAGATTCCTGCTTAAGTATCGAGTGACACCTCAGGCTACCACAGGAATAGCACCTGCAGAGCTCTTGATGGGTCGCAGAATCCGTACGCATTTAGATTTGTTGTATCCGACCACCCGACAAAGAGTGAGAGAACACCAGATGCAGCAGAAAAAAAGTGGTGATACAAATGCACACACACGACAGTTCAACCCAGGTGACCGAGTCATGGGCCGAAACTTTGCTGATGGTCCAAAGTGGCTTCCTGGGAATGTGTTGGAGGGAGGAAAAACGATAGTGAAAGTGAAACTAGATGATGGTCGGATCTGGCGCCGCCATGTTGATCACCTCTTTCCAAGTCAAGTGCACATCGAAAGTGAGTCGACTGACCAAGAGTATGCACCACCTATGTCATTGGACAATGACCCACTAGTAGCTCCATCTGGTGAGCAGAATGCGGAGTCGACTTCTACAGAGATCCGAGGTCCTAGAGTCGTAATGGGACCATACTTGCCAGTTGGGCCACTGAGACGTTCCACACGAGTTGTTCGACCTCCTGATAAACTTATGTGAGTACTCCCAAAATATGAGGGGAGGAATTGTGATGTACTGTTGAACTAGTGTAGCATATCTGTTCTGTAAGCTGTTATGGTTTTGTATCATGACTGCGCATGCGTGGTTTTAGTACCTTTAATGTGGTTTTGTTTGTTCAGTCATATAATGTTGGTGCACCATGTTTTATCTCAGTTGTGACCTATATGCCTTTATGGTGAGATTAATAAGTGTTGAGTGATTGCGCGCACAGCCGACCATAAAGGAACCCAAGAACCTCACACTACTCGCTGCAGTGGTTCATCATTCTTGAATCGAGTAGAATTACAGAATGGGTGTCTTTCTTTAGGTCATTCGAATACATTTATCCCTTCTACTTTAGGGGGTAGTTGTGTTGACCAACAAACTGGAAAGAGAAATGAAGCCAAATTACGAGAAAACCTCCACCTTGCAATCCAAGCCTACATTAGTAGAGTGGATGGTTGCCCATGTGGTGATACAACCATCAAGTTGTATAAGGGATCCGAATCAGAAGAACATCATGCGATCAGTGGTAAACTTGACACCTTTCTGAAAGGATCCAACAAACAGAGGGAACTCCTGCGAAGGGAAAATCCTGACCTCTTTTCACGTTTCACCATGATCTGGGACATTCGTAACCGGCATATGGTAAAGGGCCTACCATCGTCCTATGTCTTTTTTTTGAAATGTTGTTACCAACCTGAGTGTACACATCCCGTTTGCCAGTCTGGTCACCCGCCACCCACCCTCTGTTGGTACCCTGGTGGATATCCAGTTTCTTATTTTCCCTTACCAGTTCCAGATTCTGCTAGACCATGGGGTAGCCAAACCTGTTCTACTTGTAAGGGTTTTTGTGCAGGCCATTATTCTACTAAGTATGTGGACACTAATGACCCAGCTGCACTAAAATCTGTTAAACCACCATCTTCTGTTTTGAAGCAGAAATTTTCAGAACTGGGAAACAAGTTGGTGACTGATGAGTTTATTGAAGATGCTGCTAGATCTGTCCTTTTGAGTGTTGAGGATACGAAGATCTGAATAGATCATCTTGCATCAGTGGTTCAAAATCGCAAGAGGGGTGCAATAAAAGCAGCTGCTACACGCCAAATGAAACGGCAAGCTCAGCTGAGGGAGCAGTCTGCACAACAGCAGTTGGATCATGTGGAGAGAGAGGGGAGTGACGAGTGCTACTGTGGTACATGTGGAAAGGACTACTCTACCTCGCCTGATGAGTTTTGGATAGGTTGTGACCTCTGTGATGCATGGTATTGTTGTCATTGTGAAGGTCTGACTACAGAACCCACCTCTGAGACCTACTTTTGCAAAAACTGTTGCAATTAGCTGCTTCAACAGATTATTAATGCCTACCTGTATGACAGATTATTTTTGCACATGTACATTGAGCTTTTGTATATATACTGGTACAAAAATATTGCTTGTTGACTTGATCTTCAGTTGTTGTTCATGCTTGCTGAATCTGCAGGTAAAAGGAACATGATAATTATATACTGGTCAAATCCCCATGTAATCCCCCCTCTTGTAATGGGGATTTGATCAGTAAACCTGCCCCGAGGGGTGGGGTAGTTGATTAAATTGAAAGGTCAAATCCCCTGTGTGCCCCACCTTATCCCGTACAGGTGGTAGTGGGGCATACAATTGATAGGTGCATTACGGGACGCTTGCCTTTTGCTTTCTTTGTTTCGCAGATAGTTCTGCTTATCCCGCGCCCGTTTCTTGTGGACGTTACGCATACTGCGTTCCTTGTCAAATCCAGCACAAGTACGTCAACTGCTGTATGAAAGTAGCAACATATGCAATCGTTTGGGAATCAATCGATTGTCAAGTTCTCTACGGAAGTAGAATAACCGCAGCTGCATGCCAACTTCACGTGCTGTAGCTGTTGAACTTCTGTTGACGTCATGAATCGCTATGAATATTCTATTCTAACAAAATGGCGTATAGCAGCAAGCATAAGCGTGGGGTTACCTGAGAATCGCCGATTAATTCGACTTCTTTCTTTGAGAACGATGAGTGGTGGGTACAATACCCAGTAATTTATGCTGATCTTTCGCGTTTGAATCGTTGTAATAGCTTCAGCCGTTGTCGTGCTATCGTGGTGAGCAAAAGAAGAAGAAGAAGAAGAAGAAGAAGAAGAAGAAGAAGAAGTCAGAAGATAGACGATTTGCCTTTTTTAGCGACTTGACTGTCAGGTACTTAGCGATGCTTTCCAGCAAATTTAACGATCCTGTTGCCCATGGAAGCACTCGATAATGTCTGATATGGCTCATGGAGGCCGTTGACTTATCTAACGCGGACATTTCGAGCGTGTCATTTGTGCACTTTGAATGTGGCCGCCATTTTTTTTCGGGGTCATCCCTACATATGGCGTACTACCGTAAAAAAAAAAAAATCCATGTTCACAAAGCTACTGCCCGTGACTACGTACACAAATCAACTTCACTGTGGCAGCATTGCAGACTGTAGAAACAAGGCTACAAAATAGTAAGCCAAAATTGATACCGTACTTAAACATCCCATAAATGTGCTACTTTGGCATTTGAAAGGTGCAGCTGCTACCGTCAATCAAGAATCTCACTTCTGGACAAGACTGACCAGGAACTCTTTGCAATGAAAAAATAATTTTTCACATTTGAATCTATTGCAACGCATGATCTAATCTAACACAAGAAATTCAATTCCTGGAATTTATGAATTTAATGCATGCCCACTCAAATATTTAGCATTTTATTCAGAATGTGTAATTTCATAAATTAAATCATGTAAGGTGAAGTTCTGAGACCATAGCCATAGGTTAATTAAGTGCCTGGTTTCTTTTATGTCACGTTCTTTAGATGCATCTGGTAATGCAGCTGTACCTGGGTCCCAGGCGACTGAACAAAGTAACTGGCCTTGTCCCACCAGTACCGTGGAGGAGAAACAATTCCAGCCATTTCCTGAAAAACCACCTGTTGGACTGAAAAAGCAGAAACGCAGACATTGTATATTGTGTTGAAGTGTGTATAAGTAATAGTTATAGCACAGGTGCCAGGGATTTATGGCAGTAAACAGACCGAGTCCGAGGGCGTAGCCCGAGGACGAGGTTTGTTTACTACAGCCATAAATCCCTGGCACCTGTGCTATAACTATTATATATCCCACCTGATTGGTCCTTTGTTGTTATTATTGTAAACACATCTGTACATGTGCAAGTGTTTCCAGTAACTTCAATATTATTTACTGTCACAGTAAAATGATGTAAAATCTGTACTATAGTCTGACAATGTAGTAGACTGTAAACTAAATATACATGGAGAGGGAATTATGAGCCATAATTTCCCTTGTAGCCTTGAGGGGACAAATTATGACAGTTAAAGTCCACTCTGGCCTATGCATGAAGTATAGTAGGTGGGATATATATAGTGATAGAATGTTGGTTGATTTCTGTAGCTATATATGCTATTTCTTGATGATCATGAGAATTTAAAGTTTCATTTTTTTGTAGTGAATGATATACCATGAACTCATTACTATGTTATCATCGATTCAATTGAGTTCCTACTACCGGGTATATTTGTGTGATTGTCATTGCCTCACTTGCAATTTGCTTTTGGTTACATAACTGTGGCTACTGTTGTGTTTAGCTATGAAGGCTGTTCCCTCCAGGAAGACCAACTCATGGAAAACCAGCTAGACTCTCCCAGTGTCATTGCCATGCCAACCTGTACTGTTGCCTGGGTGACCAAGGATACCCCACCCCCCTACCCTGAGGCACAGTGTATATCATTGCCAATATACTCCAGCAGTGATCGTGACAAACTAGTTGCTTGTTTGGACGTACCCTGTGGAGGGAGTAGCATACAGTGGGTGCAGCTGTGTGGTGCAGCACTGTTCCTCAAGAACTAGCAACTGTTCTATGACATTGTGTGTAAACCCTATAGTATAAACACATAATACATAATGATATTAGCTATGACTCATATATACAAATACTTGTGAATGGAGCAACTGCAAAAATGAATGCAAAATGTTACTGGCTATGAGCAGAAATCTACTTGCTGAAAGGGACTGTACCCAAAATCCACCACAAAAAGCACTATCCAAGTTACAGTGATATAGATGCATACTTTTGTTGCTGAGATTGTATTCATGCATGCTGGCATTATTCATAACATAGGTATTTAATTATTGACCTTGAAGTTTTTCAGAGGGGCGGGGCAGCCTACCAAATGTGTTGTTACTCTATTCTGTTGCTGCATTATCTGGTGTTTCAACATAGCTACTGAGAGAAAATTCACCTCTTATAAGCCTGACAAGGTAAGTTCCGAAAACACTTAGGAGGGCTAACTACTGCATTTTGTTATACAATAGCTACACTAGCTAGATCAATGGACTCAGCAGAAAGTTCATGTAGCTAGCTCATATCTACAGTCATATATACTGTGATAGTAAGTGAATATTCTCAAGTTAAAATTGTCAGTGTTCTGATTTACGTGTTTTACAGCAACAAGCTGATCATGGGGATCGATCTTGCCACCTGGCGGGCTCGAATTGGGCTCAACTACTACCACATGTGTCGCCCCCTCCAAAGCAGGTGGAGAAGCAGTGGTGGTCGGCTGTACCAGCCTGGGGTGGCCAGCTGGGGGGTGGGGGAGGTCATGAATGACACACCCCTGGTGCTCAAGGGCTGCATGATAGTTGTTGCTCTGTCACTGATACTGCAGTATGTAGTCCGCTCCTGGTCCAAGCTGAGGGGGAGGGGTGGAGGTGGCAAGATGCACTGCCACTGGCGGGTGTCTATTTCTCAAGCGAGATTGACAGTGTATGATGGGGGGACCCTGCTACTCAGAGCCATTGTGGTGATGATACCTCTACTGCTGGTGATAGCAGGTGATGTGGAAACAAACCCTGGACCTGGAGGTATTTTTTGCCTTAGAAATGGAAGTTGCATGATGTAACATTTTGTAATATTTTCAGAACCAAAGAGCGTGTATAGGGTAAACATATAGACAAGCTATACTTTTCTCCTTATATGCACAGAACCAAGCCTGAAAGCACTACTCAATGAACTTCATCCAGTCCGTGCTAGCTGGTACAAGATTGGACTGGAATTGGACATCCCTCATACTACACTCGACTGCTTCAAGCAAAACTACTCAGATCAAACAGATCTAATGTGTGAAATGTTGAAGCATTGGTTAGATACAGCTGTTGATCCACCTCCTTCCTGGGAAGCAGTTGTCACTGCCTTGAGGTCACCAATAGTAGACAAGAAGAATATTGCTATGCAGCTGGAGGCAAAGTATTGTGCACCTGAACAGTGTATGAGGGACAAGTCTAACAGCTCTACTACATTGGAGAAAGGTGAAGGTATTGCTATTACCATAATTTTCTATGATTTAAGGTTTCACTTGCAGTCTCCAGCACTTCCTCGGCCCTTCTCAGGGGTAAAAAGACTGACTGAAGGTAGATGATCTTATGAAATTTCTAGGAGGACACCATAGCTTATGCAATTAATAGCATGGTTCCAAGTGCAATTTGGGATTAATAGCACAAGTGAATGGCTATTAATTGCATGAGGCGAAGCCTAGTGCAATTATGCCATTTATGAGTGCTATTAATCCCAAATTGTATACAAATGATCGCTAATCATAAACCTTGCCAAGTTGACAGTACACTATACATTCAGTGTGAACATGTATGAGATAGGCAAGTTTATGGTAACAGTACACTGCATAGTTCACAGGAAATTGTTGTTACTCACAAGTTACAAGTTCACAGTACATTAGACGGTTTACAGCAAATTGTCACTACTTACAAGTCACTGACCAATCAGAGAGCTATACACTTTTTGCACTGTTGCTCAGCCAATCAGTGAGCTATTACACTTTTTGCACTGTTTACATGTACAGGAAAAACATGTTGCAACACTAGTTGGCATGTGATATAGTCATATGATTATGCTTAGAAACCACACACCTTTATTTATGAAATAGGCACGCACAATGAAGTGAGAATCAACATTGTACCAACTTCCAAATTAAACTCACCAGTACTTTCAAACAGACAGTTTCACATAAGCTAGCACATGAATGTGAAAGTGCATTAAAAGTTTAATCAGAAGTACAGAAACAAGGTAACACAATTCATCCTTGCCAAAAACTATAATTATGCAAGACATACATGCAAAGCATATATTATGCCATAATTATTTTTATCTAGGTGTTACAATGGTTTCTTATGCTTTCTGCAGAAGTTCAAGATCAGACTACTGCCAGCTCTATTGAAAAAAATGAGAAGAGTAAATCTGATGACTGTTTTACACCAGCTTCAGAAAACCCTAGTACCTGTGCAGCAAGACACGATTATAGTGCCAGCTCTCTTCAAAGTGAGGAACTTCAGAAGCCACCATTTGGGTGTGGATGTGGCAAATGCACATTCTTCAGCTTCATAGAGAGAGGCTGTCCAACACCCATCCCTTCAGCAAGCTCCTTCCCCTACCTTGATCTCCGTGGACTCACCCATGAGCAGCAGCAAGAACTCAGGGGAAGGCTTTGGTCTGAGTCTCAGGAGATAATGATACAATTTCAGGAACTAGTGTCAGCAACAATAGAATCCCTCATCATTCAAAAGGCATCGCCAGATAAGTTGGTGTCTCATGTCATGACTCTGGGAGCATTTAAACCTGTGTTTAAGGAGCCACAAGTGCCATTGTTTCAATACTGTTTCCCAAAATTGGAAGCTGCAGACACAATTCCAAAGGTTTTCCTGGTGCTCAAAGACTACTTTTCTTTCTTTAACTACCACATCATTAAGCACATCATAACAACACTTGGTACAGAAAAAGATAAAGATGGACTACGGAGATACATGGATAATTTCAATCAGTACGCAAAGAGAAGAATCTTTGAATGCCTGACTGAGTTTGGACCAGTAAGTGATGCTGACCATGCTGATATTTTTGTGAAACTTGACTCACAATATGAGAGCTATACTATTACAGAGGTTGAGGGATTCCGTCACAAACTCAGTGAAATCTTACGTGTTTCATCCGAAGGCATTCTGCGACTTTGTCGTGTAAAGGAGGGGTGCATTGAGCTTATATTCCAGGTGCCTTCTTTTGTACAGCAAGAGATATTTCCACTGTCCACAAAGCAAAAGAATACTCTGAAAGCTGAGGGTGTGATCAAATTTACTTGCGGGGAGTACCAGTTTTCAGACTCTGCTGATAAACCTCAGTATGACAGTGGTACCAATAGTAAGTTTGTGCATGTGACTGCTGTTGTCAAAACTAATTTTAATTTCCATAATCCTCTTTACAGTTGAGGTGGAGGCATTTGAACCAGTGCAGAAGAAACCACGGCTTGATACTGTCACAGAATATGACGGTCTGTGCATGATATCTAACCTGTCAATTAGTGGTATCACAAACCAGTACTCTGTCAAGGCTCAACTGTGTGATCATTGGTTTTATATTACAGATGTTGATGCCTATGAGCGAGGGAGAAAGAAGCAACTTGATATTGACCAAGACTCAGCCATGGGGCTGAGTCTATCCCCTGGCCCAAATGGAAAAAGTGCTGAGGCAAGCCTCTTTTCAACTCACCTATGATACTTACAGCTATATATTATGTAGCTATTCATATTTTCCTCATATGATAGGATCTCGCAAACAAGGGGCTGGATTATAAATCGAAGGAGCAAGGTCTTGAAGAAACATTGTTCTTCCACACAGCTGTCAGTGGTTGGAGTGATCTTCACAAGGCAGTAACAGAAGGACAGTTAGATAATGTTAGGTTCCTTGTTGAGAAGAAGCACTGTAACCCACTGCAAAAAGATCAAGATGGCATTGATGCCATTCACCTGGCAGCAATTGTAGAAAATGTAGAGGTATTCAAGTACTTTGTCACTGAGAGAAACTGCAGCCCAGCATGTCCAGGCCCACTTGGCTTAACACCTCTTCATTTAGCTAGTCAACTAGACAATCTTGACATGGTCAAGTATCTGGTTCTTGAACAGCAGATTGATCCATTGTGTGAAGATCAGAATGGAAACACTCCTTTGCATGGTGCTTGTGAAAGTGGCTGTCAGGCAGTTGTTGAGTTTCTTACTTCAGAATTCAAAAGGCACACTCCAAATCCAAAAGTTGTGAGTGACCTTAAGAACAAATGGAACAGCACGCCACTTCACAGTGCAGCATCAAATGGTCACTTGGACATAGTGCAATTCCTCATCTCTGAACAGAATTGTGACCCAAACACTCCAGATAAGCATGGTGGAACTCCTCTGCACTATGCTGCCGAGTCCGGTCATTTGCATATAGTCAAGTATTTGACTGATGAGCAAGGCTGCAATCCATCATGTTTGGATGAAGTCAAGTACACCCCACTTCACCGCGCTGCCATAAAGGGACACATGGATGTTGTGAAGTTTCTTACTATGGAGAAGCACTGTGATCCAACAAGCAGAGATGCTAATTATCACACTTCTCTACATCTAGCTGTAGTTGGTGGGCATCTGCACATAGTTCAATTTTTTATCTCTGATCAGAAATATGACTCAAACCTTTCAGGTCAGTATGGTACTCCTCTTCACTATGCCGCTATATATGGTCAACTGCACATAGTCAAATATTTGACTGATGAACAAGGCTGTAATCCATCATGTTTGGATGAAAACAAGTACACTCCACTTCACTGTGCTGCTATGCAGGGACACATGGACATTGTGAAGTTCCTTACTGTGGAGAAACACTGTGACCCAATGTGTCAAGATTCTGATCAGTGCACTCCTCTACATAGGGCAGCACAAAATGGTCATATAGACATAGTAAAGTTCCTCACCCTTGAGATGAACTGCGACCCAACACGTAGAAATGCTGACAATGCCACCGCTCTACATCTAGCAGTAATGAATGGTGACTTAAACACTGTCCAATTCTTCATCTCTGTTCAGAACTGTGACACAAACATTCTAGGTCAGTATGGTGAAACTCTTCTTCACTATGCTGCTGCATTTGGTCATCTGCACATTGTCAAGAATTTGATTGATGAACAAGGCTGTAATTCGTCATGTTTGGATGAACACATGTACACTCCACTTCACTTTGCTGCCTTGGAGGGGCACATGGACATTGTGAAGTTCCTTACTGTAGAGAAACACTGTGACCCAATGTGTAGAGCTTCTGATCAAAGCACTCCTCTTCATAAGGCAGCACGAGGAGGTCATATAGATGTAGTGAAGTTTTTCACTCTTGAAATGCACTGTGATCCAAACATTTCAGATCATTATGGTAAAATGCCTCTTCACTATGCTGCTGAATGTGGACATCTGCACATAATTAAGTATTTGGTTGATGATCAAGGTTGCAATCCATCATGTTTAGATGACCTGAAGCTCACTCCTCTTCACCGTGCTGCAATGGAAGGGCATATGGATATTGTGAAGTTTCTTACTGTAGAGAAACACTGTGACCCAATGTGTACAGATTATGAACAGGACACTCCACTTCACTTGGCAGCAGCACATGGTCATAAATGTATAGTAAAGTTCCTCACTCTTGAGATGCACTGTGATCCAACAAGTAGAAATACTAACAACTCCACTGCTCTACATCTAGCAGTAACCAAAGGGCATTTAGACTTAGTCCAGTTTTTCATCTCGGATCAGAACTGTGACCAAAATCTTCCAGGTCAGTATGGTAGAACTCCTCTTCACTATGCTGCTGACCTTGGTTATCTGCACATAGTCAAATATTTGACTAATGAGAAAAGCTGTAATCCATCATGTTTGGATGATGCAAAATGCACTCCTCTTCACATAGCAGCACAAAATGGTCATACAGACATAGTAAAGTTTCTAACTTTTGAGATGCACTGTGACCCAACACGTAGAGCTGCTAACAACATCACTGCTCTACATCTAGCTGCTGCAAAAGGGCATTTGGACATACTTCAATTCTTCATCTCCGATTTGAGATGTGACCCAAACCTTCCTGGTCACAGAGGTGGAAGTCCTCTTCACTTTGCTGCTCACTTTGGTCATTTGCACATAATTAATTATTTGATAGATGAGCAAGGTTGCAATCCATCATGTTTGGATGACTTGAAATACACTCCACTTCACTTGGCTACCGTCAAGGGACACATGGATATTGTGAAATTTCTTACTGTGGAGAAACACTGTGACCCAACACGTAGAAATGCTTACAATGCTACTGCTCTACATCTAGCAGTAGTAAAAGGACATTTGGACATACTTCGATTCTTCATCTCAGATCAGAACTGTGACCCAAACATTTTTGGTTGGAATGGTCGAACTCCTCTTCACATAGCTGCTGAGTGTGGTCATCTGAACATAGTTAAGTATTTGACTGATGAGCAAGGCTGCAATCCATCATGTTTGGATGTAAACAAGTACACTCCACTTCATTGTGCTGCCATGGAGGGGTACATAGACATTGTGAGGTTCTTGACTGTGGAAAAGCATTGTGATCCAATGTCAAAGACTATTTACAACGACACTGCACTTCATTGTGCCGTCCAGGGTGGTTACTCAGAAGTAGTTAGTTTTTTTATCAATGAGCTGAGGTGCCCTCTAGACATCCCAGGACAACAAAACATGACCCCACTCCAAATGGCAATATATAACAATCACTCAGATATAGTTAAATTTCTTATTGAAGAGCTGAAGTCTACTCCAGACATCACAGGACACCAAAACACAATCCCACTCAAAATGACTAGATTTAATAATAATTCTAGTAGTGCACAATACCTACAGAAGCACAGACCTAGTATAGCATACTATGACAATATATATTCATTGGACTTTTGAAATATAATTTTGAGTTTGCCTACTTTGTTTGCTATATTAAGCTGTGCTGGCTTGCATTCATGTGACATTTTGTTGTGTAGTATATACAGTACACAGTACTGCATGAACACATTTCTACAGATCAGTACACAGAAATTAATGGTTAAATGTATACATGTTAGTTTTCTTCATTGTTACAATTTTTCTGGAAACCATGAATATGACAGTAGAGAGTAGAACTTGGTCTGATAATGCGATTTTGATTTGCCCTACTTCATCAAGAACTTGAGGACTGAGAAGCAATCTAAGGGTATCCAATTTATTTACCTCGGTGTGCATGCTCCTAGACCCCCCTAGCTAGTGCTTGCTCACCTGAACTCCCACTGGGTTACTTGCTCCACACACGCAAATTTTAGGTTATGATACCAATGGCATCTTGACACACTCTCTATACGTACATGCATCTGCTCAGGGTTACAACACAGATCATAACTAGAGCTATGATGTTGGGTACCTCCAACAGAAATGCATTACACTACAGCTGCTTATCAACTCATAGTTATACACTGCACTAATGGTTGATGCCCTTATTTGGTTATAGGGAGCACTATGTTGAAGCAGTACAAAATGACTGACTTAGGAATTAAGGTATTGTCCCATTGGAAGTTTGTATCCTTGTCTTGTTCACTATAGCATGTGACAAGTAATTCTTTAGTTAACCTGGTCTGCAACCTGGCTGATAAATTATTTTTGCTAGGATTGCAAATGCGCTACAATGTTAGCTATGTTTACTAAATAGTTGCACTCGTTACAACTGTTGTACATGGACCACCAACCTGCAAACCTCTATATCATTGGTATTTAGCTCCCCAGCTATGGCTAATCTCTTGGCCAGTATTCATAAATTATTGTAACAACAAGTGTGTTATACCTCTCTAATTCTTAACCCTTCATAATCGTCTTTATCTAAATACAAATATGTTCATGCTTAGAAATTCTTGCCTCATAAGGAGATTTTGATGGCATGAGATGAAAATAGAGGAAAGTGCATGAAAAAGCCAACAGTCACTGGAAATTTAACCCAGGACTCCTGGCTTGACCTGCAAGTGCTGTACCACTGAGCTATGTACAATAACCAGAAACCACCACAGCCCCCACAATCACTGCATGCTGCATGTGGTTGAGTCACTAGAAGTAGTGAAAATGACCAACTGAGGTCTGTACTCAGAAACTGCATAAATCAGAAGTAAAGGAGGTCAGTTACATTTGTTGTCATAGTTCAATGCCAGAATTAACCTTTAGAGCATCGATTTTGAAAAATTAAAGTTCTGGGGAAGCATGTCCCCAGTCTCACCTAGGAGGGGTAGTAGCTAGTAATTGGCCCGTTATCCATATCATGCAATTGAGAAACTCGGTCACACAAAGTGCTCACATACATAGTTTGCATAGTTCATAATACCTTCATAAAATGTGAGTTTGTATGGCAATTTTAAATAGAAATGAGGCTGTATTTCATTTTGGCTTCTGTATATACATACACCAGTGCACCTAGGCTATCAAGCAACAATGTACATAGTTATTGTAGTTTATAGTTGCATATTTAAACACTAGTTGGCTTTCTATGCATTGTTCACTAGCACTGCATCATCCTAACCTTTACCTCAACCACAAGTGAGGAACGTAGCCACACATAGTACTTGTACAGTTCCACACTTTAAGTAAGGCAAGTTGTTTTGGTGTGGAGGCCAACTAACAGGAATTTCTTACTGATTATATAACTGGAGGAAACTGACACATTTGTCATCACATGAGCTACACATGCACAGATCATGCAACATACTGTAATGCTGGGGTGGAAAAATCTGGATTGTTTAGGCCTTGGAACAAAGCTTAGTGGCCGCTGCAGTTTGTTGTGGAGTCGTGATGGGATGGAATTGTGATGGTGAGGCTGCAATGAGTGACAACCGTATTTTACAATTGTGTTTACATGTAGCTATAGGATGATGATGGTGATTGTATTCATGCACTTTGTACATGCACTTACACAGTAGATGTGTTAACTTAAATATGTGATCAGAGTACACAGGCCTCCTTGCTCTTAGAGGACATGAGCCTCAGTACAAGGCTAGTATATGTACATAATGATTGAATGGATATGGGCCACTTACAAGGTGCTTCAATTTAGGCACACAAAATTACGCATGTATGCAAAACACTTGCAATGACAGGTAAAAGGTTTTCTCTAATGCATTACTTTCTCATTTAGCCTCGTTCCAGGTTCATTTCCTCTTCTGCACATGAAGAGGCCATGAATGTATATTCAAATGTGGTTGATGTTTCAGGAACTGGAGTGTTCACATTGTGATGTTTGCTCATGAAGGGTACAATTTAAGTGCTCCCCTAGCTCTCCTGGGTTTTGAATCATGCAAGAAAGTTTGCTGGTGTGTCATATAATTCTCTGCCACCACAAACAATATCTAGTGGTATAAAATTATATCGATAGCTAGTATGAACTCATACTGTTCTGAAAACGTCCGTTTTGTAAACAACAGTTATCAGTCATTCACCATTAGGTGCATCACTTTGCAATTTCATTAAGAAAAATCGTCACTACGCATTTGAATTTAATTCTGTAACTACATGAGTACAAAAACAACAATTATGTTGTTGCACTGCAGTATAGTTATTTGTGACAATCAGTTAATGAAACCATAGGTGTACACAGGTGTTAGACTTCTTGGCTCTTCATTGACTGGCTCTTTGTTTTCTGTTGGCTCAGTAGTTGTGCGTTCTTCTGTGGTAGGTAGCACTGGTTCATACTCCCCTGGGTTTATCAGCCGGTCTGGCAGGGGATCCAGTATCAGACTCAGTCTCCACACCTTTTTCAGCTCCACTTGTGGGTCAGGTAGCCTGCATACGTCTCTTCAAAGTTTTGTGAATTCTTTTAAGGCATTGAGTGATGCCTATTTTCTTTGCTAACTTATGGCAAATGTAGAATATCAGTATCATGTGTGGAACAAGTAACAGCAGTGTTGATCCCAGAATAATGTATGTTAACAACGGTGATGCGATGAAGAGGTGTTTGCAGGGTTGTTTGTTACAAATGTTAGTATCTCGAGCAAAAATAGAATAAGAATATCAACATTATTCATGAAGTTTAACTTGTATGGTCTTGTGATAGCATGAAAACAGCAGGCACATGCAAAAGGACACCTTGCATTTCGGATGTGTGTGCGGGTGATGATTTAGGAACAAGCCCAGTATCAGTATCCTGAGGATGAGGAATGATGCAGAAACCATCCTGAAGTCACGGGTACCATTGGTTCCATCCTTGTATTGTCCCTGAAATGATTCCATAAGCATGTGCAGAGCATGTCATCTGTGAAATCCACATGAGACGCACTTTCTCAACAGTTTTGTGGGGTAAAAAATGAGAAGAATCGTTGGAAAAATAACCAACACACAACCAACTATAGCTGCAAATATGGTATACTCTTGTGAATGGCATTCTACAGTTGAGTCATAATACAAAACACACTTGCTTAAAACATTAGCATAACTATATACCTCCAGGGATGGTGTGCAACAGGCTGAGCATGAAGGATACAACTAAGATTTTGGAGAAAGAGAGAAACAAAAATGTTGTGAAACCATTGATTATTGATGCTGTGGAGTCCCATCTCCTCCTGAGCTGAGCAAAATGTCTGTGAAATGGCTTCGGTAGCCAAACAACTGGTCTGAAGTTGTTGTCATGGAGTTTTATACGCACATACTTAAGGTGGCACGCTACCCTGTATTTTCAAGGTTGCCAAACCTGGAATCCAAGCTGATGGGCTTCTTTGTCTTCTTATAGTTTTAGCGAATAGCCAGTTTTTTAAGTCTTCATCCGTTCACTGTCCGTAAAATTGGGGATTTTCCCCATTTCCTGTCGGCATTGGCATCCAATAATCAGTTTATAATTAAGTTAGTTAAGATGTGGCCTGGCAGAACCCCTCATGTGGTGGTTGGAACTTTGAAGATAAGCTTAGATCGACTTTAAAAAAAAAAAGAAGGAGTTTAGTAGAGTGCTGTAGTGTCAGTAGCTGTGAGTAGTGTGTAATGCCTGCTTGTGAAAGCCAGCTTGCGTCTAGAAGCAGCAGAAAGGCCACAGTGGCCAAGACAATACGGTGGGTTGGTTTGGCTATGTGTAAAGAATTGGTGGGTTGAGGGGAGGGGGAGATAAGGTTAAAGGAAGGAAGGGGACCCGACAGGAGAGCATTAAGCTCTGATGGCCAAGTGTTCTTCATGTGGTTGACTTTGTCTGTGTCGGAGAAAGGGGCAATCTCGCAGAGATTTAAGCAGGACCCAGTTGGCATCAGCCTTGCTTGCCTCCCAGGCTTCATCAAGCGGATGTCAGGGTACTGGGGGAAGAGGCAATTACAGTGAACCACAATGCGTTTCTAGAGCCTAGACGACGGAGGGATTTCTTGACCGGCAGTGTATGCTTGGGTATTCAACGAAGTGTGGCACGAATATCATCCTCCGAGCAGCTCTTTCTAGTCCCCCAAATGATGCGGAAGAGATGAGAGTTACGGGGCTGAGTATCTCATGTAAATCTATGTAGAAATGCGCTTGGAGTGGTCTCGTACCCAGACCTCACCCAGCTCACGCAAGGAGAAACGGCCTGGTGTTACATGTCAGAAGCGGAGCGACCAGGCACTTATCGCCCACGCCACTTGGGGGTGGGTGCGAGGGGTCCGCCACGGCGCGCCTCGGCGTACGAGATTTCGAAATCCACTGGATTTTAGAGTGGATTTCCGGATTTCAGAGTGGATTTCTGGATTTCAGATTGGATTTCTGGATTTCAGAGTGGATTTCTGGATTTCAGATTGGAATTCTGGATTTCACAGTGGATTTCTGGATTTCAGATTGGATTTCTGGATTTCAGAGTGGATTTCTGGATTTCACAGTGGATTTCTGGATTTCAGAGTGGATTTCTGGATTTCAGATTGGAATTCTGGATTTCACAGTGGATTTCTGGATTTCAGATTGGATTTCTGGATTTCAGATTGGAATTCTGGATTTCACAGTGGATTTCTGGATTTCAGAGTGGATTTCTGGATTTCAGATTGGAATTCTGGATTTCACAGTGGATTTCTGGATTTCACAGTGGATTTCTGGATTTCACAGTGGATTTCTGGATTTCAGTTTGGATTTCTGCCGATGGTGTACGAGATTTCTTTCGTGACGGACCCCTCGGGTGGGTGTTGGTGGCTGTATGGGGAGTTCCCTTTCCGGCGAGTCTAGTCCGGGAAGCTACGCGAGACTAAGCTAGACAGAGACCAGACTCTCAGCACGGGGAGTCTGAACCGCGAGACTACACATCTGCCACAAACATACCTTCCGCCCTGACTTCTTTACCGCACTGCTTACTTGTTCTCGTATATGCCAGTACGTAGAGGGAGGGTTAACAGATTACGCAAGCGCGCATATCCATGTGTAGTTTTATGACGTAACCTCATGGAGCTATGTGAACTAAGACCTCTGTTCTGGCGAGGGTAGCTAAAGAATGGCGAGAGAGTACGGCCATGTATTCAAACTCCTACTCGTAGGCGACTCCGGTGAGTTGATCCCATGTGCTTGTGCTGATGAGGCGTGGCAGATGCGGGATGGCCAAAAAGATAACTCAGCGGCTAGAGAGCCGGTGTCAAGTGAATATGGGCATCCCCAAATATACGCATCCCGGATGCGTATTTTCACGTAAAAATCGGCATCCCGATGCCTATATTTACGTGAATATAGGCATCCGGGTGCCCATTTTCATAGTGAAAATAGGCATCCCGCTGTGAAAATAGGCACCCCATGCAAACATTGAAATTTTACCCATTCTAAGAATGAGTGTAGGCGTCCCTGTGTAAAAGAAGGCATCGCATGCAGATTTTGCCTGTGAGTACAGTATCCCTATAAGGCATCTTATGCATTCGGTAAAACTTTACACGTAAATGTAGGCATCTGGGTACTTCTACTTAAATGAAAATAGGCTTCCTAGCTAATGTATATTCACTACACAAACCACGCTGCATGCTAGATGACTTCAAAACATCCTGGCATATCCGGACCTGCAGATTGTGTTCATCAGACACTGTTGAAACTGAATTTCATTTTGTTATGTTGTGTCCAGCTTTAGATCATTTACGTTCTACCTTTTTCAGTTGCCTATCCGACTTAGATAACTCTTTTACCTCCCTTACCCTTATTGATAAATTTAAGTACATCCTTAGTGCAAATAATCATTGTAGAATAATTGGGAAACATTTGTATAACCTGTATAAAACTAGAATCCAGCTTTTAAATCTGTAATATCTGTATACTTAACCATTATTTTGTACCCGTTTGTAGTGACTCATAGGCCTAATCAGGCCGGGCATCTCGCGTGTCACTCTAATAAAATATTTCATTCATTCATTCATTATACACAATAATTGTACAAAAATGAAGTGAAAAGTTAGCTACAGGTTGAACAATACCAAGTGTATGTCAGGTACATTATAGTATATTGTGAGCTTATCCTAGTTCCACTACTAGTCCAGGAGCTGATGCAGCCACTTTGTACTGCTGATAGCGCAAGTAGTTGTAAATGGCATCTGAATGAGAACCTCCTATCAGCACCTTGCTCGTCAGACTGCAGCTCTTCACTAATCCCTCGATCTTCAATTTCTACTTCCAGTCTGTCCGGGTATATGATCTCTACTACCCAAATTGTCCACTTTATCTTGGCCATTCTGCACCTGACATGTTTATAAAACTGACTGTATCCGCCAGTGTCGTACGGGTCATCACGGTCACCGCCGTTTGCGTGCTAAAGGGGGTTCCTATAATTACGACGGGGTCCCTAAAATCACGTAAAAATGGGAACCCCGGGATGCCCATATTTACGGGGTGTGTATATTTTCATGACACCGGTAGTGGAAATTAAATTCTAGGATCGATAACTTCTGATGCGGGATGGCCAAAAAGATAATTAGCCTAAATATTCTCTCTACGCAGCTAGTGGGTGGGAGTTTATCTACAGTGTCTGTGGGGGATGTTGAGAGGTCAACCTTTATTGCCTATGATTTTATCTATCACAACATTTATCAGTCAGCTGTTTACCCCTAGAATTATTCCCCCGCTTGTGTTACTGTTCAACTGTTTGTGTTCTGCAGGAGTTGGGAAAGTGGACTTACTATTGAGATTTGCAGACTATCATTTCTCAGGTATGTTCTTGGGTACTCCTCTCAGCTTTATTAAGTGTCTGTTCTAGGTAAGGCAACTCTCAGTTTGTGGGTGTATTCAGTGCCGTAGGGCAGGGCACAGCATGGGCACACTACGTTTGTGAGAATTTCTGTGTAAAAGCAAAGAAGCACCTAAGGGAGTCTTGGGGTATGCTCCCCCAGAAAATTTTGGAATTTTTGAGCATCCCAGGTCAGTTCTGACACTATTTTAGGCCATACCATCACCTTGAATCGGGAGCACTTCCCACTATGCCTTCAGTACGGATCTGTGCATGTTGTAAAGGCACTTCATTACTTCGGTAAACTCACGTGCAGTGAGATCAGGGGAGCATATGAGACCTCATTATTCTGAGGATACACATAGCTATACTGCGTTGCTAGATTTCAAGACATTTATGTATTTTTAGAGTCCGATCATAGTCAACAACGGTACTTTTGGTGCTGATAATTTGCAGGCGTGCCTGGGGTTGGTAGGGCACTGCCTCTGGATGCTAGGGCATGTGTCCCAGCACTGGGCATATTGTCTGTTCCCCATCATGCCTCAAGCACTTCAGGATGTTGTCAATGCTCACTTTCCTTTCTAAAGTGAGCGGTATTTTTCCAGGGATGTCTTAATTAGAGTGCCCACTGTAATAAAGCCATCTTGTGTATCTGTATTTGTGCAAAACTGATTCTCTTTTGTATGTACAGTAGGCAACATCTATTTGTGGTCTTTTCCTTCCAATCTAGACAATGAATGCAGCCTTCTGATTGACTATAACATAGCCAAATGTTATCTATTGTTTGCCCTCAAGTTACATCTATATGTACCAATCAGGTATCCATGACATGCTGTTGAGCAACTCCACACATTCAGATTTTTCAGTCACAATTGTTGGGCAAACTTTCAATTTTTTCACCTTAACTAGACTGATTCCTGTTTCTATTTGCCAGTAGCTAGCAGTGACTGCTAGCATTGTGCGTGATTTCTCAGTGAGTGTGATGCCCATATAAGTCCTCCCTTTGATAATGGAATAGTACAGGAATTGGTGAAAGTGTTGGATAATTAGTGCTGTTGACTAACCAACATTGTGAGAGAGCTGGAACCAGCCAAGGCCTCTGGTCTCTGCCACTTAATCAGACTTATGTGCTCCTCTTGCCCAAGGACCCATTGGCTCAGTAGTACATGTAAGAGTGTCTGATTAGGGTTTTGAAGGCCCTGGGTATGATTCACAGCTTGGTTTTTGCCTCTTTCCAAAGCTCACATCAATGGACTCACTTGCTGACGCAATACACTCATAGTACCTATAGTTGAACCTTCTCTCCTCAAAATAAAATACCATCAAGCTTCATGTTTCTAAGTAACCGCACCCCAAGATGCTCATAAGAGGTTAGTGCTGCAGGTTTACCTTGGGTCGAACACTTTAGAGTTCAGTGCTATACGTAGGTAAAATGTTTGTTAGTAGGCTTTAAGAAAACAAAGTTCACTGCTACTTAGCTACAAGACCTGAAGTAGAAGGCTTTAGAGATCAGGACTTGGTGTTGCAAATTTACCTGAAGTATAGAGTTCAGAGTTTTGTGGCTTCTTAAAAAAAGCTTTACCCTCAAGGGAGGAGCCAGACATCAGTTTATCAATCGTGAATAGCAAGGCACACCTTCACCTGCTTTATACTTGCGCATTACGCGCGTAATATTAGCCCGAAGCACATTAGCGCGTTCAATACACATAGCAATGATTTTATACGTAGGTATATTGAACGGGTGACATCACATAAGTGGAATAATCGCTTCGGGAGTCGCTGTGAGGAGTGACGATGGTGTAGCTGGTGAAGGGAGAACTGTTGAAGTTTCATTCATGGGGTAAGTGCACCATGCCAATAACGAATATCAACTCAGAATGGATGTCTAACGCTTCCTCTGGCCTGTGAATTATATTAATTATACTAGAAAATGTAGAACATTGTGGGGGCGAGCCTGAGCAAGCTGATACAGGCTGTATCCTGGCAAACTGAAATGGGTGCCAGGAGAAGGCTTCTATGTCCCTGTGTAGTCTGCCCCCTGCCCAGGGGAAGGCTTGTCTGTCCTCTGTGTAGTCTGTCCCCTGGTACTGGGTGCCAGGGAAGGCTTGTTTGTCTACATGTTGTCTCCTGGTGTTCTTAGAGAGGCTCCAGAATCCAGGGGCATGTCAGTGGAGTTTGTCTTGTGTATGGGGTAGGACAGCTGCAGTCAGTGTGGATACATATGCATGGACTAAGCTTTACACTAAAATCATGAGCTGAATTTCTGGCGTTTATAAGTGCCGTTTGTGCATGGCCCTTACCTCGGAAGCAACCTCAACCACCATGATCGAAATTTGTACTGCCTGTGGGCAGCCTGCCGTTCATGATCTGTAGCAGCACATACAAAAAAGGAGTAAGTTGCCATGCGTGCTTCAACTTCAGTCGTCTCAGTTCCGGGTCACCGACGCTGCACTCTGGCAATAGCCCTTCACCTACCGAGTGCATGAGCTCGATCTTCGTAATATTGAATTTTAACGCGCTCATTTAAAATTTACGGTATATGGCTGCAAGCAAGCAAGCAAGCAAACATACACACGCACGTGCGCAATGCAGTCCCGCTAGTGTGGGGCTCGCTCAGGCTCGCCCCAATTAATTATATTATACGAGCAAAGTAACTGCACCCCAAGATGCTCATAAGAGGTTAGTGCTGCAGGTTTACCTTGGCTCGAACACTTTAGAGTTCAGTGCTATATGTGGATAAAATGTTTGTTAGTAGGCTTTAGGAAAACAAAGTTCACTGCTACTTAGCTGCAAGACCTGAGTAGAAGGCTTTGGAGATCAGGATTTTGTGCTGCAAATTTACCTGAAGTAGAAAGCCTTAGAGTTCCGAGTTTTGTGGCTTCTTAAAACCCTCAAGGGAGGAGCCAGACATCAGTTCATCAATCGTGAATAGCGACACGCTTTCACCAGCTTTATACTCATGCCTTACGCATGTATTATTATTACGGTAGCGCGCTCAATACACGTAGCAATGATTTTATACGTAGGTATATTGAATGTCTGACGTCACGTAAGTGAAAAAATCGCTTTGGGAGTCGCTGTGAGGGGTGACGGTGGTGTAGCTGGTGAAGGGAGAGTTGTTGGTGTACCAAAGTTTCATTCATGGGGTAAGTGCACCATGCCATTAATGAATATCAACTCAGATTGGATGTCCAACACTTCCTCTGGCCTGTGAATTAAAGTGGGTCCTTGCATCTACATGCTTCACTGTAGCCTCCTCCCCGGCTTTTGCTGTACAAGAGAAAAGCTGGAGAGGAGCCTGGGAACAGGGCTGCTTCACTGACTAAATACATTATATGGACAGTACAAACTCAGTTCTGAAATCAACTCATATTTACCATACCACTTACAGGAACATATATAACAACTATCGGTGTTGATTTCATGGTCAGGACAATTGATGTGAATGGGGAGAAGGTGACACTACAGATTTGGGACACGGCCGGGCAGGAGCGATACAAAGCCATCACATCAACGTAAGATGAATTTGTTTGTGATCCTACTTGTTGTACGCTGTGGTTCCAATGTATGTAGTGGAAGTATTGGGAGAATGTTAAGTATAATCACGATCATGTTGATTGAAAACAACCCCCCCCCCCCCCCCCCCCCCCCTCCCTCCCCCAAAAGAAGGAATGGAGAACTCTTATTTTGCTTTGCTTTATTGCTTGCTGTTTCTTTTTATGTTGCCTGCATGAGTTATGTACTCCTCTGTGTCATTTCACATTGTGGGAAGGTTTTTGTGGTCAATGTTTGTCTTCCCCTTGCAGTGGTCTCCTTCTTAATGTTTTGTATCCTCTTGTCATGTTATGTTCACACACGCATGCACACACACACACACACACACACTCGTACACACACACATGCACACACACACACACACACACACACACACACACACTCGCACACACACATACACACACACACACACACACACACACACACACACACACACACCATTACACATGCACATGTACACGCCCACAAGCACACACATACAAAGTGATGGGTAAGCCACCTACAGGTTATGGCTTCCCACTGGTGCTTTAATGTGAATCTGCCTGTCACAGGTGGGGGGGGGGGGGGGTGGCTACAAATGTATGACTTCCCACAAATTGTTAAAAAAAAGGTGTTTAACCCTTATGAAGTAAACACATGTCAAGTGAAGAGAAACTGGAAAAAAGATACACCAAGTAATCCACTTTGATCTACTCAGAAAATATAAACTGAGGTTTGCTAGCTTGCTTGAATTTACCTACTTTTAGAGATACCATAGTCTCACAAAAAAGGGCCCATGGACAGTATACATTACTTTGTGCTCAGACAAGGGGCGGGGCGGATATTTGTAACATTGCTGCATTTTGCCACGCCCATGTTTATATTATCGCAACCTTCAACAGGATATTGCACAGCAACACACCCAGTACAAGCTTAATTCAATTTAGTGTCTGTATCTCTCAAGTATGTGTGGCTTCACATAAGTGGACAATGTGTTATTAGCACAAAATGTATACTGCTGATTTAGCTACCTTTGCAAGCAGTACAGCACAGTGCTGCAACCACAGTTACTTAATTGGGGCGAACGCAGCGAGCCCCACACTTGTGGTGAAAACGGAAAATTGTCTATATATATATATGTATATATATATATATATGTATATATATATAGACAACAATATATGTAGGTATGTTTGGTACGTGTGTATTCCGTATATGCGTTCTGCCCTATTTGTGCGCGATGCAATACTTCCGCATTGCACATTGGGTTCATGTAATACTGCTTGCTCAAGAGACAGGACTAGAAAGGCTGAACAGTGGGAGTCAACGCAACAGGGATTTGAAAACAGTGAGGAAAGGGCGGCACTACTAGCGAGACCGAGACTGATTATTGACGGCGTGCTTCGTGACTCTGCCACAAGCGGGGAGTGCTCAGTGTACAGAGCGATCAGCTTGTGAGAATTCGAATCACAGAGGCCTGCGTGACTCGATCAAATATGAGCAACAGCTAGAGAAGAGCTTGTGGAACTCCATACGACAACTCCAGTAATTGTGCTCAGGAAATGAGCTGACAATATAGACTACATCAAAAAAGACCTGGCTCCATACTCCATAGCTGAGAGAATCCTGATTCCACAGCTCTATGGGCTCAGCAAATATCCACTATATAGACATGCACTTGAGGAGACAGTGCCGAAGTGTGGAGTCACAGGAAACCAAATATTATGGAATATACTTGTTCGTACTAAGCTGTTGAACCCTCACCCTTGACTTGCAACTCTTCAGGCCAATTGCTTGGAGACTAAATTTGTTGCCTACAGCTGTAGCTACTACCCCACTGTAACGACACAGAGTGTGTACACCAGACCAGAGAACGAGTCGTCTCCAGCAAATGAGCTTTGCGCAACAGATGAGACTGACCCATGAGACTCCGGATCAGAGAGAGGCCCGTCTCGAGCAAATGAGCATTGAGCAACAGTAATGACACAGAGTGTGTACAACGAACCCAAGATGAGCCCATACCCAAGTTATAATTATTGTTCCTTTGAACACTGACATACATTTGATACCCTAGCCTCTTCCCCAGGCATTTTCTGCCTCCAGTTTTACAGGCTACAGTTGGTGGGAAAGACCTGGGAATGAGACTATTGTTATGTGAGACCATAGATAATAGAGACATCTCTATTACCTATGGTGAGATGTATGCAAGTGGGAAAAGGTAGTGCTATGAAACGCTAATGCACCATGCAACTCCCTCACGCTCGCCCCACAATGCACTGCATTTCCCTAGTATAATGTTAGTTTAGCTTTGTGAAGTACTTCACACATCAGTGCTTAAGTGGGTGCCTAATTGAATTTGTATGCACTACTGGGGCTTTGAGGTTTTGGCTGCAAGCTACTCACGCTGCGAATGTAGTAGCTATACTAGAAAATGTAGAACATTGTGGGGACGAGCCTGAGCAAGCAGCTAAGATACACATGAATAGATTAAGCTTCACACTGAAACAATGAGCTGAATTGGTAGCGTTTATGAGTGTCGTTTATGCACGACCCTTACCTGAAGTGATCTCAACCTAGCATGCAGCTGCCGTTGATGGTCGGTCCGTAGCTGCTGTGACAAACAAGAAGTAAGGTGCCGTGCGTGCTTAAACTTGAGCTGTCTCCGCTACGGTTGCCAATGCTGCACTCTGGGTAGTAGCCCAGCATTGCCATGCCATGCCCTTCACCTATTGAGGCTAACTACTAAGTGCATGAGGACGTTCAATTTTCGGGAAATATTTAAATGCGCAATTAAAATTTACGGTATATGGCCACAAGCAAGCACGTACGTACGTACAGTTGTATACACACACATCTGCGCAATGCGGTCCCACTAGTGTTGGGCTCGCTCAGGCTCACCCCAACAAAATATCAAGAGTCTGCTGGTACTTTTTGGAGAGGAACAACACAATTACATGCAAAGTTACAGACAAGCGGCAGCGTTCTAACATTCCAGGAGAAGGACTCGAAGTTCCATGCATCTTTAATTTTACTGGCAAACCTAGTCATATAGAAAAGCTAATCAGAATTTTTCAGAAGCTGCCACAGTGACTTTTAGATATTGTAATAGTACCTATATCACATCATTTTCTGTGTAACTATAGCATTTGAAAACTTTTCGCACAAGGTCAATTGGGTGGGCGCTTTTTGGAGTAAACTTTAGACCTTTGTAGGAAGTTGAAGCAATAATGGGGGGTGGGCGGATATTTGATACTAGGCCCTTTTTTGCAGGACTACAGTATAGGCAAGAACAATTTCAGCGAACTGTTGGGAAGAAGCTAGACGAAGCATTACATATATAACTAGCTAAAACCTCCAACAAACATAGATATGCAAAACAGCTTTGAGGTTAGAAGGTAACTACTGGAAATGATTATTAAATCCTATGTACGTAGATAAGGTTAAGATGAACAGCGGACACATCTGCTCACATGTTGAAATAATCAACAATGCAACGTAAAATTCATGCTGGACTACTTATACACGGGGAGTGGCCCACCACTATCCACAGCTAGTGTGGGTCAGGAAATTAAAGGGGCCAAAACCCACAGCTAGGAAACCTACATAGCCTGATATCATTGTAGTGGAAGTCCCCTGATGACGAGGACACTAACTGAAACATTTTTGCTATGTCATGATTCTTACTTACATGTATCATAACTGGACTCTCACTATATTGTTCATCACTGCGTAATATGGAGAACGGATGATATGACTATGTGAGGAGAACACTCAGACATTATCAAGAAAGAAATGTGTGGGCATTTTTGGTCTGACACCTGTGAGAGAACAGATGAGTATTAGTACTGCACGATATTGAAATTTTGCATATCAATTATTGTGGACTCCATAGTAACAATATATTGATATATTGGTTCCCAGAGTACGGTGACACGACCTTACCGAGACGACAAACAGCTAGTCCCAGGTAGAAATCGACCGTTGTGTATTTCGACCACGTTAAGTGCTGTAGCGCAAAACTTCAAGAGCAGGGCTCATACACGCTACATAGACTTATCAGGTATTCATGCATCTTCGCTGCCCATATGAGCCCCGCTCTTAATGGAAGTTTTGCGCTACAGCGCTTCGAACGCGGTAACATGGTCGAATTGTGCAACGGTCAATTTCCACCCGATCGGAGAAATGCGCATGCGCATCTCAATAATCGCTATATAGCGATATATTGATACGCTAGCGAGCCGTATTGATATAGGTATTGAGTAAGTAGCTAGACCAATATATTGGAATATCGTATTATTGTGCCAGCACTAATGAGTACCCTACTTAACCCTTATTTTGATTTTCTCTTATCCGCCAAACACACACACACACACACACACAGGTATTACCGAGGAACACATGGGGTTATTATAGTGTATGATGTCACAAATGGAGAAAGTTTTGTGAATGTTAAGAGGTGGTTGCAGGAGATTGACCAAAACTGTGACAATGTTGCCAGAATTCTAGGTAAGTCAGGTGCATGGTTTAATGTACAGGAGGGAAGGGCCGGGGGTAGTAGGATTGTTGTCGAGGAAAGGATGTGATGAGAAAAGGAGGTTTACGTGCAAGGGTAGGATATGTAAAGGAAAGGATATGGGAGGGGAATCAGTAAGGTGGGGGGAAAAAGGAAGAGATCTGAATAGATTTCAGTTTGTGTACATCAAAGAGTTCATTGGCTGCCAAAATGGTATTCATGTAGAGTGGTTTACAATTACTAAAGGAAAGGATAGTACTCAGTAGCTGTGAGTTTTTAGAACTATTACTACTGGGTGTCCTTACACATACAAACATCACCCCTCACCTATTTCCATATACCCCCTGTCCCTCACACACATCCTCACCCCTCCTGCACCTCAGTGGGAAACAGGAACAATTGTCCAGAGAAAAAGGTAGTCCAGACTGAAGATGCTCATAAGTTTGCAGACCAGATTGGCATAGAGTTGTACGAAACCAGTGCAGAGGAAAACATCAATGTCAAAGAGGTGAGAGTGCATACAATGACATGTCATGAAAATTTGCGTGCATGTCAAGAGTGTGCACTCCTGGTAATACCCATATTTGGAAATTGGAAGTAAAATGTTTTTCAACTCATCACTGACTTCTATTTCACGCCTTCTCTTCCCTAATTTCTCTCTCCCACCCTCTCCTCCACTTCCTTTAATTTCCATTTTCTTCCCACCCTCTCGCTTCTTGTTCATCATCTTTCTTCCCACTCGCTCTTCCTTTTTCCTTTTGCTTCCTTCTTTCGCTTTCTCATCTTCACTCCCTCCCTCCCTAGGCATTTTATGCAATCACACGGCTTGTCCTGCAAAGAAAGAGAGAGAGCATAAAAGAGTCAGAGACAAGGGGAGGTATGATTAAGCCAAAAAAAGAATAAATAGCAGTCCATACACAAGTTGCCCAAATGCAGTAACCTAACGTGAGATAAAATAAGCAGCTTCAGTATTTACATGCACACAACACACTATAATTATATGGAATTCAAAGTTTGACTTGGTTTCTCTGAGAGCAAAATTGGATCATCCGCATTCTACATCGAGAGAAAAATTGACTAGGCACAGTCAGGATTTCCTTTATGTATTTCAAGCGAGCTAGTTAACTGCATGCATGCATTTATATTTAATGTTACATTTGTGTCTTATTCCAAACATACGTACAATGAAAAGAAATAACTGTAACTTGCCATGAAGGACCAAGTGCATGCATGTCATTACACAGTGTGTGTTGTCTAATGGATAAGGTGTCAACCCCTGAATGTGGGTGTCATGGATTTGCAAGTCATTTATTTTGGGGCTATACCACTATTGATGGCCTGGTTCAATAAGTGAAACACTAAATAGATTGGAGGTTGATTTAATCCGAAAATGTAGTCTCATGCAGTTGCAGTCTGGGTGTCCACTTCCTTTTGCCATGGTTTAGGATCACATCCTTGTCCATTCAAGGATTCCAGCAAAACAAGAATTTGGTTGCAAATGAAATTCTTTATGTAATTGCATGCTTGTGCCAAAAAGTGAACTCTGGCTATATTCATGCACTATTGGATGACCTCTACAAATGTTCTTGTACCATGGTGCATGGGTGGATGAAAGATACCGCCTAAGTGTACAACTGTCATGTGCCCTGGGTTGTGGTTAATTTCATAAAATGATTTTTAAGAGAGCTCACCAGAAAAACAACAAATAGCTTGTTATTCGCTTTACTTTGTTCATAGCGATGGCTAATGTTGCAGCACATAGTTTGCAAGCTCCAGTACAACGGTGATTTCCAACCGCTTACTAGGACGCAAGTTTTGGACCACTCAAAATCTGATGGATTGTAGGGTACTTACTACTGTCCTTTTTCCTGAGCAGTTCGATAGTAAACAAGGATAACCACTTTGCAAGCCTTTTGTCGTCTTCCGTCTTGAGAAATGACACTAGGACATTTCTCGCTGCAACGTGTTGGTTGCATAATTTCAGTGATCCACTCACTGGCACTCAGAGTCAGAGCCCGCAGAGCCCACTGTTCGCTCTTCTGCGTTTTCTTTGGAACGACACCCTCCAACATCCTCTCCAGGGCCTTGTAGCAGAAAGGTGACTCTATCCCTGCGATGTGAGAGCCGGATCTTGGGCTCTAGGACTGCAGCGAGCGTCACTATCACGATGCAAGTGACTGCCAGTGAGTGTGGCCAGACCCAAACCAAGACTGACAGTGAGTGGGCCAATCATGCGGGCTCTATGCTCCTGTTCTCGTGACAGTGATGCAGATGCGAGTGTTGTCATAGTTCTCGCCGAGAATCTTCGCCAATGGCTCAACCAGTTATGAAACTACTCCAGAGACACTAGTAAATAGTCACAGCAGTCTTGGAATGAGACCAAGACAAGACTACACTCACATCCTAAATGACCGTGTTAGCTAGTGTGCTATAGCTGAAGTCCGATGCATCAGTACCCGGCTCTCACATTGCTTAGAGACAGTCACCCTTTGGCTACAAGGCACATTCGTGAGTCAGTAAGGCACTAGACACTGATAGGCGGCTTTTCTTCTCACTTCTGTACTTTGGTTTCCGCACTTCAGCGTTTTCACTTGCCCTTGGCCAAGGTCCTGCAACTGAGATTACCCATCTTAGGTTAAATCACCTTCCACTTCCACAGTGAATCATGCCTTTCTATTCATGGCAAGTGTCAAGCAGATACTGTCTTATCATCCTTCAAGCCATTGCTGATAAAAAAACTAGGTTCTCCACACAAACTTTATGTGTGAGGTAGACTTGAAAAAAGTTGTCTATAAATACGTAAGTGCAGGCCTCATGCAGTAATGAATCCTGATTCACTGGTGAATTTTTTCAATAGCCATTATTCTTATTTAATGTCCATACATTTACCCTAATGGAAAGAAATGCAAATATTTCCAAATTGGACTATTATTGATCTAGTAAACCCTAATTAGCCCTTACCAACAACAGGCATAAATTGCACTCGCTATTGCTCGTGCAATTATACTTTGTCTGTTACTTGTGCAATTGTTTACTCATATGAATGTTTAGGTCACAACAGCATTGCATTAGCTACTATTTTGTTAGAAGTGTGGTGAAGAATGAGAGTACATTAATTTGAAGTATAATGGAGCAATTACCAAGCAGAAATGGAGATAATAATCAGATGGCTCAGGGGAGCAAATTACATGTATATGTCATCACAGATAGCCAGCTTGCTGATTTTTGAGTACCAATACATATGCTGCTAGTAGCTGCTAATACCTACAACTAGGAGTATGCATGTGTATGATGCCTTGTGCCACGCCATGTGTCAGTGTGTCTATGCGCATTGCGCATGTGGGTGGGGCACGCGGAGCAAGTGTCAGAAATTGTGCGCTGCTGGTTTAGTACAAGTGGGAACCAAAAGAACAATACCTGGCTTGTGAAGACTCTCCAGTGCGTGTTTTCTACTTTTGAACTCCTTGTTCTCTTCTTGCTCTCTTGGTTTCTACGGTGGACTGACCTCTTTGCTTTTTTCTTTCTCAGAGTCACCAGCTGTCGGCTGCGTTCAGCACTCGTTTCTGCACTTGACTCTGCCAAATATGTACGTTGCGAAGGCCCCAGCCGCACTGTCCTCCCCGTCCTCCATCGCCAAGAAATGTTGTCCCCCCCAACTCCGTCCTCCATCGATGTCCTTGTGTTATGCATGTTTCATTGATGCCCGATTCCTGAGCGTGAGCGTAAAATTGACATTCCAAGCGTTGAGCGCAAATTGACATTCCTAAGCATGACTGCAAACTCACATTGCTAAGCGTAACCGTCACATACGTACATACATACACACATCCTGAGAATAGATCCCTCATTCAGAGCCTTGTGCTGATGCGCTCAGCAATTACTGACTGCCTTATGTAAACTGGCCCCAGTTTTCATGGTGAAGGTGTCCAGACAAGATTTGGTTTGGGGACGAGTCTAGACTTACATGTGTGTAGCTACAAATATAAGCCTGATAAGAATACAGCATGAAGATAATGAACTGTAAGAGCCAATGTCATGCAGCTTCCGAGAGAATCAGGTAAGTATTGCTAAACCTGCTGTAAAAAAGCTGCATGTGATTTGCAATACAGAGCCATGATAATAGTGGATCAAAAAACAAACACACACGCCACTAACAACTCCAGGACTTGATCATCCCAGCACAAAATGCAGAAACCCTCTTGTAAGGGTTACCTAAAATAGAGAAACAAAGCAACGTCAGTATCACACAACTACTGAATAACCCTGATATCACCTGCCAACCAACATTTACATCAACTCAGACCAGCCGTAACTGCCCATACCCCCGCCCCTCCCACTTCTCTCCCCCTTTCTTTACTCTCACACTCCCCTTTCTATTCCTTCCTCCTCCCCTTCCTCTCTCCCTCCTCCCCTTCCTCTCTCCCTCCTCCCTTCCCCCTTCTCTTTTACCCTCTTCCCAGGGATAGGTTATTGACTCTATTTCCAGAAACCTACCACTGTAGCTATGTGACGCCCACACATTATCATATCAAGAAAACAACAGAAAAAAGTTGAAATAACATCACAATGCCTTTACACCATCCCTGCATCTTGTGCCATTTCACCAACTATGCACCATCCTATTTTCATATGGTAAACTCCACCACACTCAACAATCTAACAACATAGCTCAGCTTTTATGACTCAGTACTGCTCACTCCAGAGCCTTTCACAAACCATATCTGCCATGCTCAGCAGCAATAACATTCACAGCAAAGCCCACTCTCTATGCACATTGCATTGTTGACAAAATATCACAAGATGTAGGGATGGTGTTGTGCTGTCATTCCCATCTTGTTTCGTTTCCCCTAGGTTATCCCTGCATGTGCTTGTTTTCATTAGGTGTAATTATGTTACATAGATCCTACGTCTTGTATTTTATGGTGTGTACACAGGATCAGGTGGACGAAGACCAGTAACAGCTCGACAACAGAGTAAGAAGTTAGACATAACTACACATGGCAAACCAGTGCAAAATGAAGCTGTAATTCAACATCCAAGTGATATTCCAATGTTTCGCATGTTAGCACAAAATCGTGGTGAGCATCAGCCCAAACTGCAACTAAAAACAAACGTTATGAGAATGTATCCTAACCCTCTCTCACTACCAAAGTCTACCAGAAAGTTTTATCCAATGAACTCTCAGAAACATGGTGTTGCCCTCATCATCAACAACAAGAAGCTTTCTGAAGATAGCACCTATGAGATGGCAGATTGTGATGAACTAAACCTCGCTGAAACGCTAAAGTTTCTGGGGTACCATGTTCTAAAAAGGCAGACATGTAACCATGATGTAATGGTGAATATCTTTGAACAGATTGACAGATTAGATCCAGTCATGAAATCAGGTGGTATCGATTCCTTTATCTGCTGCATCCTCTCACGTGGTGATGAAGAGATGGTGTATGGGGCAGACAACAAGCCAATGGAATTGAGAAGGATACAGGAAATGGTTAGAAATTGCAAACTCTTCAAGAAGTTGCCAAAACTGTTTTTTATCCAAGCATACTTGGGAAAACAGTTAGATCCAACAAAATATCTTTCTCCATCAAGACACAGTGATTTCTATTTCAGCTGTGCTGTTACCTCAAGTGAGCAGCCTTTTCGTGATCCTAAAAAGGGGTCATCTTATATCACAGAGCTGTGTAAGGCTCTTTGCACACACAGCACAGACATGGTCTTGAGTGACATTCTAAAAAATGTGGGCACCATTTTGAAAGCTAAACTTAGCAGTCACAATCAACTGCTGAAAGAAGATAACCAACTGAAGAAAGCAGTATACTTTTTTCATGGTAAGGCTTATATTTTATTTGTGAAAACTGCTAATGAATAATGTCTGTACCTACACTACGCCTATGAGTAATGCATTTTTAGTGGCTCCTCGAATAAGGTGGTAGGCTTATTTTCAAATGTATTCACTCAAAAGTACATTCGCCCTTGGGCATCAGCCTACATACCGTATGCATAAATTTTCTAGTCATTATAGCTGTACATATGCAACAACTCTGCAATGCGAGATTTATGTATATAGCCTACTGTAGCTGCTAGGCATGTATCTATGTTAAGTATGGTTTTTGATTTTGGAATCAAATTATGTAGACCCCAAGCTACGTATGTGGTCTCTTTTATTCTTCAGGTGCTGATGCATCATCTCTCAGTAGTATAGGACATCACCTCAGTGGCAAGGAGCTTCTTGCCCTTCCAGATATACTGCAGGAGCATGTGATAGACAGTTTGAAAAAGATTGGGTTGGATCTAAAGGCAATTGGAGATACACAAACAACTATTGAAGAAGTGCAGAGTCTGCTACATTCATTAGAGCAACATGAAGTTGCATCCAGTCTGAGGCAACGCCTTGACTCAGGTAAGCATTTAACTCTTTAACCGAGTGTACTTGTCATGCAAATTTGGCTGCATGTTATCAGTTGGCACAATCTGTTTCAAAGATATGTTTTCCTAGCAAAATGGGCAGGATATAGGGGGAAGTGGGCAGGCATAGTCACAAAGTAGTGTGCACTTGGTGGGTGTCTTGGCTGGGATAGAAAGGCCTTGGTTGACACTGGCCTGCCCATTTCCTTTTTAGCACAAAATGGCACAGAAACCACTCCTGCGCATATTCAATTTTATATCATCCCTACCTTTGTTTGCATTCTTTTTTGGCATGCCATCCTTACAAATTTTAACATTTCTAATGACCTTGTTACTGTACCGAGCCACACCCCAAGATGCTAAGAAGAGGTTAGTGCTGCAGGTTCACCTTGGCTTGAACACTTGAGTTCAGTGTTTCATAGGTAAAAGCTTTGTTCGTAGGCTTTAGTTCACTGCTACTTAGCCAAATAGCACGAGAGCGATCGTCCAAATTAACTTAGTTCATAAGGCTTCTCAAGGGAGACAGCAGTTTATCAATCATGAATGGAAATGCTCGCCTTCAACAGTTTTATACCAGCAAGATACATGTGTATTACCGTAATTCGCTCTTTCCTCTTTGTAAAAACAAAGAAAACGTACAAATTTAACAACGAAAATTTTTCCGCGTTGGTTGGCTCCCTGCTACACACAAGCACTTACCCAATTGCTGTTGCCCATAAATCCTTGTATACGTGGTAGCATCTAACACAACAAGCCATCTCTTATCTATCTATCTATCTATCTATCTATCTCTTTGGCACGCAGTGCGATCTCCTTAGTTAATGCCCACCACACGCGACTTGTAAATTATTTTCGTTCAATTTGGTCTGTGCGAAAATTATTTTACGTGAATATTTTTTGGACAAAAAATTTACTAGACGAAAGAAAGCAAATTGCGGTATTAGTCCAAAATACAGTAGTGCACTCAATACACAATAATGATTTCATACGTAGTATATTGAACGCATGATGTCATGTAAGCATGAAAATCCCTTCTGGTGCTGCTGTGAGGGGTGAGGGTAGTGTAGCTGGTGAAGGGAAGCTTGTTGGTGTACCAAAGTTTCATTCCTGGGGTACGTGCACGATGCCATAATGAATATCCAGTCAGATTGGTTGTCCAACGCTTCCTCTGGCCAATGGGATGGTGCAGTTTTCCCAGGAATGAAATTTTAGTACACCAACAAGCTTCTCTTCACTAGCCACACAACCCTCACTCCTAACAGCTGCACCAGAAGGGATTTCAACGCTTATGTGACGTCACGCATTCAATATAAAATTATTGCTACGTGTAATGAGAATGTTTCAGGCTAATAATACGCATGTAACGCATGGATATAAAGCAGGTGAAGGCATGCCTTGCTGTTCACGATTGATAAACTGATGTCTGCTTGAAGGTAAAGTTTGTTTTATGAAGCCACAAAACTCTGAACTCTATGGCCTTCTACGTACTTCACGTAAATTTGCAGCACAAAACTCTAACTAAAGTCTTGTAGCTAAGTAGCAGTGAACTTTGTTTTGCTAAAGCCTACTAACAAAGCATTTACCTACGTAGCACTGAACTATTAAAGTGTTTGAGCCAAGGTAAACCTTCGGCACTAACCTCTTACAAGCACCTTGGGGTGTGGTTAGGCTCGTTACATTGCATGAATCTTATAATGTGCATCTTGGGGTGTAATTTTGGATGTTAATCTCAAACCTAAACCTAGGAAGATATCTTTCAACTGTAACCACAGCCCCAGAACTTGACACTTTAGTGGTGGTTCCAAGCATGTAACAATTTTGTGTAACATTGCCATCTGACGACTGCTCACTTATTGCTACATTTGAATGGAAAGGGGCCGTGCCAGCTGTCAACTTACGATTTCGTGTGTGCACTAGTCTCACTCCCAGACCAATGACCATGGTCTTTGGTCTGGGATTGCGACTACACGTGTTTCCATGTGTACAAAATAGAAGATTGAGTCCTACACAACCAACAGTAGCTGGGCAGTGCTGTGAGCAGTTTTATTGACGAGGGTCAATTTGAAGCTATGAAGACGCTGAGTGGTCATAGAGCTCCGCACTGTGATTAGCATTACATTTTTTTTTGGCTAAAATCACGGTGAATACTTGAACTGTTTTCGAAATGTTGAGAAGTCAAAATATAATTACGTTTTGTTGTCTTGGTTCACCGCAACAAATGTTCTGCTTCATATCAATTGTTACATTTTCCTTTTCTACCACAGCTCTAGAAAACCAGTCACATTATGCAGCCTATCAACAGGCATTAAAGGAAGGAGTTGCGATATCATTGAAGTATCTTAAAGTCCTTTTTTTTGGTCCTCCACGAACAGGGAAAACATCTATGAGACGTCGCCTGGTTGGAGAGATTCAGAACCTTTCAAATGAACCTGTTCAAGCAAGCACTGGCACAGCAGAAGTCTATGATGTCATTGTCAAGCTAGTTGAAGACAAGATTACCACTTCAACAACTGTAGTCACGAAGTCCAAGTGGTCAACTGTACAAGCTGTGCTTGGCAAAGAAAAGTGCCCTCATGAGACAGACGTGGATGAAGAATTGCGGATTCTCTACCAGATTATTAATGGAGTTGTTCTTACCACTAAAAAAAGATCTCCCGTTCCTGATCCAGTTGATGAGAAAGAAACCCAGGATAAAGCTGCCAAACAGCAACGTCCAGCTAGAGTGAAAAAAGATAGTATTTTAAGTCCTATCCTTAGGCTAGTTAAATCTTCCAAAGCAGTTAAAATTAATCCCAAACCCTCTGTTCTTCCGGAAGACTCATCAGTTGAAGAGCCAGGGTATGGACTAAGTGCCAAAGAATTTGAAGAAATTGAAAAGGCTTTTGCAGCTTTCAGAAAGGTACTGCATGAACCTGGACAGGGAGAACTTAAATTATTGCTGGATGGAACTATACTTATGAACATGGTTGACACAGGTGGTCAGCCAGCATTCCTTGAGATGCTTCCAGCCTTGACAGTTGGCCCAGCACTCTATCTCATCTTCTTCAGGCTCAACCAAAACCTAAAACAGAGATACCAGATACAGTATGTCAGTGAAGACAATGAAAATGTACAATTAGATGATTCTTCATACACTGTTGAAGAAGTCATCTTTCAAGCCCTATCAAGCATAGCGTGCTTCAGCTGCACTGCACCCAAGAAAGCCAACATACCTAATCCATCTCACGCTGCTATGCTTATGGGTACACACAAGGATCTGCTTGGAAGTGATCCAGAAACTGAAATTAAAGCTAAAGATGGTGAACTTCGAGAAAACTTAAGAGATATTCTGGAAACTGAAAGTTTCCTGCGTTATTCATCTCATGATCAACTCATATTTGCAATTGATAACATGACAGGAGATGAAGGAGAGCTGACAGAAGTTCGCCAACGCCTAGAGGATATAATCAAGCAGGAGTTTGACGAATTCCACATTCCAGCTTCTTGGCTTATGTTCAACATCTTCCTTCGTAAGATGGGTAACCGCACCTTGAGTTTGTTCCAATGTCGCGAGATTGGAGATAGACTGGAAGTAAAAAATACAGATGAAGTACTGTGGTTCCTCCACCACTGTGTTGGAACCCTGATGCACTTTCCTGATGTAGAGGAGATCAAGGACGTTGTGATCTGTGATCCTCAAATTGTCTTTGACAGTGTTACAGATATGATTTTGAATAGCTTCAAGCTTAAGCGGGTAAACAAGACAGCTTGTGACAAGTTTAAAGAAACTGGCCAGTTCTGCTTTAAGGACATTCAGAAGATTGCAAAGAACTCAAAAAGTGACATCCTCCCCCTGCCGAAACTTATCAAGCTCCTTGAATACCTTAACATCATTGCACCTATCAAACCTGAAGGCCCTTCATGTTCTGGTTTCTCAACTACTAGTGGCCTACCACTCATCCCTAGAATTAGCCTACAATCAGATGCCTACCAAGAGCTAATGTACTTCATGCCTGCTGTACTCAAACATGCCAAAGAAGAAGAGCTACACATGGAACTAAAACCCACAGCTCTAGTCCCCCTCATGACTCACTTTAAGTGTGGCTTCGTACCTGTTGGTGTGTTCTGTGCCATGATAGCCAGTCTTGTTGGTCAAAAGGATACCCTTGGCTGGATTCTTCAGGAACCATGTAAACATCAAAGTGGTCCTATTTTGCGCAAGAACAAAGCCACATTTCGAGTAAATGGTACCTATGATGTCACCCTGATTTCAAAGCCTAAATGGTATGAAATGCACATTGCTTGCATCTCAACTGCAGACAGGGCTGCATTGGTAGGGATCTGCAGCCATGTTGTAGAAACTGTCTGTGACACTCTTGACCAAGTAATCTCAAAGATGAGGTACAAACAGTATCTTATATCTTCTCCTTCTGATCAAACACTCTATGAGCTAGGTTTCAAATGCCCAAAACATCCAAATGATAATCACCTGGTCATTAATCGACCAATGAGTGGAGTACAAGCTCCATCACATTCTGCCAAGTTTCTCTGGTTAAACTACCTACAAAAAAAGTCAATAATGATTTGTCCTCTTGAAGGAGGGAAGGCCATTGATTTCACAGAGGCAAGCTTGCCTCAGTCTTTTGCTCAACAGAGTCTTGTCTGGTTTGGAAAAGTAAGTCAGTTGTGATATATTTGGCCAGTTATGATACTGTAATTTTGTGTGTGCGTGTTAAAACAATCTGCTACAAATTGACATTGTCAATATTTGTGAGAAGTAGTCCAACCCTTATAGCCACGTAAGTACTTATGCAAGAAGTCCAAACTTCACGAAAAGTTGTGCACAATGCTGGCTTTGCAGGGTGAGAGCTGTCGGTGTGTCTAACTTTGTGCAGATGCGGACTCCAGATAGAACGCATAGATAAAAATTGCATAAACAAGTTGTAAGGCCGGATTTTACATCATTTTCTCAATCACATACAACTTTAGCACTACCATACTTGTTTATGCACTTGTCTTACTATACTATTGCAGGCTCCAAAAATCTCTCCTGTGCTACCTGACTCACTACTTGGTAAGTACACCTGCCACTGCATGCTCATAGTCAATATTAATCACACTGTATTTTGTTGCAGATGATCCTCAGTTGCCAAAGATAACGATTTCTCACCTACAACTGATCAGATATTGTCATCATGCCAGTAACAAGCAGGCTTTAAGGCTACTTCAGTGTCTTGCCCCAAAGTGGAGAAAAGTGGGGGAGATTCTAGGCCTTAATAGAGCTGTGATTCAAGCTATTGAAAATCCTGGATCAGGAAGGGATCCTGAGGATTGCATTCGTCAAGTGTTTGTGAAGTGGCTTGACAATGCCCCCCAATTGCCCAATTATTGCCAGTACCCCTTGACTTGGAGGGGGCTTCACAACCTTCTGCTAGATTCAGATAATGGTGAAGCAGCTGTTGAGCTAAAGATTGCTCTTTCAAGTCAGTTCAGCACTGTGCGAGGCACTTATGAAGCTACAAGTAAGTGTAAGTGAATGACACATGAAGCTTGAATGTGTTTGATAGCAGCCATAAAAAGTTGCCTTTCTGCATATTTGTGGATGTATTACTAATCTATAGTGTTTGCTCACAGATACAGCTGCTGGGTGCACTGATCAACTTCATTCTACTGTGGCAGAAGGCATTTCTCACTTGAAACTGTCTGATGCATTGCAGGCTACAGAAAAAAGCCCACAAAATGGTAATAATGAACTTCTCTACTTTGTTGAGTGCCTATTATTGATCTGTCACTTATTATCTATGCAGCTACTCAGTCACAAGGACAAACCAGCCAACCTCATTCCACTACTATTACTGAAGGTGCAACCACTCCTGAAATGCCACCAATTTTCAAGCGAAAAAGTAAAGTAAAATGTTACTAATCATGCAAAGTGTTTATTATAACGTGCTGTCTCTAGGGTGCATGCTTTTGGAGTTCCATAAAAGTGCACTGTGGTTTGTATGGTTTCTGTGTTAGCTCTACCTATGATCTTAACATGCATAATTTCTTGCTGATTATACAAAGACTAATGCTTTCTTCCTAGGCACATCTACTATTACTATAACCAGCCAACCTCACCATCTGTCATTTATTATCTACATAGCTACTCCATCACAAAGGCAAACCAGCTCCACTACTATTACTGGAGGTGATACCACTCATGAAATGCCACCAATTTTCAACCAAAAAAGTAAAGTGAAATGTTACTAATCATGCAAAGATTAAGTGCTTATTTTAATGTGAGTGCTGCCCCTTTTTGTATAACTAACATCACAGGTAAAGCTAACACATAAATGATATAAACTACAGTTCACTTTCTATGGAACTCATGCACTATATGGGCTCTATGCATCATAGGAACCGTATGGTGCATGAGTTCCATGAGTTCCGTGGAAAGCAGTTTATATGGTTTATATGTTAGCTCTACCTGTGATCTTAACATGCATGATTTCTTGCCCACTATACAAAGACTAATGCTTTCTTCTTAGGCACATCTACTGATGTGACTTCCCAGACGACTGTATTACATGAACAAACTGACTGGCCTTGTGCTACCAGTACTGCAGAGGTTCAAGAACTCCAACCCTCTGAAACTCAACCCTCGGAAACAGTTCCTGTTGTGGCAAGAAAACAAAGTAAATACTGGAATTAGGTTGAGGGTATACAGAACAGCATATGATAGAACATTTCTTGATTTTATGCAGTTGGAAACATTCACCCAGAATTCCATCAGTCCATGTCATTTGGCGGGTTCACTGACTTGCTGAAACAAAGAGGAGTTATGGAAAAAGATATTGACTTGTTAACAAGTAAGTGACATGCATGTGTAATTATTATGGCTTAAGTGTAGAAGTAGCAACTGTTACAGTGATATTTCACAGTCCATGGATTATTCCTCTTCACGCATTTTCACTTGCATGTCAGCTGTCAAAATGCAGTATCTCAAAACTTCAGCAAGGGGGGAGTTTAGTACATTCAGTGTTGTTTATTGTACTTATTAGTATCGGTACTTTTAGTTAACTACCAATTTTGGGTGACTTCAATGGTATAAGACAGCATTAATAAAAAAAGCACTATAATTATGACAATTGTGCAACTATGCATCACAGCTGTTTGAGCAAACAGGTATTTTCATGCTTCACAGAGAAGAGAGTGTATGTTAAGCTGGATGTTCTATATCTTGCTGTCTCTCTGTTGCAGGGGAGTCAATCAATGCTAAAGCATTTTGTATGTTGGGAGAGGAAGAACTTATGGAACTTGGTGTGTCCTTTGGAGGAAGGATGATTCTCAGAAAGTTGATGAAAGAGTTGAAATGATATGTGATACTGTTTGTGTTTGTACATTATGCGGTTGTGTTTGATGTTGTATTAGGAAGACATTTACATATACTGGTAGTATAGTGTTAGAGTTAAGAGTTATAGTTTCTCTCATTTGTGATCATAGCTTCTGTAGTGTTTGGGTTAGCAAGTTAGGGATGTTGTGTAATTTTTTCTTTTTATTTAGTTTCTGTAGCTGTGTTGACAAGTACCTTAGCTATTTGTGCTTCAGTGCTAGACTCTACCGTACCCTTTGAGATCATACGTATCACTCACTATGGTATGACTTGTTTTAGCAATTATATAATATGAGGTCGGTATTACTCTCAAATATGATAGCTCAATCAGATTGCAGAATACTTATCGTGATGAAAGCAATGGTATTTTGAATTAGCCAATTTAAAAAAACTTGTCTCACTTGCCATTTGTTTTTGGCAGACTTTGCAGCCTTTTCGGGTTATTTTAAACTTCTTCACAATGCTGAATTTGGTCACCTGCACATAGTCAAGTGATGAACAAGGCTGCAATACTGACAAGGTATTAACCTGTCCACTAAAAAGATAGTGTTCTTGAAGTGAACTGGTTTGAGGTTTAAAACATTAAGTTGCCACCCACTGTCGTAGATTATCATCTGAGGTGGCGTGATAGTTCATGTCATCCAAAAATGGACAACTAGAATCATCCAAAATTGGATGATTGTTTATGCAATCCAAAAATGGATGACCAGAATCATATCCAAAATTGGTTGATTATTGTTTGTTCTCGAGCATTCTGTATAGAAACTAAAATCATCCAAAAATGGATGGTTGTCGCATATATATCATTAAAAAGTATCCAAATATGCATGATTCCAGACGGTTTATGATCATCCATTTTTGGAACCAGACCATACCTGCTCTTTGTAGCCTTGTTCCCAGGCCTCCCTGTTTTTGTTCTTCGGTTTGTGTTCAGTATAGCAAGCTGAAGAGCAAAAAAATGAGGGAGGCGTGGGAACAAGGCTACACTCTGTGAGTTCATATAATATGCACTAGCTTGTTACCGTAGAAATGAAAGACGTACACTGAAGTACCAAACCCTCGGCGCAGCAGTGCATGTGATTGTACTTGTGTGTTAACTAGAATCGATCACTGTCTCGTGAACAATAGTATCATGACGTTTGCTCTCGAGTTGATATGGCACGCTTTTTGATATTAATTCATTCCTAACTGTCTGTCCTCGAATCTGTTCTGACAGCTAGGCACTTGGGCCTAATGTGCAGTACATTGCGGTTATTTGACATCATGCAACCTACATTAACACAGCTATGCAATATGACATTGCATTGTGGTCATTACATCTATACTATATTTAGAGCAGCAATACATCATTGTTACTATTTATACACACGACACAGCACAGTGACTAAGTTATGACTTAGCAATAATAACTCTCTCATGCTTTGTGCATTCTATCTCGCTCTTTCCTCTGCACAGTTTGCTCAAAGGTTTCAGAGTCTCTCATGCTTGCCATGCGCATTCTGTTTTGTTCCTGCCTATACAGATTTCCATTAATAGCAGAACGTTAGCATCCGTAAGCTATACAGTGATTTATACGGTTAGGGTGGGGTTAGGGTTGGGTTAGGGCTGGTACGTATAGCATACGGATGCTAACATTCTGTCGTTAACGGCTTGTCCTATACAAAGTTCGCTCACGAGTTTCTGACGCTCTTTCACAGGCCTTGTGCAACTTATCTTTAGCTTTCCTAGCTGATTTCACACTATCTGATTCTACTGATCTCATACGTTTCATAGCTTTCTCTCGCAAATTACACTCTGCTTTTCGTTTGGATCGAAAGACATGATCACAGCGTTCACATGTCTTCCGTCTTACAGGTACAGCAGCTTTACATTGCGGGCATACCTTTGTTGGAGGCATACTTACTGCCAATGGCCAATAATCGAACTCGCAAAGAACGTCTCTCCCAAGAACAAAATCGCCGCTAGCCACGTGGTCCAGATTCATATGCAAGCGCGTTTTCCGCGGAGTAAAAAATGGCCGACTTATCATGTAGCCGTACCAACAGGAAACACTCTAGCTTCGCAACGAAGCATTTTCAGAGAAAATCGCTTAAAATTTTCGACCTTCATCCGCCGCTGAGAAGGTTAGTATCGTTTGTGGCACGAATAATCACGTATAAAGTGAGATGTTGAGTAACAGACATACAGACAGACAGACAGACAGACAGACACACAGGACCAAGTACCGTAACCCTCGCTGCGCATGTGCGCCGAGGGTTAACAAATGGTAAATGATGAGACTATTACAGGATAAAAGCATTAAATGACCAAGAGTTGAATCTTAATTTGAAAAGTGGGATCACTTCCATGAGAGTTTCTGTTGGAATATACCTTGAACCAAGGATTTCAGTTCCAGATTTTGTCTCGCAGCTTTTCTCCGTTGAGATTACAATGTAGATGGGACTCATATGTAGCTAGAAGTGTCAAATATTCATGTATATATCTATGCAGCCTGCATGAGTCCCATCCTTAAAAGTTCTGCACTACAGCGCTTCAAGTGTGGTAACACAATCGAAATACAGATAGGCTATATACTGTGATTAACAGGTAGATTAGTACAAAGGAGAGTAGCTATACATAGATGATGGCTTATGTATGTTGTATCACACCATGCCCCACCCCTTGCCACATCCCCTCACCTCCAGGTGAAATACCTCTGATGCTGTCACTGTTGCTCATCTCAGTTGATGTTTCACTAAACACAGACTCACTCCTCCCTCGTCTCCTTGAATTGTTCATTTCTTCTGGCATGTGTGCCGCATGGTGAGGTGATTTGACCTCAACCCCCACATCCTCCATAGGGTACATCCCATTGTTCATACTGTTCTCCATGCTCGAGTCCAAGGAGGGACGAATGTAGACTGTCCTCTCTTCACTTGCAGCATCCAGCTTGGGGAGACGACTGTCACTGTGCAGCGACTTCCCTCGACTAGCTAACAACCACCATGTACGCAATATTCTTCCTCCCCTGCTCACTCTCCTCGGCCAGAGTTACAAAAATATTTCCCCAGATGTCAGTGGCAGTTGGCTTCCCAGTCACAATTTCAGACAAAGGAGAAGCATGCAGCAATGTTCGTACAGCACCATAGCCGCTGACATTGCATGAGCAGTGCTTGGCCTTTTAACCTTGCTTCTGGGAAGTGTGTTCCCATTTCCTGGAACCTCATGGGGCGATGGAAAGCTGCCTTTAGCTGTCCATGTGTACGAAGCATTGGTTCAGATGTGCTGGCTGGTATGTTGGCTTGGGTGGGTGTGTGCCTGGGTGCTTGTGAACACAGAGCTAGCTCTGCTCTGCCAGCTCTGTGTTGTCATCGACACCAAACCGACTTCTGAAGACTTCTTAAGCTGCCGCATGGGTCCAGGGTGGCTAACGCATTTGTGTTCTTCCAGGTATGCTCAGTGTAAGCTAGAGCCACAAGGGAGGTAATGCCTTGCCATGAAAGTGAGGTTAGGGTGGTTGGAATCGGTGAAGGAAGTAGAGAAGGAGAGAAGTGTGCATGGAGCTAACTATAAGCTATACGCTTACCCATGCAGCTGCTTACCCAGCTGCTTACCCAGCTGCTTACCAAGTACTAACAAACATCACTGCAGCTAGCTATCGGGGTCAACAATAGTTTGGTTCCCAGACCCTTCCTGTATAGGTGGGGGGAGCCCCGCCCATACAGGAAGGGTCTGGGAACCAAACTAGGTCAACAACGTTGCAAGGGGAATTCCCATAATTTTATGACGTAATCCACCCGAAAAACATCCCCCGGCTGCAAGTTCCTAATCTTCGACCAAAGATTGTAGTGACTCGCAAATTTAGCTGTAGCGTTGACAACGGACTTGCTATACTTGAAGGTCAGTTGTAAAAGTAGACTACACTTCCTGTCCATGTCCATGATGATGTGTTACCCACGTCAGTAGCCTACTAGCTAACTATTGCACATACTCAAGATGGTCGCACCACAGTACAGTAGGTTGACTCGATTTAACACGCGAGTTTTAATGCGGTACGCCGGTAGTAGAAGATTTTGTTCAGTGCTGAATGATGTTCTGTTCACAGCAACAAGCTGATCATGGGGATTGATCTTGCCACATGGCGGGCTCGAATTGGGCTCAACTACTACCACATGTGTCGCCCCCTCCAGACCAGGTGGAGAAGCAGTGGTGGTCGGCTGAACCAGCCTGGGGTGGCTGGCTGGGAGGTGGGGGAAGTCATGAATGACACACCGCTGGTACTCAAAGGCTGCATAACAGTTGTTGCTCTGTCACTGATGCTGCAGTATGTAGTCCATTCCTGTTCCAAACTGAAGGGGAGAGGCAAGGCACACTGCCACCAGCAAGCAACCATGTCTCAAGTGAGGTGGAAAGTGGATGGTGGGGGGACCCTGCTGCTGAGAGCCATTGTGGTGGTGATACCTCTACTGCTGGTGATGGCAGGAGATGTGGAAACAAACCCTGGACCTGGAGGTAATGTTGTGTTAGGAGGCCCAAAGCTAAGGTAACAAAGTAGGCTTTTCAGCATAGGCATGGGAAGATTTGAGGGGATGCATTGCTGATCCCTGAACATGCAGAAAATGGGAGGATCTGGGTGACTGCCCACCCTTTGGGAAAATTTATGAGGTGTTTCCAGAGCTGGTTTTGGGCTGAGGGGATGCCCCTCCAGAAAAGCTTTAAAATTTTTGAGATCACACCTTTATTGGCAAGCAGGGATATACAGTCATGGAGATAGAGCTACTACTAGTGATAGCAGATTCTGTGTTACTCTTTAACTTTATAATAGCTGCATCAGTGTTCTCGCCAGAATTTACAGGCCAAAAGGCACAAATAGTGTCTCATGACCACGCCCCTCATCTTGCACTGCAAAAACAAAGTTGTTATTTTAGCTAAGTATTTGGTTACTACAGTTGCGTGACTATCCTTACTATAAAATTTTATGAATGCAGTGCTGGAAAAGATTCATGCAGTGGGAGCTGATGCTTGAGTAAACTTTAATAGCCTCCCACAAAATGTTTTACAAGCACTACATTCTTTGAATTAGCGTAGGAAGGATAGTCATGCAATTGTAGTAACGAAATAATTTGCTAAAACAGCAAATTTGTTTTTACAGTGTGAATGTAGTGACTGTCAGTACCAAACACTTGTTGCATGTGTACCATTGTCAACTAAGTGTTTTGGTTAAGTTCAGTGTTCACTGAGCTCTATATTAGGAGTGCAGATAGTTTTTAAGTTCAGGTAGTTCAAGTGGCCAATAAAAATATGTTGGTTTTAGGGTCGAGCCGAAGGGCACATTGTTGATTTTGGGCACATGCAATGCCCTTTTGGAAAAGGCCTACACTGCAAAAACAAGTTAGTTGTTTTAACCTCAGAGTGGTTACCATGGTTGCAGACAAGCTGAAGAGACAGTGGTTATGATAGGTTTGCTTAGGTATGGAAGACTATTTGCATAAGGCAACTCAATAGGCAGCTGCCCAGTTCATCTTACAACCACAACACCCTGACAACCCTCAGAACATCTGTGAAGGAGTCATTACAAATGCACTTCAAAGTTGCAGTAAGGAACTTTCATGTAACCAGATGAGGGAATCATGGATGTTATGAGGGTTTTCAGTGTATTGTGGTTGTAAGATGAACTGGGAAGCTGTCCCTTGGGTTGCCTTATTCAATTACTCTTCAATACCAAAGTAAAGCTCTCATAACCACTGTTTCTTCAGTTTGTCTGAAACCAGGGTAACCACTCCATGGTTAAAACAACCAACTTGTTTTTGCAGTGTAGCGAGAACCCTGAGCTGCATGTACGTGTTGTGGCCATGCATCTTCATTGTAGTGACGGAATGGCCATTTAGTGAACAACAGGCCATGTTGGTCATATAGATGGTGTTGACAGCCTTCTGACTATATCTGAAAGATGTTCTTACTGGTTGACTTGTGGAGTTCACAGCAATACTTACTCTGCATGCAGCATGGGGGATAATATTGAAGGGAAAAAGAGGGGAAGGGGGAGGGGGTCACATGTCCCAGTGCCCCCCCCCCCCCCCCATCCCCAGTTCCTACACTTATGTTTTTGTGTTTTTCTTTCCAAATCAAGAGAGAGATACTAGGCTGTCTATTTGTATATAATTATGTATACTCCTTGCACACATAGAACCAAGCCTGAAAGCAATGCTCAATGAACTTCATCCAGTCCGTGCCAGCTGGTACAAGATTGGACTGCAATTAGACATCCCACATGCTACACTGGACTGCTTCAAGCAAAACTACTCAGATCAAACAGATTTAATGTGCGAAATGTTGAAGCATTGGTTAGATACAGCTGTTGATCCATCTCCTTCCTGGGAAGCAGTTGTCACTGCCTTGAGGTCACCGATAGTAAACAAGAAGATTATTGCTGAACTGCTTGAGTTAAAGTATTGTCCACAAATACAACAAGTAAAGGAGGAGCCCAGCAACCCTACCAAGGTGGAGAAGAGTGAAGGTCAGGCTACCCAACTGAAAGATCAAAGCAGGCCAACTCATGCTAGTTCTGCACCAGCTTCGGAAAACCTTGCCACTAGTGCAGCAAGACACAGTAGCAGTACTAGTCCCCCTCCAAGTGATGGGTCTCAGAAGCCACCGTTTGGCTGTGGGTGTGGCAAGTGCACATTTTTCAGTTTCATAGAGAGGGGCTGTCCAACATCCATCCCCTCAGCAAGCTCCTTCCCCTATCTTAACCTCAGTGGAATCACCCATGAACAGCAGCAGGAACTCAGGGGAAGGCTGAGGTTTGAGTCTCGAGAGATAATGATGCGGTTTCAGGAGCTTGTGTCTGCAACAATCAAGTCCCTGGTCAGACAGAATGTACAACTAGATGAGTTAGTGTCTCATGTTATGACTTTGGGAGCATTTGACCCAGTGTTCAAGGAGCCACAACTGCCACTATTTCAATACTGCTTCAAAGAGTTGAAAACTGCAGACACTATTCCCAAAATATTCCTGGTCCTCAAAGACTACTTCTCCTTCTTCAACTATGACATCATTGAACACATCATCAAGGTGCTTGGCGCAGAGGAAGACAAAGCTAATTTGCAAAGTTACAAGAGTACATTCAATCGATATGCAAAACGAAGAATCTATGAGTGTGGACCACATTTTGGACCTGTAAGTGACACTGACCACACTGATGTGTTTGTCAAAGTGGACTCCCGGTATGACAACTACACTGTTGAAGAGATCAAGGGGTTATGTAACAAACTCAGTGAAACTCTTTGTGTTTCATCAGAAGGTGCTTTGCGTCTATGTCGAGTAGAGAAGGGATGTCTTCAGCTCACATTCCAGGTGCCCTCATTTGTGCAGCAGAAGACATTTCCACTGTCCAGAAATCAAGAGGGGACTCTGAAAGCTGAGGGTGTGATCAAGCTTACAAGTGGGGAGTACCAGTTCCCAGGTGATGAAGATTAATTGCATGTGCTAAGAAACCTCACCTTGACATTGATGCTAGTGGTTAGTTGGTGCATGTGGCATTGTGGCTATACCTCTGTAAAATCTAATAAATGGGGATACCAGGGTATTCATTTTTATGTATAACCCTCCTACAGTTGAAGTAGAGGTTTATGAACCAGTGCAGAAGAAACCGCAGATTGATACTGACACAGAATCAGATGGTGTGTGCTCGATATCTAACCTGTTAGTTAGCTACTAATGTGATGGTATATAATTCCTCAAATAGTACTGTGTCATTGTATAGTCATTCTTTCTATATTACAGTTGAAAAATGTGATGTTGGTGAACCAGTGAGAAAGAAACCACGACTTGACACTGACAGAGACTCAGCCATGGGACTCAGTGTGTTTACAGGTGGAACGAGCAATACATTCTCGGAGGCAAGCCTCTTAAATTTCAAACTATGTATTTCAGATACTGTAATTATTCAAATACTACGTATGATTGAATTTAACGTAAGAAATTCCATTTCAGGAATTTATCATGAATCTAATACTGCGTAAGCTGAAGTCTTTATTTATCTACACAAATCCAATTTAGCATAAGATAATGATTGAAGCCAACCTCTAACCTTCGTGGCCTTCCTACCGGTCGTACTAACAGTCCTCATAGTTCGGCGAAGTCTGCACACAATTCCAGGAAAAAACCTATACACTTATCTTGGTGCAATGGTCGCAGAGTTCGACAAAGTATGTACACAAATTGACGAAAAGCCACTGTACACTTACCTAGGCAGCGCAGGACACTTGGTACTGCCTTCACCGGTTAATACAAAGTTCATCGAGGTCTGTACACAATTCCAGGAAAAAGCAGCTATACACTTATCTAGCTACGCTTGGTTCAACCTTCATTGGTCGCAGAGTTCGACAAAGTATGTACACAATTCGACGAAAAGCCACTGTACACTTACCTAGGCAGCGCCTTCATCGGTTAATACAAAGTTCATCAAGGTCTGTACATAATTCTAGGAAAAAAAAAACTATACACTTATAACGATTGCGAAAGCCCGTCTTGCACTTCCACCTATAACTTGTGTTTCTGTACACAATTCTAGGAAAAACCAGCTACCGTAATGAGTCTAATTATTCGACCAAAAAAATTATTTCCTTTCTGGCGTTCGAGGAATACATTAAACGATTTCTCCCGAAAAGGATGGGGGGGGGGTGTTCGAACAATTAGAGGAAGTGTTCGATAATTAGATCTATAATATCACAGTTAACACAAACACACTATATACATTACTAGTTACTATAACTAGGCCAGTCCATAGACTGTCAAAGGCTAGTAGACGTTCGGCAACCCCCGTTCGAGCTCCGCAAAGACTGTCGAAGGTTTGTAGACGTTCTCTAACCCCCGTTTGAGCTCCGCAGAGCAGTCGAAGGGTAGGACACCTTGGCAACCCGCATTCGAGCTCCGTAGAGACAGTCGAAAGCTAGTACATGCATGTTTGGCAACCGCCGTTCGAGCTCCGCAGTGACAGTATGAGTCTAGTAGATCATTTGGAAATGACTGTAGGAGTCTAGTAGATGTTCGAAGACGACTCTAGTATGCTAGAAGAAGTTCGGTAACCCTCGCTCTAGCTCTGCAGAGACTGTCGAAGGCTAGTAGACATTCGGCAAACTCCGTTGGAGTTCTGCAAAGACTGTCTAAGTCTTGTAGACAATTGGCGACCCCCGATCGAGCTCCGCAAGGTGTAGGTGTTCGGATATTTGAATAAAAATTTCAAACGTGGGTGTTCGAAAGCTTGGAATACATTTTTCCTGGAAAAGAGGGGGGGTGTTCGAATAATTGGATGGTTCGAATAATTAGACTCATTACGGTATACACTTACTTAGCTTACCAGAGCAGGCCTTCGCGTTTTCACATATTGTGATTCTGCATGCATGCACACAATTCTAGGAAAAACCAGCCATACACTTACCTAGCTTACGAGAGCAGGCCTTCGCGTTTTCACGTATTGTGATTCTTATGCAATGTAAGATCTAATTTTACGTAAGAAATTCGATTTCAGGAGTTTATGATGAATCCAATCTAACATAAGGTCACAACGTAATTATTCTTAAGCTTGCGTAGTATTCAAATAATTACAGCATCCCTACTTTGTATTTATGTGGCTACCCTTTTTCTTGTATATGTAGGATCCCCTTGACAAGGAGCTGGAGGAGCTTGATTATGAGCTCAAAGTGCAGGGCCTTACAGAAGCATCATCTTTCCACAAATCTGGAGGAGGGTTAGAACTCCATCAGGCAGCAGCAGTGGGACAGTTGGAGCATGTCAGATTTCTTGTTGAGAAGAAACATTACAGCCCAATGCAGAGAGATCAGAGTGGCATTACTGCACTGCACATGGCAATACTTAAAGGAAGTATGCAAGTATTGAAGTATTTTATCACGGAGAGCAACTGCAACCCAGCATATCCTGGTCCCCTTGGTTTAACACCCCTTCATTTAGCTAGTCAACTAGGCCATCTGGATATGGTAAAGTATCTGGTTACAGAACAGCAGATTGATCCAATGTGTATAGATGTAAATGGAAACACACCATTGCATAGAGCTTGTGCAGGTGGTTGTCAGGAAGTTGTTGAGTTTCTGACTTCAGAACACAAGAAATATATCCACATTGCAGAATTTGTGGGTGATCTCAAGAACAAATGGAACAGTACACCTCTTCACAGTGCAGCAGCAAATGGTCACTTGTGCATAATCCAATTCTTCATTACTGATCAGAACTGTGACCCAAATCTTCCAGGTCAGTATGGTAGAACTCCTCTTCACTATGCTGCTGAGCTTGGTCATCTGCACATAGTGAAGTATTTGACGAATGAGCAAGGCTGTAATCCATCATGTTTGGATGAACAAAAGGAAACTCCACTTCACTGTGCTGCCATGAAAGGGCACATGGATATTGTGAAGTTCCTTACTGTAGAGAAACAATGTGATCCAAAGTGTAGAGAAAATGAGCAGAACACTCCTCTTCACTTGGCAGCATACACTGGTCATCAAGACATAGTGAAGTTTCTCACTCTTGTAATGCACAGTGACCCAACAAGTAGAAATGCCTACAATGCTACTGCCCTACATCTAGCAGTAAATAATGGGCATCTGGACATACTCAAATTCTTCCTCTCTGAACAGAATTATGACCCAAACATTGCAGGTCAGTATAGTAGAACTTCTCTTCACTATGCTGCTCAATTTGGTCATATACACATAGTCAAGTATTTGATTGATGAGCAAGGTTGCAATCCATCATGTGTGGATGAACACAAGCTCACTCCACTTCACTGTGCTGCCATGAAGGGGCACATGGACATTGTTATGTTCCTTACGGTGGAGAAACACTGTGACCCAATGTGTAGAGATTTGAATTTGAGCACACCTCTTCACTTGGCAGCAAGAAATGGACAGGAAGATATAGTCAAATTTTTGACCCTTGAGATGCACTGTGACCCAACAAGTAGTGATGCTTACAATCAAACTGCACTACATTTAGCAGTAAATAACGGACATTTGGGCCTAGTCACATTTTTTATCTCAGATCAGAGCTGTGACCCAAACATTCCAGGTCAGTATGGTAGAACTGCTCTTCACTATGCTGCTGAGTTTGGTCATCTGCATATAGTCAAGTATTTGACTGATGAGCAAGACTGTAATCCAGCATGTTTGGATGATAACAAACTCACTCCTCTTCACTGTGCTGCCATGAAGAAGGGAAACATTGACATTGTGAAGTTCCTTACTGTGGAAAAACACTGTGATCCAATGTGTCGACATTTAAATCTGAACACTCCTCTTCACATGGCAGCAGGAAATGGACATGAAGATATAGTAAAGTTTCTCACTCTTGAGATGCATTGTGACCCAACAAGTAGAAATGCTTACAATCAAACTGCACTACATCTAGCAGTAAAGAATGGACATTTAAGCATAGTCATATTCTTTATCTCTGATCAGATATGTGACCCAAACATTCCAGGTCAGTATGGTAGAACTCCTCTTCAGTGCGCTGTTCACTTTGACCATCTGCACATAGTCAAGTATTTGATTGATGACGAAGGCTGCAGTCCGTTGTGTTTGGATAAAAGCAGACTCACTCTACTTCATCGTGCTGCCATGAAGGGTCACATTGACATTGTAAAGTTCCTTACTGTAGAGAAGCACAGTGACCCAATGTATAGAGATTTGAATCTCAATACACCTCTTCACATGGCAGCGAGAAGCGGACATGAAGATATAGTAAAGTTTCTGACTCTTGAGATGCACTGTGATCCAACAACCAGAAATGCTTACAATCAAACCATTCTACATTTATCAGCAGCATATGGAAGTTTGAGCATTGTCCACTTCCTCATCTCAGATCAAAACTGTGATCCAAATATTCCAGGTCAGTATGGTAGAACTCCTCTTCACTGTGCTGTTCATAGTGGTCATCTGCACATAGCCGAATATTTGATTAATAAGCAAGGCTGCAATCCATCAAGTTTGGATGAAAACAAGCTCACTCCACTTCACTGTGCCACCATGAAGAGGCGCATTGACATTGTGAAGTTCCTCACTATAGATAAACACTGTGACCCAATGTGTAGAGATGTGAATCTGAATACACCTCTTCACATGGCAGCAGGAAACGGACATGAAGACATTGTAAAATTTCTCATTCTTGAGATGCACTGTGACCCAACAAGTAGAAATGCTAACAATGATACTGCTTTACATCTAGCAGCTGTAAATGGGAATTTGGATATTGTCCAGTTTTTCATCTCTGGTCAAAACTGTGATCCAAACATTCCAGGTCAGTGTGGCAGGACTCCTGTTCACTGTGCTGTTCACAGTGGTCATCTGCACATAGTCAAGTATTTGATTGATGAAGAAGGCTGTAATCAATCAGACTTGGACTTGAATGAGCGCAATGAAACTCTACTTCACTGTGCTGCCATGAAGGGACACATGGAAATTGTGAAATTTCTTACTTTGGAGAAACACTGTGACCCAACATTACAGAACATATACAATGATACTGCCCTTCATTGTGCAGTAAGGGCTGGTCACACAGAAATAGTTAAGTTTCTTATTGAGGAGCTGAAGTGCCCGCCAGACATCCCAGGGCAGCAAAACATGACCCCACTCCAAGTGGCTATGCATGAAAATCTCTCTGATATTGTGCAATATCTACAGAAGCACACTGTAATGCATTAAGCTATAGCTATGATGAAACAGCTTGAAGTCATTAAATAGACGCTTGAAATATGGACTGTTCACTGTGCCCAGACATTTTCTGTGCCTGTGGTGATACCAAATCTTACTCTTGATGTTCAGCCTGCTGTACTATATACAATCATATGCAGATATCTGCCCACAAGGTATACACCACAATCTTAATATGAAGGGCTGAGAAGCAAAGTGGTCTAACCCACAAATGTTGAGTTAGCCCCCCCTAACATGGGAATACTCTTAAAATGCATTTCAGAAGCTGCCGAACATTCAGGAATTTGAAATTCCTGACCACATGTTCATATGGTATGTATGGTTTTTATTGCATATTTGCACAATTCATACAATTTCCAATACATGATTTTGGGTTAGACCACTATGCTTCTCAGCCCTTCATATGTAGATGTGCTCATCTTAATCACTCTTATTTGGACGAACATTTGGTGATAGTCTAGACCATGACGTATTGTGTAATTCCATATAGCCATGAAATTACAGTTGTCATTGGCGAATGGAATCTATCTTGCGATGAACAATGCCAATTCAAGCTAGCTGACACACCAATATTTATACTATAGCTACATACTGTATATGAAGAGCCTTTTTGTCGCATATGGCTGAATACATAATAATATGCATCGATCATCAACATATTCTAGTAACCACTGTGACAGTACAACTGCTATATGTAGCGATGCATGTCACACAGCACTTCTCATGACATGGACTAGTGCAGCACAGACAGTAACATTTGTAGAAATAGGAGAATGAGGGTCAAAATTAATGTGTGGGTGAGAGTAACTAAGTTAGGGGATAAAATTGAGAATGCCCTAACCATCACATATTAAGCAAGTGTTATGTTTACATATGAATTGATTATTGTGAGATTGTATTAAGTTAGAAGGTATACTGAAAAGTGATACACACACATAACCTGTCCTTGTAGCACACACACACACACACACACAGCCCCCCCCTCTCTCTCTCTCTCTCTCTCTCGCACGCTATTCTACAAAAGTAAGTTAAAAGCAGCTGACTAGGAGCCTGTAGCTATAGTTGTGGGTGTAATTTTGTTGTAGTTGGTAGTGTAGTAAGTATATAGACGCTTGTCACAGTAAACAACAACATACTTGTGTTTACTAAGAGGAAGTGATGTAAACAAAAGACAGAAAACTTCTGTATATGGATCAGTAAACTATAATTACTGTTTTAAAAGAACCTGCCAAACTGCCACAGGCTAAACTAGTCAGAGCAGAACTAGCGAAAGAAAAGAGAAAAAATGTTGCAGCTGTGGATGCCCGGGTATTCCAAATTCCACTTTTTACTGGCTTGTCTCTTGCACACCCTCATCCACTTTATAACGTGCAGTCTCATCTTATCATCCACATAACCTTCCTTTGAATTCTAGCACTTAACAACCTCATCTCCCCTCGTCTCCTCTGAACTGCTTTTTGATACTCTAAAATTATTCTAGTCATGCAGTTTAAAAGCATGTGGATCTATAATTTTGAGCAGTTGTTTTGTCTGTTTGCATTATGACCATGTATTGTTGTTTACATTACACTGATCTTGAAGCAATCACATGCAGTTTCAGTTTGTATTTATCAATCATTTGCAATCATCAGTTGTGGATGATCAGTTATATAGAGGAGACCGTCATAGAGCAGAAGAGGTGTAGCCAAGAGTGGTCCTGGTGTGTGTGTTTGTGTGTGTGTGTGTGTGTGTGTGTATGTGTGTGTGTGCATAAGGACATATCAGTATATGTGCAATGCATATGTACCAAACATGTTTGTCGTTGTGAATGCTTGAATTTATGTTGATCATTACAAGTACAAACTATATAATATACAGCCTCAAGCTCACATGGAACAGTGGAAGGCACATACGAGTAGTCAACTGGAAATTATTTTTCAAACCTGTCAGACCTCAACAAACCTGATTGACTGTAGCTCAGTTTATGGAGGATGTTAAGCCAACTGAGCTCAACAATTAATGGTCACTCACCTGCAAGATCAATAATGTTGTCGAGAGATCGATTCCTTTTTGATACTGTAAGGTTTCTTGAGAAAGGAAACCAATACAAGTCCCACATAAGGATGTAACATAATAGTCCATTGGTCATTGTTTCTTTAAATTTGCATGCCCTTCTTCTCAAATGCACCTATTACGTATGGTCTGTTATCTGTGTCATGCATGTGTGTGTTGGTGATGATGGCATGTTTTCCCAGAGAATCTTTGGCTAGGTTTTATAATGAAGTTGGTTACCTTGTGTATTGCACAGAGGAGGGCAGACAAAGATGAGCTTTGCGGGTCATCACTAGTTGATCTTTGATAAAGAGTGGATAATTTAATGCATGGTATAGTCAGTGATTTATGGTCAATAACCACCTGACTCTGAGGGTGGAACCCAAGGACAAGATTTTGTAAGCCAAAAATCCTGTAGCTACCATTTATTGTTATGCAATTTGATTGGTCCTCATTTATATATTTGATACACCACCAGGCCTATTTATCATACTCAGTTTACCCAAGGTGTAGTCTATCAAGCCTCACCCTCCAGCAGAGTGAGATCTAGCAGATGTCATTAGTATTCATGGTTCACAGCTTGTACTAAGGTAGTAGTAGTCTTACATACTGAACCCAAGGTGTTGCTATTGTCTGCAATACTAACTGCTAGACCCTCTCTCACTTTGCTGGAGGGTGAGAGAGGGTCTGGCTTGATAGACTACCCGAGGTGCAGCAGAGGGTATACGAACAATTAGTTGAAGTTAGTGGAATACATCCAACTTATACCACATTGAGTCAGTATAGCATTAAATGTTAAACTGGGTTGTATGTGTGTAAGTGTAATCTAATTCTACATGAAGGGCTGAAGTACATTACCCACTATACTCCTGTACTCATCCAATGAAATGCTTATAAAGTGATGTAATGTGGTATGAGAAACAGAATCTACATTTTACTGTCAGTTTATATAATACCCACTTGTTACTATAGAAACAAGGGTAAATACAGACTCTTGCAGGACAAAAAGTGACCAAGTGTTGAATCGTGACTCGAAACATGGGACCTCTTCCATGAGAGTTTGTCTGTTGAAAAGACATGTATATACATAGGTAGATATTATTATTACTGTGAGCATGCATAAAAGATGCTAAAGTTAGATGGTACTGTGAAGTGATACATTTGAATGATGACTGATAAATACAAACTGAAACCGTGATTGCTTCAAGATGAAGATGTATGTAATATAAAAAATAAACAATATATTGTCAATACAATGACAAAAACAACTGCTCAAAATTAAGCTATTTAAAGTCACTAGAACAATTTTTAGAGTATCAAAACAGTTCAGAGGAGAGGAGGGGAGATGAGGTGTGTAAGTGCTAGAAGGACAGGTTATGTGTATGGATGATCAGTTGTAGAGCTAGGAGAGGAGGGGAGATTAGGTGTGTAGGTGCTAGGACAGGTTATGTGTGTGGATGATCAGTTGTAGAGGAGACTGTCATAAAGCAGAAGAGGTGTAGCCAAGAGTGGTCCTTGTGTGTTGTGTGTGTGTGTGTGTTGCAATTTTTTATAGGCTGCACATACTATGCCAACATGCATACACATTTATGCCAAGGAGATAAAAAAAGTATTGGAGGACAGATAGGTCAACATTCCTGTCTTGTTTGGTGTGGCAACAGTAAATAAGCAACTTTAAGAGGCTGTGACAAATCCCATGCAGCTGATGGCCTATACAAGCCACATGTAATGAATACTAGGTCAACATTCCTGTCTTGTGTGAGGTGGTTTTGAGGTAAAAGCAAATTTAAGCAGCTGAAATATTCCTATCCTTAAACCATACATAGCATGTTTGTATAGCTACATGAAATTGTATAATTATTCCAATTGACATTTACTGTATGTAAATGCTGCTTTTCTTGAATCTCTCAGGCATCCCAGCATAGCTCATGAACTCCAGCGTTGGCTAGCTGAAATAGTCTTGTGCAGTCGGTAACTACACTATATAAAATCTACATTTAATGAGGGACTTATGGGTCACTGATCGTTTATGCACACATTCAAAAGGCTATTGGTTATTCACATACGCAGTGTAATATGTCAAAACAGGTGGACAGCCGGTTTGTTTATCAAAACATGTTCCAAGGAGCCATCACAACCGGACCCTCCAACACTGATGGGAATTGTAAAGTTAATGAAGCAATTCTATATCCAATGTATGTACACACATGCGTAACTGCAGGCATGCAAGACCAGGGTGTAATGGGATGGTCAATAAAGGTACTAAGATGAATAACAGTGACACAGTACATATACTCGGCATACACAAAATATATATACATCAATAAAATGATGGGACAGCATACTTTACATGCATTGAGTACATATTATACTACTGAACTTCAATGTAGTACTCTAAGAAAAGATGATGTTATTGTGACCAAACATTTGTTATTTTTGTTGCATCAATGAACAGTTGAAATGTGCAGAGATACCTCTGTGAGTTTGTTAAGAATTCTTGTATTCCCTATAGCTAGAGCACTACAGCTGCTGGGGGAGAAGTACATATGTGGTATCTTCTGTAAATGAATATTTGTACACAGTCCATGCTTATGGAATGTGCACCTTGTCAAACTAAAACTACTTCACGATGACTCTAGGGCTATCTATAATAAATGACCCAAATGATGTTATTTCAGTTGTGCAAGTGAATAAGATGCTTGGTAACATCTCCAAACTCCCAAGGCACGGATGTTTAGTGAATGCAAAATCCCCAGAGCATGGACTACAAATATTCATTTACAGATGATACCATGTGTACTTGTCCCCAGAAGTTACAGTGCTCTAGGGAATACAAGAATTCTTAACAAACTCATGGAAGTATCTCTGCACATTTCAACTGTTCATTGATGCAACTAAAATAACAAATTTTTGGTCACAACAACATAATCACTTCTTAGAATGCAACAGCTTTTTGTTACAGAAGAGTGTGATCTATAGATCAGATTGTCAATCAGTCACAGTATGAACGAGAGTAGTCATGTTCAACTTGTCACAGAGAAGAGTATGATGTATACATGATTAGAAAAACTAGATTCCCATGACTTTTGGAAAAGAATTTAGCAGGAGCTAGCTGATACGTGAGTAAACTTCATTAACCCCGCACTAAATATCCGTACTACATTCTTTGACTTAGCATGGGAAGGATAGTCATCCAACTGTAGTCAGCTTAGTTTGCATGCAACTAGAGCAAATTTACCAGTATATCCACTGAGTGAGTTCCATTCCAAAATAAACATGAGGTGTTTTTATAATTTTACCATTCACTACAGGGCCACCAAGGCAATCTGAGAGTGAGCGGCACCAGACTCAGACATCATTCCTGTAGCATTACTTGCTAACTTGTGCATGTGACAAGAGTATGATGTATACATGATTAGACCTCCATACCAGGCCTAGGAGGTTAATTTATATCTAAAATGTAAAATGAAATAATATTTTACATGGGTAGGGATGGGGGGGAGTGGTCCACCAGAAGAATATGTTTCACCTGGACTGTGTGGTTTTTTGCCCTAGCAGTAATGTACCTCCTTGGCAGCTGTTCCAGCTACCAGCCCTAGGTGTTGGAAGCTGGAACAGCATTACTTTATTGATGCCCGTTTCAGCCATGCAAATTATCTAGTGGAAAAGTCACAGGAAGTTGCTGCATTTGGTACTTACCTGAACTGTGTAGTCAAGTGGCCCAGGATTGCAATACGGGGCAGACATGACGCATTTACAGTATATGTGGGGATGTCCCTGCTAGCAGATTTATACCCATTATTTGAATGTGATTTTTATGGATAATAGAAAGTTTGTAAATACAATTTGTAATGCTAAACTAGCTATAACAGTTAAAATTCCACCCAGGGGCTGTGGGCCTTGAGTAGTTCACTGAGGGTGTAATCACCTGCCTCATATTTTTCTTTAATAGTAGCAAGTCTTTTCTCATGGTTTCTGTACTTCCTTCTCCTCCTCTTGGGCAGTCCTCCGGCATGCAGATAACTGCATCAGGCTGATTTTTGTGACTGCCTGCTCTGACTGGAAGAGGGTGACTGCTTCGTATATGTTGGGGTGGGCCTTTCCAGCCAATCTGCAGTTCTCCAGTTGAGGGTATACTTGTATCCTTGGTGTATAAGGGATTGAGCTCCTCTGATTGTAGTGATGAATTCCATTGCTGCTAGTAGAATATCCCTGTAGACATCACCATCCTTTATATACTAAGCTTGGGACAGTCAAAGGCACTTATTAAAGCCAAATGATCAGTCAATCCTAAGTCAAAAGTACTTGCTGGGACAGTCAAAAATGCTAACTAGAACTGTCATAAGAAAATCAAGAGTACCAATCAAAGCAGTTAATGGACCAACTATCACAGTCACATATCATTATTGGTATAAAATTTAGACGAAATGAGACATGTGTCAATTTCATTAGACGAAATGGGATTAGACGAAATGGGAAGGCACCTGCATGCAGACTTCCCGCCCGCAAGAAGTATTTGAAAGATTTTTTTGAAAGATTTATTTCACCAAATGATGAAAGGGATATGAGCATGAGGTACCAGACCTATATGTAGGCTCATCCCAGAAATAAAAAATAAAAAGAAAACAACAACAACAACAAAAAAAAACATCCTAGACTGTAATACAAAGACAAATATTTTCTAAACAAGACCTGGATTCTGAGCAAAAATAACAAAATTAGGAAGGGAATTCCATGCAGGCACAACACGGTTAAAAAAAGAGAACTTAAAACATTTAATTAGGCAGAACTGAATCTGTAACTTCTGGTTGTGACTGGATCTAGTTCTTAAACAAAGACCGGGTGAGAAATAATATGTCAACATCAGTGAAACCATTTATGTACTTGTAACATGTGACCAGGTCCTTGATCCTCCCACGTTCCTCCAGAGACACCAATCCCAATACACACAGTCGGGTCTCATAGTCCATATCTTGGTATCCTAGGATTGCCTTTTTCACATGCCTCTGCACCAACTCGAGTATCTTTCTTGGTGTGTGGGCTCCATACAGGTGATGCATATTCAAGTAATGGAACCACAAGAGATTTTTATGATCATATGACCAGGTGCGCACGTGACCTCAATGTCAAGCCGCGGCCAGAGGACTGGGAATGAGGCTAGTTCAGGCTAAGATCTTCCCTTCATCTAGCCTGGTTCCCGGCGCCGAGAACCAGGCTACCCTTCATCATCCAATCAAACTCACTTTCCGGAGAAATTGACCTGGCCTCTTACTAATTTTTCTAACTTACACTGGACAGATTTTTAACATAATGTGTTTGCAGAGTTCATGGCATTAGAAATGTGTGCATGGTCTTGTGTACCAACTGCAACAGTCATGAGGTTGATACCTAATATGGATGGGTATAGCTAGCTATATCTCCTGTTTGATAGTGGTTTGAGATGGCTATACATTCCAATGAGAAAATTATCTATATTCTTGAAATCATTCCACCGGTTACTTGACCATCAGGCACTTTTTCAACAGCGTAGCAGTGTAAGATTGCCTCATTATGAGGCCACTCCAAGTTTATCTCCAGTTTCTCGCATGTCCTAGTACTACAGTTCAATGTGATATTGCTACCTAGTAATTAGTTGATTTATTGATGGTAGACAAAAGCATCTATAATTATGGCCCACCAATTAAGGCATAATATGGTATGCCCAGTTGTTAATTTCAAATGGATATGTATGAGGCTATCATTTTCTGTGTACAGTGTTGAAAAAGCATTACCTATATTTTGTATGATATTATAGACGGGTGTCTCTAATCGCTGGACTGGAATATGGAACGGAACGATGGAATGGAAAATAGAATGGAACAGTGAACATACACAGTTATAGCTAACTCGTGTAACTGGCACTGCTCAGTCTAGGTTGAACTACATACTGTATCTTTAGGGCTGTTATCTCATCGCAGAAGCTTTATGAGCAAGTACAGCATTGCCCACCTTCATGCTTCTATATCCAAGTATGGTACCGTTCCTGGCTCATCATCAGATGCTTTGTTATTGTAGTCTTGCACAGCCAGACTCTCGAACGAAAGACAAGGGTCTGGCTTTGCAAGACTATAGCAGTATAGTTATAGTCTTCGTGGACAAACTTGAATGTGATGGCAGAAATTAGCGCTCGATCCTCAGTCTCTTCGCTTCGGTCTTTGTCTGTGCAACTTGATCCTCGGTCGCTCCTAGGTCTCACAACCTTAGTAGCAGTATTCCTTGACAGTAGTAAGTGTGGCTCCTATGCATGGTACTGTAGCTAGTCTTCGGGGACCCCGAGTTCTGACCGTGACATCATGATACCAGACAAGGAAGAATGCTGGCAACATGCATTGAACTTGCTCATATAGCCTCTGCGGTGAGATAAGAGCCCTAGACACATAGTAGCTAGCTCAACCTTGAAGAACAGCGCCAGTTACACGAGTTAGCTGTAACTACATACATTCACCGTTCCATTCCATTTTCCATTCCACCGTTCCATTCCATATTCCATTCCAGCGATTAGAGACACCCTATTATGGACTGGGTCATTCCATGTCAAATCAACACAAAAAAAATCCTTACCCTCACCAATTTACTTGGTTTTTACACAGTGTCTGTTGAGATATTAATCCACAGTGAATTTCAGCATTCTACGTTGTATGGCTTTAGAGTTAGGACCAGACGAAAAATTGATTTTTCGGAAATTTTTAGCTTACCCGTTGTCACTAAATCAACCATAACTTTGACTGAGATTAACTTTAAGACTTACAACTTACACCACTTGTAGCTCATAAAATTTCCTTTCGTTTTTTTTTTTTCGTTCAAGTATATCCCATAAAGTTCGGGTCAAAGATCATCATTAGTGCACTTTGACCTTTGCTTTCTCAAAAATAAATATTTTAATTCTGATGAATTTTTTTTCCAAATGTTGTTTGGGTCCTCTCCAAGTGGTATTAAAATGGTTTTGGGACTGACATGGGATTGGGAGATATGTGACAGAATGTAATGGCAGTTAGGGGAGATGTACTGTCAAGCATTCCTATAGTTACCTGATGGTGGTTCATTTTGATTGGTATGGTGGTGGATACCTTTGTAAACATGACATGACAAAATATCCATGATTCCATGGTTGGTATGTGATGTCCAAGTGGTAGTTGCCATGGTTACTAGATCAGTTATCTCCTCTAGAGAGCAGTTCAGTGCTGTTGAAATGATGACCATTCATTTTGTTACAACATGCTTAGGCTCTCCCCACAATGTTTGCATTTCACTAATATAATAGGGCTGGAAATTTTGATTTAGCTGTTTGATAGCTAAGTGATTAAAATAAGATTCAGCTTGGTGGATTTGTAGGTAGCTTACTCAGTGATAATGTCATGGAAAAATTGCAATCACTGCTGCAGGGCCTTCTTACTGGTGATAGAAAGGTATATCAGAAGGCAAGATCCTTGCTGAATTCATGGACACTGAGTCTGAGTTGAAACTTGCTCCGAGTGTGAGTTAAAGCTTGGCAAAGTACGTAGCACCTGCATGGAAAAGGTGCCTGCACTAGCTGTGATGTGGAGTTCTTCTCACATTTCTAGAAAGGCTGGCTGCTTGCTTACTGTTTATGCTTGAATTCTTTGAGAAGTGGCTTTTTGTTGTCAGCAGCAATCACTAGCTCTTGTGAAGTGCACATGTTCCCACACGTCTTTGATCAAACTATGTAGTATACGAAAACATGATACAGAGGGGGAAGGTCTGGAAGATCTGACCACATGCATGGCAGCAGGTAGACAGAGGACACACAGTGGGGAGGCAGGGAGAGCGGGTGTGAGGATCTCGAGGCCCTTTCCTCTAATATTCATTGGAAGATGGAACATTCACAAAGCAGGATGAATACTGCTTACTGTTAGGCATGAAATATTATGGTCGGGCACTACCCTGTGCATGTTTACCCTCTATCCACCTGATTTCAAAGCACATGACTACCCTTCATAATTGTGTATTGCAAGCAAATAGAAACTTAAGGCAACACAGGCCAGGTATCAAGACTACACCACCACTCATGAAATTGTGAATCATATATACTAGTGAGATGATTCATCATCATGGGGTGAGCCTGAGCAAGCAGCAAGCTGCTGATTTACTACTTTGTTATGGCACACAGCAGGATTTGTCATTGTCGACTGTGCCAAACTTAATAACGCATATAAGTAGCTAAGTCCTCACCACAGATGATATATAAGTATCACATATGCCAGCCATTTCTCCAGCCAGGGCAGCTAACGTAGCTGCACATGCATGGACTAAGCTTTTACACCAAAATCAGGAGCTACATTTCTCGGGCTTTTATGAGTGCCGTTTATGCATGGCCCGCTACCTGAAGCGACCCAGTCAACCACCGTCCATATTAAATTTGTACCCCGTGTGAGCGGCCTGCCGTCGTCGGTAGAAGCACAAACCAGTGCCATTCATGCTTCAACTTCAGTCGTCTTTGCTCCGGGTCCCCGACGCTGCACTCTGACAGTAGCCCGGCCTCCACTAGCCTCGTCCCCGGCGCGCCCTAACCCTCCGCGCCGGGTACCAGGCTATTTTGCAGTGTGCATTTGTGCACTACATTGCTGTACACTGCAATCTAACTATGCACCAAGGGTCAAACATTGTTGAAATTGTCGACAATGTGTGTTGAAATCAGGTTTAAAAATGAAGCTATTTTATGTTTGTTCAATGTGTTTATGTTCCTATGCTAGAGGCAAAAATTTATTCTCGGACTGATATATTTTCGGACCTCAGACTTCAAAGGTCTAAGCACGGTAGCAACTGTGCCAGATCATCAGAGCAACAAGACATGCTGGGGCTGGGATAGTTTTTGATACCCAAAACTATTGTAGTACGCGGGGATAGAAAATTACATCCGAAAATACATTGTAAAACAATGCATAACTTCTTTGCCGCCTCCTCCGAAAAGGAAAGACTAAAATATTTGCCTTTCCATTGACCTTGCCTATGAGCCCATACCATGCTGCAGCAGTTGCCAAATTTGGCTAGCGATGTGATATAACAGACTTGTCTGCTAGTAGATGCTTGAACAGATGTAGTATTTCTTTTGCTAAATCCCGGGTAGAAGACTGTTTGGAGTTGAATTTCAAGTATATATTATCAACATTAGCCACCTATCCTACAGTTCTTATGTCTGCTGGACCTCTGCACACGCAATAAGAGCGCAACATTTCGTAAGTGTCCGAGCATCAATTAGTTCCTCTATCTGTAAATTTGATGAAGTCCTTTATGTTTGTGTAATCTATGCATGTGACAAATTTCTAGCAGCAGAATTAGCAGAAATTATGAAATTGTGCATGCTTTAGAGCTTCAAATTGAACCCTCACTATGCATGCACATATTCAGATTATCCATACCTTCTGCAATGTCTTAATATATTTACCTAGGTTGATTGCACCATTAATGCTGTGTTCTTATGTTACATATCAAGCAAAATTCTCATTTCTATACTGTCGCACTTGCATACGAAACCAGTCTCATACTGCAAGCTCAGGGTATGAGGAGAGCCTGGGTAGGAGACTATGATACACTTCCCCAATTTATTTCCAGTGTAAAGACTACACGTACAAAAATTAATTTAATGTACTGGTATTTGCTTTGACCTTGCAAAATAACAAGGCTGTGCATATGAATATAATTATAGCTAAATGGGAACCTAACCACATTATGTCACAGCTTTTTGGTTTGTATTTTGCAAGGTCAACGCAAACAGCACTGAATACAGACATCCTTCTCAGATCCATAATCCTGTACTATCATCTCCAAGCTGGATAAAGGTTGCATTTGACTGATATTCACTTGTTCAATTGATGTCATAGAATTAGTGTGTGGCTACAGTACTCAATGACAGATAAACTATCCCCTACATAGAACTCCCTCAAACTATCTTCCTGGCACTTATGAGGTAGTGTTCAACGGCCGTCTACAATCACTGGACTGGACTAGTGGACTGGACTGATGGACTGGACTGGTGGACTGGCACTTTGTACGCTTTCTAACGAGATTCACTCGCCTATGGAGTTTCTCTGTGGCTATACTGTGGTCCTGGGGCAAATAATTTACTAGGCCTTCAGTATTAGTGAAGGTGTACCCAGCATGTAATGGATTTCTCATCCCATATGTTATAGTGCAGCAGTGCACAGCAGGTTTGGTAATTATGCACCGAACACAAGAGTGTTGATCAGTCATAGATAGAAATAGAAAATACAATTCAAGATTTTTTGTTGCACAGAGTACACAAAACTTAGGCCTCCATACTGATCACGTTGATTAATAGGCTGTGAGGCTGCTCTGAGATGATAGTCTGTTTTCCCCTACACAGCTGCCAGAAATGCATCCCTTCTCTGATATTCAATACTGACTAGTTTTAATACTATACTGATACCATGCTTACTTGTTCTCTTTTCCGTTGACGTGCTGTATTCTCTCTGAATGCATGCTTGTATGCTTGTATGCAGAGATTCGGTGCAGTTAAATCTCGTAAAGAGAGGGTTAAAATCTAAATTTGGGGTAAACCCGTAATTTTTTTCACACTTGTACCATGGCTGTAACCATTGGACCAATCAGATTGCTTTATTGGAGGTTTCTAAATCTCATAGACACCTCCTAGGAGGTTTCTAAATATTTAGACACTCTTCTCTGAGGGTACTGTCTTCAAAGCATTTACATTTACAGTCAATAAATATACAGTAAGCAAATATAAGTATACAGTAAGCTAAGATGGTATGCAGAAGTAAACAATAAACAACTGAGATGTTTACATCGTTGTTGCACTGTGAAAAACCTGCTTCTGTGGTGATCGTACTGTATTCTGAAAGGTCCAGAATGATCGCGAAGAGTTCGTGCGCTTCGTTCCCAGACCACGGGCACGCGCGCGCACGGGGAGGCGCACGATGAGGTAATGGGGCGGAGTTTAGTCAAACGATCCTCGGCCTAGCCTAGCGTGTCTTGGGTCTGTCGTTTGACACAGAGGATTGTCGAGTACGTCCTCGAGTGGGCAGTTGCTGCTTGTTCACTCTCGCTTACTTGACAGAGGAGTTTGTCGATTCAGGTAACTCGCGGTCGTTCGCGCCGGCTCCGTTTCACTTGACACAGTCGAGCTCGTTCAGTTGCTGCGCTAAGTTTCCAGGAGTTCCGTTTCTGCCACCTTTCAGAGATCTTTCTAGTACTGCAAATTGTGTAAGCCCACGACAAACTGTTCGCTTTTTATACCCTGCTACTACGTGTATGCATATGATCTACGATTTGCGATATCCTGGTACTAGCGGTGCGACTGTGTCAGGGATGACGTCAGGATTTTTGCCTAATTAGCCCTCTCAGCATTATCGGAGACTGTGGGCGGAGGTTTTTCCCTCTACCACACTCGCAGGCCTCACTCCACCCTGCAGCGTTTCTACCTCAAGTGGCACACACATCAGTATAGTGGGTTCTTTTCCAAGATTGATTGATTAGTGTCAGAAAATGCGATTCTGCCATAGTCATAATAATTTAAATTTAGCTATGCCTGAACAACGCTTAATTACCGACGCAAAAGCTGCTCATACATCTTGTGGGCTAGCATACTTAAGTCGATAATGACTTACGTTATTTGCATTTCTTCTCCCAAAGGGGCATGTGGTGCTGATTTGAGTCCAAGCAAATGCATACATGTATGAAAGCAGTAGCCTGGTTGGCTGAATCCCCAAAAGAGACATTAATATGTCAAAAGTTCTTCAGTGATGAGTATAGTTTCTTGCTGTTGTGTAGGCGTTTACATTCTAACTATAAAATATCACGAGATCACTTATTTTTGCTATCTTGAAGTAATATAATGCAGCAGACTTATTGTGTACCCAGATGTATTATAGTTATTATATGGACGTTGAAAGTGATTCATATACAGTGCCATAATACTAACTACATGACTGTACAAAACGAAAAGAAAAAAGAACAAGTATCACTGGAAGGAACGATGACGGGATTTAGGAAGTATTGGCTTTCTTCCATGTCGATAACACTTGGCAGTGTACAAATTACGTCTTCTAACCATTCTATGCAAGTAAAAGAGATGATGAGTCTTTGTCATGGAACACACAATGTGTTTAAATCGTCCCAACCATGTGAATGTTTGTTCCCCAGCCTGTGTATTAAATGAAGGGTGGGCTTCCTTAAGTGGTCGAGGAGAATAGGTGGTATGACACAGTGGGTTTTTGTGATTTCGTAAATGAAATGAGTCAATGATTTTATTCATGTTTAGCCACACCTTATCAAATGGAGGAGGCAAAGGCAAAGGCTTCCGTGCAACCTGCAGATTGCACAGGTTGCACATACTGTCATACGCTAAGTAATATTTCTTTGTGTCAGCAGAGTGAGGTTGTAGTAGAGCGAGTAACCATGTCACAAGAATGAAGAAGACTTGACTGGGTCCCTCCGATCTATATTGAATGAGAAACACAGTGGTGTAGTTTCACCTTAGTGGTGTATTGTATGATCTAAGTATGTGATGTACATGTACTGGAGAGCTGACATAGTAAGTGGCATAAAGTTAGCTTTGTTCATGATTAAAGCAGGTTCTCTTACTTGTAGAGCGGTTGCCATGCCTCAATATGACCTCCAGCTCTAACCACAAATTGGTGTCCTCTCGACCATCTCCTCAGCCTCTTTGTTTCCCCAATATTCTTGCTGCACTGAATGGAGCCGTCAGATGAGACTACTGCATCAAGCAGCATTTGGGGATTTTCATGCAGCAGTTTTGCTGTACCTGTAAGCAAAATTGTATTCTATGCAATATTTAAGAGGTGGAGAGAAGCTGGGAATGTGTATATATACCTTGTGAGGTAGCAGCTGACTCTCCTACATCAGCAGTCGTGGCTTGGAGAACATGGTCCATGTTTCCTTCATCGTGGCTATTACACTCATCAGGAATTAATAATGTACGTTAACTTAATGACGTGATGAAACTTAGGCTCAGGTTCGCATAGTCTTGTGCCCAGACCCAGAGGAGGTAGTGCAGGTATACGGATTTTGTATACGTACGTTACGTCTTCCGGTGATATCCGTTATGATAATCGGAGTTATGCGGTTGTCGTACAACGAAAGAGCTGTGCCAGACGGCAGATTTCGGCACCATCTGTTCCAAGCTGTGTTCATGCGAACGACCTATCCTTCAAGATATGTGTATTTCAGGTGGTCAAGGGTCCACACAGCTGTCGAGACCGCTGTTACGGTTCCCGTCGGTATGTGAGAACGCTGTAAAAGCCGGGTCCAGCTTCAAGCCTCTGAAATTGGTGAGATTCAAGCGCCAATAGCGCATGAACGCAGGGTGCTATCAAGACCGGACTTGCACCAGATTAAAGATCTTTTTCTGTGCTTTCTGAAAATCCTCACATGATGGGGTGACATCCCCATTAGATTTGGAGCTATAAGCCCGTTGAGTTAACCATGTTTTGTGGTTTTGGTGTGCATGGGTAACTTTGTCCAATCGTATCTCCTGAACCCTACCACCTATGGACATGAGACTTGAACCGTTGGATGCAGCAAAGATTGAAGTTTATAAGGGTATGTAAAAGTATTGTGACATCCCCATCAGATATGGAGCTGTGAGCCCGTGAAATAAACCATTTTTCATGATTTTGATGCACACGGGTAAATTTGTGTGACTGTATCTCTTGAACCCTTCCCTCTACAGACACGAAACTTGTACCATTGGATACAGCAAAGGTTGAGGTTTATAAAGACGTGTTCAAGCATAGTGACATCCCTGCCACAATTGGAGCTGTGAGTCCTTGAAGTAAACCATGTTTCATGGTTCTGTACGCATTGGTAATTTTGTGTGACCATATCTTCTGAACCCTACAACTTAAAGACATGGAACTTGTACCGTAGGACACAGCAAGGATTGGCATTTATAAGGATGTGCTGAAGTATCGTGACATCCACATTCGATTTGGAACTGCGAGCCCATGTGTTGGTTTTGGTATGTACGCATTGGTAATTCTGTGTGACCATATCTCCCGAACCCTACAAACTGTGGACATGGAATTTGTATTGTTGGACACAGCAAGGACATGCAAAAACTTAGCATGAACCCTAGGGAGGTGTACATTATGCCGGCATCATAATTAGTAGCCTTGAGCAAACGAGCATAATTCTTAAAACCTGGAGCATAATACGTAAAATTTAGAGCATAATAAAGTGATTTTACGAAGAGGCTACACGTGCTCTTACAAAGTCATTAGTCACTAGTTGCTGACTTGACTACAACGAGAGTTCCACCTCAGCCAACGGCAAATCCAGTGATCAACAGCTTGCATCTATGTCCACTGAGTCTGAGTTTTGCAGGAGTTTGTCACTTAGTCACGCAAGCCACACCCTCTGCAAAAGGTGTGGCTTGCGTGACTATTTGTTGCTGTCGCCAGCGAGATTCAGATGTCTGCATTTTGCACAATTCTATTGTATATTGAAGAAAGACCAATATTACGTCAGCATAATTTCAGCATAATCAGTACTCTTTTAGGCATAATAAGCTAGAAATTTAGGAATTGTGGAATAGCATAATTAGACAATTTTGAACATAGTGTACATGTTGCTTAATAAGCCCAAACAGTTAGGATTGTACTGAACATTTAAACTGAATTGCATTTTGTTTACTGGAACACTTTAAACGAGATAGATACATGCTCAAGGCTAGTGATACACTGACTTAGGCTGACCCATCCGTCACCTGACATACATTTACATCAGCATACAAGCCTGTAATATATATCAAACATCACAGTACTTTAGCATGAACATCAGTCTCTCATTGTGTATTACTACACTATTGAAATGCAATAGCTATCAATTTTGCTCTGACTGGAACTGAACAATGTTTGGTGATTATTATGCGTTCTTGGTTTCTACGATTGGACGCAGCAAGGACTAAGCACAATAAAGGAATTTAAGATGTTATGAGGCAATAATAGAGGAAAGTGAAAGGGCCAGGAGTTGAACCGTCTGGCTGTCATGGCTCAGTGGCAGAGCACTGGCAGCCCAAGCCAGAGGTGTCCTGGGTTCGGCTAAATTCCTTTATTGTGCTTAGTCCTTGCTGCGTCCAATCATAGAAACCAAGAACGCATAATAAAATGCGCTCTTGTAGAAACATATTAGCTTATTAGAGTGTTCCTGAAAACAAATGCAATTCAATGCATGGATGTTCAGAGGCACACTACAAATACAAATTGCTTGCTGTGTCCTACGGTACAAGTTCCATGTCCATAAGTAGTAGGGTTCAGGAGATATGGTCACACAAAATTACCAATGCGTACAGAACCATGAAACATGGTTTACTTCAAGGACTCACAGCTCCAATTGTGATGGGGATGTCACATGCTTGAACATGTTTTTATAAACCTCAACCTTTGCTGTATCCAATGGTACAAGTTTCGTGTCTGTAGAGGGAAGGGTTCAAAAGATACAGTCACACAAATTTACCCGTGTGTATCAAAATCATGAAAAATGGTTTATTTCACGGGCTCACAGCTCCATATCTGATGGGGATGTCACAATACTTTTACATACCCTTATAAACTTCAATCTTTGCTGCATCCAACGGTTCAAGTCTCATGTCCATAGGTGGTAGGGTTCAGGAGATACGATTGGACAAAGTTACCCATGCACACCAAAACCACAAAACATGGTTAACTCAACGGGCTTATAGCTCCAAATCTAATGGGGATGTCACCCCATCATGTGAGGATTTTCAGAAAGCACAGAAAAAGATCTTTAATCTGGTGCAAGTCCGGTCTTGATAGCACCCTGCGTTCATGCGCTATTGGCGCTTGAATCTCACCAATTTCAGAGGCTTGAAGCTGGACCCGGCTTTTACAGCGTTCTCACATACCGACGGGAGCAGTAACAGTGGTCTTGACAGCTGTGTGGACCCTTGACCACCTGAAATACACATATCTTGAAGGATAGGTCGTTCGCATGAACACAGCTTGGAACAGATGGTGCCGAAATCTGCCGTCTGGCACAGCTCTTTCGTTGTACGACAACCGCATAACTCCGATTATCATAACGGATATCACCGGAAGACGTAACGTACATATACAAAATCCGTATACCTGCACTACCTCCTCTGGCCCAGACCCAACCCTCCTCGCGTGAACTGGGTGGGGTCTGGGCGCGAGACTAAGGTTCGCAAGTCTCATGGATGGCTGGCTGGGCACAAGACTAGGTTCGCAAGCAGCGACAAGCTTCAGGTGGCGGATGGATGTCATATGATCCTATTCTTTGGAGGATCATGACTCAGATCAGCCTACTTACTAGCTTTTAAGTAGTGGGTGGGTACGGCGAAATGAATGTGCTAGATACTCTTCATGGTCGTTTGCTCCGTATTACGTATATATACTCACATTGACTTCATAATGGTTTGGTCCACACAAGGTATAGTAGCAATAACAAACCTTATATGTAAGCAGTTCATAATATTGTCCACTGCAGCTGGGGAGTCATATGTCTGCAGTACACACTGAAGCAAATTTGGGAATTGCCACTTCTGCTTCCACATACTAGGGTTTTTTATGGACTACCCAGTGGACAGTTCAGTATAACCATCCTTAATTGATAAATATGTGAAATTTGACACTTCAACTGGTTGACTAATGACGTCTAATGTTCTTAGGTATGCAAGTTGGAATAGCATCTTCTTTGATAGGCAGTAGAGCAGGTATCTGTGGCTGGTAGAGAGAGAACATACAGTCAGTACTTCAGTTTTGAGGAATTTCAGCTCCATCTACACCCATCGACACACAGTTACATTAAGTCAGTGAAACATTCTCTTTCATACACATACGCACACATACTTGTCAGGAAATTTTCTGCTTGTCAGGAAAATGCTAGACCCCCCCCCCCCCTCCACCCCCCCCCCCCCCACACACACACACACACACACATACACAATTGTACACATATACACACACGCCATGCACATGCACACACATTGTCAGGAAAGTTGCTACTTGTCAGGAAAATGCTAGACCCCCCCCCCCCCCCCCCCCCCCCCCTCCCCCCCACACACACACACATACACATACACATATACACACGTCATGCACACACACATTGTCAGGAAAGTTGCTGCTTGTCAGGAAAATGCTAGACCCCCCCTCCCACACATATACACACATGCCATACACACACACACATATAGCTACATGCACAACACACATTGTCAGGAAATTTTCTGTTTGTCAGAGAAATGCTGGACCCCCCCCCCCCCCCCCCCCACTCCCAAACACCACACACGCACACATGCATGTACATGTAGCATGACCCACCCTCACACATATATACATGCACGACATGTCAGGAATTTCATTTTCAGCCTTTCAGGAAAATTCCAGCTATGATACTAAAAGAAAGAACATCTTGTGATTCAGAGAGTGCTGTCTACACAAGGTCACTCAGTGTAATCAACTGTTCCATATTGAAAAGCAAGCTATGTGCTATTAACACTATTTTGTCAAAAATTCCATCAGATCAGTACTGACAGCAACATACCGCTGGTCACTGGTGATCGCAAATCACGTATTCTATCACTACGTGCGCGCGTTGCTATGCCCCATGGTACAAGTCAGTTATACAACTCGGTAACGGTCTCTACGGTATACACAACCTCGTGCCTGCGGCACTCGGTAGTGTATCATGGCGTACGGTAGTACGCCATATGTAGGGATGACCCCGAAAAAAAATGGCCGCCACATTAAAAGTGCACAAATAACACGCTCGAAATGTCTTCGTTAGATTAGTCAAAGGCCTGTATGAGCCATATCAGGCATTATCGAGTGTTTTCATGAGCAAAGAGACTGTTAAGTTTGCTGGAAAGTATCGCTAAGCACCAGACCGGCAAGTCGCCAAAACGGACAAATCGTCTATCTTCTGACTTTCTTTCTTCTTCTTCTTCTTCTTCTGCCTCTCACCGCGATAGCACGATAACGGCTGGAGCTTTTACAACGATTCAAACGCAAAACAACAGGATAAATCACTAGGTATTGTACCTGCCACTTATCGATCTAAAAGAAAGAACTCAAACTTGTCGGCGATTCTCAGGTAATCTCACACTTACGCTAGCTGCTACACGCCATTTTGCTCGAATAAAAATATTACTCATAATTACATCACCAGGGTTCAACTGAGCACGTAGTTCAGTACTTCGTAGAGAAGGTGAGAATTGAGCGTTGCAGTTTGCAAATCTGATTTCGTGGATCAGTTGACGTGGTTGTGCTGCACTTTACATCGAACGCAATATGCGTAATGTCCGCAAGAAACTAGCGCAGGACAAGCAGAACTACCTGCGAAACAAAGGGGGAAAAAAGGCAAGCGTCCCGCCGTAATAATTACTGAAAGGACCCGGAGAAACACAGGGCATCTTCCCGGGCGTCCTCCCATGCCTGTTATTGGAAGGACCCTGAGACGAAAAGGGTGTCCCTCCCATGCCTGTTATTGGAAGGACCCTGAGACGAAAAGGGCGTCCTCCCATACCCGTTAATATTGGGAGGACCCTGAGACCAAAAGGGCATCTTCCAGGGCATCCTCCCATACCCGTTATTGGGAGGACCCTGAGAAAGGAAGGGCAGCTTCCCGCGTATCCTCTCATAGTAGTTATTGCATGGAGGAACCCTGACAAAAAAAGGGCAGCAGCTCGTATGACTAATTTGAAGGCTGCAAAAGCCAAGCTCAAGTGGTATAGACGGTACTATGCCAGCTAGTGTTTTAACCATCAAGTACTTCATATGACTTAGAACACTAGTCACTGATATTCAATTTCAAGTTTTATTGTCAACTTTCACATTTCAAATTTGCTTGTTATAGTCATTTACATGCATATAGTACACATACAATGTTTACTGCAAGTTGATGGTAGCACTTTGGCTGGTGTCTTCTTAACATCCTCCTTTTGTGTTGTGCCTGAGTCTTCATATTCCTCCAACGAAGCAAGTGGCAGCCTATTGATAGCTTGGTATACTCAAACTCTAGTAGCACCGAGTCAACAGTGCATGGCTTCATTCCAAACTTCTGCACTGGAGGTGGCCACAGAACTGGCGGTTGTTCAGCTCCACAGACCCCTATGCGTTCGTTTCAAACCCATTTAGACTATAGCTACTCACCATCAAACAGTTCTGTAATGGGGTCTTACGACTCAATACTCTGGTGACAGTCTATGGAGAGTTTTTCGGTGAACCCATTAGTAGTCCACATGAAGTGAGCACAGGATTTATAAGCTTGCATGCAAAGCCTTATTAAAGCCATCTGCTTTTCACTTGGTTTTTATGAGGCTTTGCTTGGACTGTACTTCTAAACCCCCCGAAGTTTGATGTTTGGATTGACGATTTCACTTCAAAGCGTTTGAATTTATGACAATTCTTAGCTCTTTCTACTATCATACTGTACACACCATGCATCTTCCCCTCGGCCTACCCTCCCATGTCACTTCTCTCTTACCATTCCTAAACCAAAAAAAAAAACAAAGCAAACAAGTCACAAAAAAGTTTTCTCAATGAAAACAAGCACATGTAGGGATGGAACCCTCAAAAACCAACCAAACAAGATAGGAACAACACCACAATACTTTTACACCATCCCTACATCTTGTGCCATTTTGCCAACCACGTACACCACAAAACCCTTCAAATTTAAGTTTTAGGGTTTGTGCTTTTAGTTTAGTTATAGTTAGTTTTTATTTAAAAAATACTTTTGGTTTAGTTTAGTTCTAGTTTCCCGGTTTTACAAAATTTTTAGTTAGTTATAGTTTCAACCACTGAAACTCTAAAACCCCTTACTAAAAGGTATTTAGTTACACTTATTGTTGAAAACAGGCTGTATTCTGTTTTAGTACAGTTACGGTTTCTTCTTGTACGTCCTTGGACGTTTTAGTTACAGCCCCCAAGTTAGCAAGAAATTTAAGTTGCACTTTTGGTTAACTAAATTTTAAAAAGGCCATACTAAAATATAAAGTCACAAAAAAGTTTTCTCAATGAAAACAAGCACATGTAGGGATGGAACCCTCAAAAACCAACCAAACAAGATAGGAACAACACCACAATACTTTTACACCATCCCTACATCTTGTGCCATTTTGCCGACTATGCATTGTGTTTGTTACTTGTGTGCACAGAAGGGTTGTCTTGGGCATGGAAGCCTGTGGAACGAGCAGTACTGGGTGTGTAGTGCACGTTGTGTTGTGGGTGGCTGTAACTTTGTTACAGTTGAGTGTGGCAGGCATGGTTAGCTAGTTTAATATGTACAAGTTGTGGGGTGCAAGATCAGTGCTGAGTCTGTGTGGCATGTTGGAGTGGGTTGCGTATGTTGTGGGCTTTTGTAGCTGCTGGGCATGGCAGGTAAGGGTTGTCTTGTAAGTGAAGGCTGTGGTGTGAGCAGTACTGGGTCAGTCCATAGTTAACGACATGGTGGTGTGTTTGAAGGGTTTGTGGGGGTAGGTAGCTAGTTGTAGGGAGAAAGGTTGTTTGTTGGTTTGTGGGTGTAGCTGGTGTGCAGTGTTGTTTTAGTTAACTATAACTTTAACTAAATATATTTTAGTATGGCCTTTTTAAAATTTAGTTAACCAAAAGTGCAACTTAAATTTCTTGCTAACTTGGGGGCTGTAACTAAAACGTCCAAGGACGTACAAGAAGAAACCGTAACTGTACTAAAACAGAATACAGCCTGTTTTCAACAATAAGTGCAACTAAATACCTTTTAGTAAGGGGTTTTAGAGTTTCAGTGGTTGAAACTATAACTAACTAAAAATTTTGTAAAACCGGGAAACTAGAACTAAACTAAACCAAAAGTATTTTCTAAATAAAAACTAACTATAACTAAACTAAAAGCACAAACCCTAAAACCTTAAATTTGAAGGGTTTTGTGGTGTACGTGGTTGGCAAAATGGCACAAGATGTAGGGATGGTGTAAAAGTATTGTGGTGTTGTTCCTATCTTGTTTGGTTGGTTTTTGAGGGTTCCATCCCTACATGTGCTTGTTTTCATTGAGAAAACTTTTTTGTGACTTGTTTGCTTTGTTTTTTTTTTGGTTTAGGAATGGTAAGAGAGAAGTGACATGGGAGGGTAGGCCGAGGGGAAGATGCATGGTGTGTACAGTATGATAGTAGAAAGAGCTAAGAATTGTCATAAATTCAAACGCTTTGAAGTGAAATCGTCAATCCAAATATCAAACTTCGGGGGGTTTAGAAGTACAGTCCAAGCAAAGCCTCATAAAAACCAAGTGAAAAGCAGATGAGTTTAATAAGGCTTTGCATGCAAGCTTATAAATCCTGTGCTCATTTCACGTGGACTACTAATGGGTTCACCGAAAAACTCTCCATAGACTGTCACCAGAGTATTGAGTCGTAAGACCCCATTACAGAACTGTTTGATGGTGAGTAGCTATAGTCTAAATGGGTTTGAAACGAATGCATAGGGGTCTGTGGAGCTGAACAACCGCCAGTTCTGTGGCCACCTCTAGTGCAGAAGTTTGGAATGAAGCCATGCACTGTTGACTCGGTGCTACTAGAGTTTGAGTATACCAAGCTACCAATAGGCTGCCACTTGCTTCGTTGGAGGAATATGAAGACTCAGGCACAACACAAAAGGAGGATGTTAAGAAGACACCAGCCAAAGTGCTACCATCAACTCACAGTAAACATTGTATGTGTACTATATGCATGTAAATGACTATAACAAGCAAATTTGAAATGTGAAAGTTGACAATAAAACTTGAAATTGAATATCAGTAGCTAGTATTCTAAGTCATATGAAGTACTTGATGGTTAAAACACTAGCTGGCATAGTACCGTCTATACCACTTGAGCTTGGCTTTTGCAGCCTTCAATTAGTCATACGAGCTGCTGCCCCTTTTTTGTCAGGTTTCCTCCAATAACTACTATGGGAGGATACGCGGGAAGCTGCCCTTCCTTTCTCAGGGTCCTCCCAATAGCGGGTATGGGAGGATACGCGGGAAGCTGCCCTTCCTTTCTCAGGGTCCTCCCAATAACGGGTATGGGAGGATTCCCTGGAAGATGCCCTTTTGGTCTCAGGGTCCTCCCAATAACGGGTATGGGAGGACGCCCTTTTCGTCTCAGGGTCCTTCCAATAACAGGCATGGGAGGACACCCTTTTCGTCTCAGGGTCCTTCCAATAACAGGCATGGGAGGACGCCCGGGAAGATGCCCTGTGTTTCTCCGGGTCCTTCCAGTAATTATTACGGGACGCTTGCCTTTTTCCCCTTTGTTTCGCAGGTAGTTCTGCTTGTACTTCGCTCGTTTCTTGCGGACATTACGCATATTGCGTTCGATGTAAAGTGCAGCACAACTACGTCAACTGATCCACGAAATCAGATTTGCAAACTGCAACGCTCAATTCTCACCTTCCCTACGAAGTACTGAACCACGTGCTCAGTTGAACCCTGGTGACGTAATTATGAGTAATATTTAATTCGAGCAAAATGGCGTGTAGCAGCTAGCGTAAGTGTGAGATTACCTGAGAATCGCCGACAAGTTTGAGTTCTTTCTTTTAGACCGATAAGTGGCAGGTGCAATACCTAGTGATTTATCCTGTTGTTTTGCGTTTGAATCGTTGTAAAAGCTCCAGCCGTTATTGTGCTATCGCGGTGAGAGGCAGAAGAAGAAGAAGAAGAAGAAGAAGAAGAAGAAAGTCAGAAGATAGACGATTTGTCCGTTTTGGCGACTTGCCGGTCTGGTGCTTAGCGATACTTTCCAGCAAACTTAACAGTCTCTTTGCTCATGAAAACACTCGATAATGCCTGATATGGCTCATACAGGCCTTTGACTAATCTAACGAGGACATTTCGAGCGTGTTATTTGTGCACTTTTAATGTGGCGGCCATTTTTTTTCGGGGTCATCCCTACATATGGCGTACTACCGTACGCCATGATTTAGTTAAAGTTATAGTTAACTAAAACAACACTGCACACCAGCTACACCCACAAACCAACAAACAACCTTTCTCCCTACAACTAGCTACCTACCCCACAAACCCTTCAAACACACCACCATGTCGTTAACTACGGACCGACCCAGTACTGCTCACACCACAGCCTTGACTTACAAGACAACCCTTACCTGCCATGCCCAGCAGCTACAAAAGCCCACAACATACGCAACCCACTCCAACATGCCACACAGACTCAGCACTGATCTTGCACCCCACAGCTTGTACATATTAAACTAGCTAACCATGCCTGCCACACTCAACCGTAACAAAGTTACAGCCACCCACAACACAACGCACTCTCCATACACAACAACGTGCACTACACACCCAGTACTGCTCGTTCCACAGGCTTCCATGCCCAAGACAACCCTTCTGTGCACACAAGTAACAAACACAATGCATAGTCGGCAAAATGGCACAAGATGTAGGGATGGTGTAAAAGTATTGTGGTGTTGTTCCTATCTTGTTTGGTTGGTTTTTGAGGGTTCCATCCCTACATGTGCTTGTTTTCATTGAGAAAACTTTTTTGTGACTTTATCCCATAGAGACCTCCACCTCGTTGTATAACCTATACATAATATAACGAGATTCGTAGCTACGACGTGACGTCATGCCCTCCCTCCCCTGGCGGCCTGGGCGTATTTTTTTTTGGATGCACTTTCGACTTAGGGGAATGCATATGCGCATGCGTAGTGCCACACCCTCTGTGTACTTAGACCTTTGAGACCTCGGGCAAACGACTGTCAAGAACACTGTTAAAAATGAGGTGTTACATTAACACTTAAAAGAGGTGTTACTTGAGTGTCCACTCAGTGACTCTACCTTTGGGTGCTCGGATAGCACCTCTAAAATGGTGCTAATGCTACACTCTAGTGGTGTAGAACTACACCAGCTTCCTGGGCATGTTTAGCACCAGAGGATTTAGAATAGCACCGTATTGTGGAGTTCTTCAAAGGCCAAATATTGGTGACACCAGCTGAGAGTGCTCAATTGGCACCTCTAAATGGTGTAATTGTGTAGGGGTACACCAGTTTTTGGGTAAATTTAGCACTGGAGGATTCAAAGTTCAAAGTTCAAACACATGTTGAATGTATACTTCAAAAACGAACAAGTACAATAAAATGGATGAATAACAGTCCATAAACAAGTCGCACAAATGCAATAACCTAACATGCGATAAAATAAGCAGCTTCAGTTTGTCCATGCACACAACAAACTTTAACATTATGGAATTCAAAGTTTGACTTGCTTTCTCTGAGAGCAGAATCCGGATCATCCTCGTCCTACATCGAGAGAAAGATTGTGTAGACACAGTCATAGTGATTTCCTTTATGTATTTCAAGCAAGCTAGTGTAAGTGCATGCATTTATAATATTTACATGTATTTGTATTTGTCTTTTAAACATGCAGGTCCATGAAGGACCGAGTGGATGCATGTCATTTCACAATAAAAGTGAGAACGCAACTGCCTTCTCTGCATCACTGCTAACTATGTCCATGGATTTCCCTTAATTGACCATTCACTCATGTTTTCACTGGGCCTAGTAAGTAAATCAACCAAAATGCCCTCTCCCCTTTTTCTATACCGTAGTCTCGCGAAAAAGGGCCCACTTACAAAAGAGCGCCCACCCCCTACTTTTCGCCCAGTTAGTATACTGTACAGGGTCAAAGTTTACTAGAATGAGCGTCCACCCTGGAGCGAGCTTCACGTGGAGTTTGAGAAGCACAGTATGCGTATCTGAGGTAAGAAACTTCGTGTAATACTTCACCGAAGTTGCTACAAGGCATCTTTGCGTAGACGGACGTAGCTAATGCGGTGTGCAGTCCGAGCGACACCATGCTCACGGTGACGTGGTGCCGTTCAGAGTGTTGTGTGCCATTAGGACTCGACTTCGAAGCTGCTGGTGGTTCTGTTGTACGTTACTGTTTGTCCAATTATTTGCTTCGAGGGCATTGAGTCGCTGTAAACAAGACATGGGCGCTCTTTCGTGGTTAAATGCGGAAACACCCGAAAGAGCGCCCACCCCCCTCTTTGGCAGACTTGTAAGGTGCTCCGCCCATGGGCCGTTTTTCGCGAGACTACGGCACTACATTTTAGTCTAAAGTGAGGAGGAGGCATTTACTCAAATGTAAACCTCACCTCCAACAACTGAAGCCGACTCCAGTTTTATACCACATCAACAACAGGAGCAGAGCTACTGCACTCTCATTCTCTACATGGAGAAGATTGACACAACACGCTGTTAGAGACAATTTATATATCTTGGTGTTAACATATTTTGTAGACCTAGACAGCAACGAAAATTAAACTGCCGAAAAATTTTCAATAGCTAAGTATTAAAACAATGCTACATGAAAATATAGCTCAAGCTAGTGACATGCCTGTGGGGTAAGTGCTGCTAGCGACGAACTTGAGCGCTAGGCACAGAAGTCTTGGGTAAGATCAACTGACTCAGATTGAGGCTATAGTTCCAATGCAGTGCGTTGGTTTCACAATTTCACCTTCGAAGAGTCTGCCCAAGGAGTCGTGTTTTATTCATCTGCCTTCACAAGCGATTGTAGCCAAGGTACATAATGGTAGGCACATATACAGCTATGTCTTGGGCCAGTGGTAGCTCATCAGCAGCTGAATCCCTCAAGTCCACCCTTGCCTTGCCAAAAAAATTTTTAACGTTTTCCTGTTGAATGTTGTCTTACCATGTTATCCGCCACCTGTAGTAGAGAAGTCGTCATTGGCTTAGTCCACACAGCTTTGCCACTCCAAACATTTCCCCTCATTTTCTCTCAGTTGATACTCCCTGTTAGCACATCCTCAGCCTTGAGCTTCTTGAGCAGCTACAAATATAGATATGTATAATGGCATTCCGTACAGTGAAATCAACTGCATGTTGGTATATATAAAAAATAAGCCTATAGATAGAGTTATACAGGTTGTGTACTGCATGCATGCTCTGGCAATCTCCTAGTCTTGTTCACACTAGAGTTTATTGCTTGCAACTCACTATGATAGCTGATTCCACTGTCTTGTTGCTGTCTCTTGCGGTAGAAGGACTCCAAAAATACAGAATTGTTTGGTCTCCTGTTGGAATCTGGGGGAGCGAAGTCCAACCCAGTGCGTGCTTACTATAGCATTCATCTTCCAGCTGTCCTTGATGCGAGAGTCACCGATTCGACTATCAGTGATACGCCGACTCGGATGCGCGGGATGCGCACACATTTTAAACGTCGACAGCGACTACTTTAAAACAGTAGGAGGTTGCTAGAATCACAAAAGTTAGAAGTTACAAACCAGGGAAAGGCCACAGAAGGTTCAAATCGCACACAAGAGAAATCGGCAGCTGCTGCGCTGCCCGCGCGCCGAAAATCACGCGATTGTACAAAGTGCAAAGTACGAAGTTCAGTATGCGCATGCGTAGCACGGAAATACTTACCCAGTGAGACACAGCAGGCTAGAAACTGCATCTCTGCACGGATTCCCACCGCAGCAAGCGTCTGGACTTTTACCACTATATGTTTAACTCCAAATTTAGCAAGTCCATGATATATAGCGCCTTCAAATTGATGTCAGCAGTTGTTTCAAGGTGGTTAACATCAATGTATTGTAGCAAATTAACCGAGGAAGTGTGTAATAAAGTAGCTATCTGTATGTTTTATGAAAAAATACTCAGGAAATTCTTGTTTGAGGTGCACTAGAGTATGAACCTTATAAACCCTACTGTTGGTGCTGTTTCTACACTAGAGTTTTAAATTAAACTATGTTGGGGCTAAAGTAAAACATATAGTGTTACACTGCACCTACTGGGTTAACTTTAGCACTACATAAATAGCACTCCTGGTGTTGGTATAACACCTCCCTTTCTTGCGTGTATCATGTGAACCTCACATTGGTGTCAATCCTACTCCATGGTGGTTTACACTAAGCCATGCTGGTGCTGAACTAAACAACCAAGTGTTATACTACACCTCATGGGTTGATACTTGCACTGCAGATATATGCTTACTTTAACACTACCGGTGTTAATTTCACACCTCTATTTTAACAGTGAAGACTGCAGTTAGAAAGAGAGCTACTCCTCAGGTGATTTTTGGCAACAAAGAACTTCAGCCTATAACTGCAATGTACTTCTAGTGAACTGTGAGCAAGACTGGAAAGCATCTGACCACTGTTCCATCTCTGTTGGAAGATTAGCCAAGGACAATCATGATAATGCGTCATATAGTCCATTCTAGCCTTTAAGACATTCCAACAACCTGGAAACTCTCAGAGAATGTTGTCCCAGGAATGGGCAGCAATTGGAACTATCTTGCGTTTACCTGATCAGGAACAGAAAGGACCCAGAGATTGACACTGAGCCGACTATTGAACTGCTATATATTGTGGTGGCTGGAAATGGTGTGAGAGTGTGTCATCATGTTGATTGAACATGATCGAGCCAAACGATACTATGAAGATGACAACTGGAAAGGAAGCTATCCTTCAGAGGACCTTTAACATCAAAAATTTCAGTCTATAGCTACAATGCACTATCAGTGAACTGTGAACATGACTGGAAAGTATCTGCCACTGTAGACTAACAGCTCTCCAAAAGAGTCGTCTACAGTTGACGATCTTGGCCTTTTGTTTGATCTTCAGGCCTATTTAAAATTATTGTCTACAGAGTGCATATGAATCTGCAAGCTGACTTTGTCAGAGTGGTGTCATCTTTTGTGTGGATAATGAATTGTTTGAGTATATAGCATTAGCCAATATTTGGGTCGGCCAGGTCTGACCAACATAAAACTACACTGGTATGACCTTAATCATCAGCTACACCTACAAATAAACACATTAGTCAATCATCACTGACGTCCTTGGAAGATTTTTTTTAGTTGGCATCCTATATCAACTGAAAATCAAGACTCTTTGCATTAGCCTGTTTACATTTAACACTTAGACTGGTTTCAAATCGGTTAAAAGTTTACACAGCTGCCCTAAACAAATTTGAAACTGATTTGAAACTAGTTGAAAGTGCTAGACTAAGTGTAAATGGGGCTATTGTTCGGGCATTGTGCATGACCAATGGACAAGGTTTGACAGACTTTCACCAGACAAGTTTATGATTGCAATGCATTATTCTCTTCATCAAAATGCTGACGGAGATTGCAAATTGGCAGTTGAAACATTGCAAGATTCAAATTTGTCTAGTAAAAGTGTGTCAAAATTTGTCTATAACAAGGTCGCAGTGTTTTCACTTTCCAAATTCCAATATATCAGTGATTCCCTACACTCATGTACCAACAGGCAAAACATTCAGTCTCACTGCTTCAATAGTCTTGTTCCCAGACCCTCTAGAAACTACTGCTTCAAAACCCCACAGAATGAAATCTCAATCAGTGCGAATCTCTGGGTCCTTTCTGTTCCTCATCAGGTAAACGCAAGATAGTTCTAATTGCTGCCCATTCATGATACAACATTCCCTGAGAGTTTCCAGGTTGTTGGAATGTCTTAATGGCTAGGATAGACTATATGACGCACTATCATGACTCAGTCCTTGGCTAATTTTCTAGAGGAGACAACAGAAATGGAACAGTGGCCAGATGCTTTCCAGTCTTGCTCACAGTTCACTAGAAGTACATTTTAGTTATAGGCTGTAGTTCTTTGTTGCTAAAAATCACCTGAGGAGTAGCTCTCTTTCTAACTGCAGTCTTCTTGGCAGTCGATCATGTTCAACACGCCCTTCAGTACACAGAGGGTGTGGCACTGCGCATGCGCATATGCATTGCTGTCCAGAGACTAAGTCGTCCAAAACGCCCGGCCTGGCCTAGTCTCGTCCCCAGACCCCACCCTCTCACGAGGAGCGCGCGCGGGCGGGGCACGAGACTAGGCCTGGCTAGGGATGCGGCTAATATGCTGGCATAGTTTCCGGAATAATCGGTAGCTCTGCGGAGCGAGCATAATCGGGAATAATCGGAAGGTAACATTGAGCGCGTAAGGTGCTTCCGCTGCGCGCGCATGGGTATGAACTGTTAGAGGTGTGCCTTTCTATTCATAAGGGATGTTTCATGTCTGACTCCTCCTTTGTGGTGAAGCTTGTTTTGACAAAGATCATGATAAAAGCAGCTAAGTAGCACTACGCTCTAAAGGGTGGATCAACAGCGCTAATTTTGTTAGTGTGAGCGTCTTGGGGGCGCAGTTTTAACTAAATTCTATTAATTGATTAACTTGCTGCATGAGCATAATAGGGACACACCAAGAGCATAATCGGACATAGTTTGAAGCATTCTAGCATAGCATAAAGGGTGAATTTTTGAGCATAATAGCCTCATCCCTAGGCCTGGCCTGGTAGCTTATAGTCTCTGCCCAGACCCCACCCGCGAGGAGAGGGTCTGGTGACATCCGGCTGATTCCTCGGGCTTCATTAAAAATTCATAGCTTATTGTATGCATAGTTGCGAACCGATAACTAATTTACGCGCCAAAAAAGTGCTGTGTCATCGTGTTGAAGTAGTCAAGAATTTCCGGTGTTGCAACCACAGATTGTATTTTCTGCAACGTGATTGGCACGAGCAAAATTCCTCGTCGAAAAGCAATCAACTTAATGAAGCCGAGGAATCGGCTGAAGGTCACCAGACCCTTTTTTTCCTCGTGAGAGGGCGGGGTCTGGGCACGAGACTAGGTAGCTTATCGATATAGCCTCATACCTAGCTAGTCTGGCGAAGCCAGACCCGAGCGCGCAGCGCGAGGGTCTGGTCTAATGCCTATACCTGACCTGTCCCCACTGCAAATATATTGCAACTCCAATCATATCGCAGAACGTCACGGGAATGTAATAAGAACATCCGGTTGATAACGTCATAGCTTTGAATCAAAGCGCAAAGGCTGCTTACTAGCGACTTTAGGCTACTATAGCTTGAAAGAACAGCTAAAGTTAGCAAACTACCTTCCTGCAAGAGCGTGATGGCATCGCTGTTCTTCCGAAGGGCTAAGGGAAGTGTCTCCGCTTGGCTCCTTCCCCATCCGTTTGATAAGGTCAACCCTGGGAGTTCACCGCCAGTATTGACTACTGACACGGCCAAGATATCGTACTGCTTGTCAATAGCGTTTCAGACGCAGGCAGAAGGGCTGTACATCGATTCCCGCATTATAATGACATTCATAAGCTGATAATAACCACTTATTACACATTCCATGATGCACAGGTCAGGTATGGGCATTAGACCAGACCCTTACGCTGCGCGCTTGGGTCGGGATTCACTTTGTTCACCGATTCTGAGGTCAGGCACGTGCACTGTGATTACGTAATGCATTACTCGAGAGTGAAAGGATTTCCATTAATAGCAGAACGTTAGCATCCGTAAGCTATACAGTGATTTATATGGTTAGGGTGGGGTTAGGGTTGGGTTAGGGCTGGTATAAATACCGTATAGCATACGGATGCTAACGTTTTGTCGTTAACGGCTTGTGAGAGAAAGTTGGCGTGTCCGAAACACAGAAAAGCAAGGTGAGGGCGAAATTTATGTAAAGCTAGTCTGATAGTCTGATAGTTGAGGTAGAAATATGGGATCTATGCCTGCCAGTGGCACATATGTATATACAATGAAGTTACATGTGTGCCACTGACAGGCTACATACTCTTGATGACATCCCAGCTTGAAGTGCTCAAGCATCTTAGCCATGCAAACTTGGTTGACAACAGATCAGCAGAATTGAAGTGATTTTTCCTGTTTGGGATGATGTTTGGATGTAGTATGGCCTTAGTTTAGATCAGAAGAAGCAACATGGAAGCTACCAAATTGTTTATCAACAATGCAGAGTTTGTTGGGATTGCTATTTTCTCCCCAAGGAGCTGGAATAACTCCATGGTGGGTGTCATTAACTTTATGCCTTGGCTGATGATCACGTAAGCCAGCCACAGCACAGATTGTGTTCAGTGTCATGCATAGGAAAGGATCAGGTGGCTTCTCAAGGGGTTTGTGTGTTTGTGGAATGCACTCAGAGGAGAAGCTGATTGCTAGCTTTTGAAAGAGAGCTCAAGTTTAAAATTGGTACCTGCTTACTCTTTAGTTAAACCCCACCCTTTCACCAAAAAGTGTCTGCTGACACAAGCCATACGTAATTGGGCTTACTCCAAATTTTTAATATAATGTAGTCTCACAGGCCCGACTCACTTCCGCAAAAGAAGGGAAGGGTCTGGTGAACTGCATATACAAGCCATGCCCCACTGGAATGCAATTAGCTAGATGACGTAACCAGATATCAAATAATGCACTCTTGAATTTACCTGTTGTGGAGTAAGCACGCTCCTTGAGAAGTATAGTTAAAGTGTTTTTACAGCTTCTGCAGTAGCGGAAAAGATGCCCTAGCTCTCTTCCACCATTTTCAAGACTGCTATTGCTACTCAAACAGTCATGTAATGCGTCATGTGACAAAATACTGCAGTGTGATTGTACTGTACTGTACAGTGCGGCGGGACACGGCTTGTATACGCAGTTTACCAGACCCTTCCCTTTTTGCGGAAGTGGGTATGGCTTGTGAGACTAAATATAATGCAGGAGCAAGTAAAAGTACTTCAATTGTGCTGCTAAAAACTTGCGATTCTTCAACACAAAGCATTTGTTTATCCTTCATCTAAAATTACAAAGCTTCAGCACAAGGATTCTGGCTTTTGTCACAAGACCCTTTCTCTGTTGGTTGGGTTTGGGCACGAGACTGGTAGCCTGACAACAAAATTAAGTAGCTGAGTGATTTACAGCCATCTGTCTAATTGGCCGCACTCAACACACAAAAGCACAAAAGCTCATCAAGTCACCAGACCCGTATCTGTGAACAGGAGGGAGACATGACGTCACATCATAGTGGCAATTATAGGGCAAGAATTGTGAATTAGTGCTACAAACAAGGTGGTTCTATGAATGAAGTCATGATGAGTGCATTCAGTTTTCAACTGTGCTGAAGCCATCTGACAGGCTAGACCTGTACATTGCTAGTTTAATGGTCGGTTGTTCATGAGAAGCAATTTTGACTAGCCAGGCGGCTTCAGTTTTGTTGAAAAATCCATGCGCCCACATTGACTTCGTCCATACAGCACTAGTTGTAGCTTGTATTCATAGTTGTTGCTCTTGGAATATCGTACAGCACATTGTCAATGTCACATGATCACCATGGGCCGGTGTGGCGGTGCGTATTATGTCATTGCTGAATGCTAGGAATTTCATTCTCATTAATACATTAACTTAGTGTGATGTTTACTATTCCCATTGTTCTCTTTAGATGCAAAACACAAAGATCCAAGTTTCCGAGACTGTCACAGATCTCTACCATGCAAATTTCCAGACACAGCAGCACCTTGCTTGTGTCACTGTTCTCATCTTCAGCTAGATATGCATCTAATTTTGCATGATTTCATTTCAGTGAATCTTGTGTGTTTGTTACTTTATTAGTGATTCCGGAAGTTCAGTATTCATACGTAATTTCCGCTGGCAAAATTTAAACTGCGGAAATGGTATCGCGTGCATGTTTACATTTTCACCTCGGCGCTTCTCACGGTAGCTACATACCCCGACAAAATATATATTTCTCGAATCCTCTTTGATCGGAGAATCGATTGGTTGGTCTTTCGTTCACTTTACTGTAACTTTGAAGTGCTTCTTTGTGAAAACCGGAGAAAACTTCCGTGTACCAGCTGATCGGTGAGATGCCCGACTTCGAAAGTGACATAATCGCATTCCTTGCACCAAGAACCCCCTTCTACCACTGCTGCTGAAACTAAATATTTCACAGTACAGGAGCGGTAATACAGTGTATATGAACTGTAATGCTTGCAATTCCAATCATAGAGTAATTAGTGAGAATAATGTTCTGTTCTTACACAATCAAGCTTTCGGAAAATTAAGGCATGCAATGTGAACACATCCAGTCAAAAGCAGCAACTTTACATAGGTGTAGGATGACCATCACCTGTGAGGAAGGATAAACACACAACGTAATGTGAATAGCTACCCATTTTCATTCCTATACAAATATCAATGGCTTCTAACGCAGATTTCAAGTGCCTTCTTCAGCCTCAATGAAGAGGAGGTGAAAAGTGTTGTGGACAACATCATTTGTTATTGCTAAGCAGGAATAGCCCTGTGGTGTGCTTTGTAAAAACCGGGATTGTGCCCCTTTGTGGCTACCTCAATTGCAAAAGGCAACTTGCACAGGGTTCGACTCTTCTGAGTTAGAGTATTCCTGTCTTCTATATACATATAGGTTTGAATTGCTGAACAAAGCAGTAAATAGCAGAACACAATAATCTCTACTATGACTTGCAGAAATGACAGACACTAGGCCAGAGGCTGCATGAAATCCCATCATAATCAATCCCTCTCAAACATGCACACATGCCTAATTCCCAGGCTGTCCTGGTATACACTCAGCAGTCAAATTTATAGTGGTTGGCAAGCGCTGTATTGTGCTTGCGTGTTTAGCCTCATGCATACTCAGGTTTTATCGCCACACCATTTGCCGTACCACAAAGGTTAGTAGGTGCTACAGATGGAAAACACTAGGGTGAGAAAGCCTGGTTACGAGGCTAATAACTTTCGAGTGTCTAACAATTTCCTCAAAAAATTATAAGAAAATTAAGACTTGCCATCATCAAAGGGACATTAGTTCTGACTTCTAAACCATCCAGAGTACCTCACACTAATATGCAAGTACAAAAGAGACCTCGCACATGCACAAAATAAATGTGCACCTGAGGCCTCTTCTCTCCAGCTACAAAACTCTGGGAATGAGGCTCATTTACCGTATCCTGTCATACAGTTGCAGGTTAGTGTAGGTACTTTGGATTCATTGAACTATGCCATCCAAACAGACCCGGGGGGAGACAGGCAACTATACTTCATTGTTGCCTACCCTACCCGGGGTACATTGATGAAAACAGTTTGCAATAACATACCCATACTCCGTTGCTGATCACTGCTGTTGCTTCAGACTGATTTATACATTCTCAGGCTTTATTTGGATCTCATATCTTCAGATTTCTGCATGCTTTTCCTGAAGGCCATAGAGCTCTGTACACGATGACACTCTCATGAGATAGACCACTCCGTGCGCAACAGTTTGGTGCAAGTTCCATCTTTGTACGCCTAACCGTTCCCGAGATATGTGCAAGTTTGGATTTTCCGTGCACGCACGTGATGATTACCGAATGTACCACTTTGTCTATTTAAAAGTAACCCAAAATTTTGTACCGACCACTTTGCAATAATGATGCACATCTCGGCTTCTACTGCACCGATTCGCGTGAAACAAAAACCGTTGTACTCAAAATTGAATGCTGAATCCGATAAGTATTACTACAATAGTTTATGTAAAAGTTTGGAAAACCCTCCGGAATCACTAAGTCTTTATCAGAGAGTTTAGTACTTTTCTTCTACATTGGCTGTTATTTCCATTTGTTTTAGCTTGCAAAAAGACTTCATTCTGCAAAGCCAAACCCTACATATTCGGGCAGTGCAGTCACTGCAGTGCCAGCGTAAGTTCAGTTCGGCGCGCGAATGCGCGCACCAGCATATTCTGTCACGTGGTAATCATGTGCCTTCTGTCCTCAGAGTCGGTGAACAAAGTGAATCCCGCTTGGGTCTGGCTTCGCCAGACTAGTACCTAGCCTCGTTCCCAGGCTAATGTTTATAGATCTAAATTTTGTAAGTTGAGAGCCATGGATGATAAATTTAACGTTGATAGTATCATCCAACGTCTGCTTGAAGTCAGAGGTTCTAGACCTGGCAAGAGTGTACAACTCACAGAACCCGAGATCCGCGGTCTGTGCCTGAAATCACGAGAGATCTTCTTGAGCCAGCCAATCCTGCTGGAGCTGGAGGCACCGATCAAAATCTGTGGAGATATTCATGGACAGTACTACGACTTATTGAGGCTGTTTGAGTATGGAGGCTTCCCCCCAGAATCTAACTACCTCTTCCTTGGTAACTACGTGGACCATACGAAGCAGTCTGTGGAGACAATATGTTTGCTGCTAGCATACAAGATCAAGTACCCTGAGAACTTCTTCTTGTTGCGAGGGAATCATGAGTGTGCCAGCATTAATCGCATTTTTGGGTTTTACGACGAGTGCAAGCGTCGTTACAACATTCGTTTGTGGATGACATTCACAGACTGCTTCAACTGCCTCCCTGTGGCTGCCATCATTGATGAGAAACTCTTCTGTTGTCATGGTGGCCTGTCTCCTGACATGCAGTCAATGGAGCAAATACGTAGGATCATGAGACCCACAGATGTTCCTGATCAAGGTCTTCTTTGTGACCTGCTGTGGGCAGACCCAGACAAAGAGACAAATGGCTGGGGCGAGAATGACAGAGGGGTATCATTCACATTTGGACCTGAAATTGTATCAAAATTTCTTGCTAAACATGATATGGATCTGGTAGTTCGGGGACATCAAATGGTGGAAGATGGCTATGAATTCTTTGCCAAACGTCAACTAGTCACACTATGGTCAGCACCCAACTTTTGTGGAGAATATGACAATGCCTGTGCCATGATGAGTGTTGACGAAACACTAATGTGCTCCTTTCAGATCCTTAAACCTTCTGCTGCAGATAAAAGAAGGCTTTTTCCATATGCTAACCAGCGAAAATTGTTTTCAACAGGTGAGTCACAACAACATTAACTGTATTATTGTCTATTTCAAGTAAGCCCAAAATGTAAAGAAAGAAAGAATTTACGTTCTGTATAATTATTTTAAGTGTTCGCTATAAATATACCACCCCCCCACTGTGCTGCTGATTTAATTCAGGTCAATAGTACATAGCTGTCTAGAAGAACAGTAACATGCATATTAATGCAAACACAAGAGAGGCAGTGAGATACGTAACTTACCATCATTACAGACAGCAAAATCGCTTAGTAATATCCATTTTACTCCCCAAGATCCTGTAGCCTAACAGATAATACCATCAATCTATGGAGCTGGGGGTTAAGAGTTTAGTTTTTTTACTACAGATAAAAGAAAGCTTGTTCCATATGGTAAGTCTTAAGCTTTATTTTCGAGCATAACCGCACCCCAAGTGGAAAAAAAAACAGTGACTGGGGTGCAGGTGGTAAATGCATCCCAAGTGCAAAGTATCAGTTGTAGGTGGCAGGCCATTTCATCCTGCCCATAACAGAGCATTAAACAGATCCAATAGAGATTCTTAAACCTTCTGCAAGATTGTTCTATAGAGGTGAGTCACAACAACATTAACTATATAATTAATTGTAGGTGTCTTTTCAAGTAAGCCCAAGATGTAAAAAAAGAAGGATTGCCTACTGTATATTTTAAGTCTTGACTGTACACACACCGCTTCCCACTGTGCTGCTGATTTAATTCAGGTCAACAGTACATAGCTGTAGCCTCGTTCCCAGGCCTCCCCTGTTTTTACCTTCCTTTTGCGTTCACAATAATACATGGGAGCGGAAGACCGTCGAAAAACTGAGAAGGCCTGGGAGCATTCATCACGTGAGTGGACGCAAGGTGGACGTAGGGGGGGAGGGGCCGATATTCGTACTAAACTTAAAAGTGAGTTTCTTACCGGTCAAGACGAGTAGTTTCCATCACTCTAAGGTCTGGAGTCCGAAAATGCGGTAGAGCGCTCAAACGGATGGTCCTGTGTATTGTTTTGGCAGTTAGGCCCCTCCCCCCCTGCGTCCACCTGACGTCATTCACGTGATGAATGCTCCCAGGCCTTCCCCGTTTTATTTTTCGCCGATCTTCCGATTCCGTGTATTATTGTGAATGCAAAGGGAAGATCAAAAACGGGGGAGGCCTGGGACCAAGGCTAACATAGAAGAACAGTAACATAATTGGTCATGTCAAGAGTTCATAACAGTAAGAGTGTGCAACTCCCGTATGATTTCTATACCTGCCATCTGGATGGTTAACATGAAGCCGTTCTAGGTACTAGTGTACATTAGCTATGTGTTAATGTTGTTCGTATATATAGTAACTACATGCAGACCACTGACCAAATGGAAAGTGGTTGGGTTTTGGTGGGTGTACAGGGTCCCGATGATCTTAACCTCAAGAGTGGTGAATACATCATGCTTAAGATTAGTCACCAAATTTCATGATAAGATAGCAGCTTGAACAACACGAACATGACTTTTCAATGATGATAAGCTCCTCTAATTACAATAGGAATAATTACTGGCTTGGAGGTTAATTTTTTAGAGGCCATTATTGTACCTCTTAAAATGAGATGCCAAAGAAAGGCGAATGTAACAATAGAGCCTTTCCCTCCAAGCTGTACGATAACTACAGCCTATTATTTTGTGCCATTTGCCTAGAGAGTTTTGCTAAGTGTTCCCGGGGAGTCCAAACATAGAGCTGGTATGCATTGCTCTTCCAGCGGCCGAGCATCTTTATGTGGACATCGGATACCCCAGCATCTTTTGCTGTGGTAGCCGCTCCAATTCGGAAGCTATGTGTGGTGTACAGCTTGTCATTGACTCCGGCGAGTTTGAGGGTAGAAGGTAGTGGCAAAGCGTTGGCGAGTTAAATACGAACCGTCCTCGAGTACAAACAACGGACCTAGTCTAGCACCGCTAGGTAGGGCAAAATTGCGCTCACTGGGCAAATGTCAGTACTGGTCTGGTATAATTGGACACCCTGACGAAAAGGGTCAGTTTTTGATTGCTTTATGTTGACTTGGATGACATTTGCTGTCTACTGCTATGTCCTCTACAGATAGGTGTGCAGTTGGGTCGTACTCATTCTGTGAAGGGACCGTAAATTCCCCACATCTGAGGAAGCCGAAAAAGGCTAGCATGCTGCCCAGAGTAGGACATTGTCGTACTTGCTTGGGCGGCGGAGTAAGGTCACTTTTATCTTGACCATGATGTCAATCGTTATTGGCATGCGAGTCGGGAGAGGCGCTGCTTTTTCTTTTTCTTTTTTGATCCTTTCAACACGAGTTCTAGGCATGGGGTCAATTGTTTAGCAAACTCCTCGTGCAATCCTGATGAAACGTGTAGGTTGCGAATTGCCGAGAGATACACTTTTATTGATGCATGGGAGAGTCCTTGCTGAGACGAACATTAACAAAGTATCTTCGGTAGTGGGTAATGGGGACTTTTTAATACTGCTACAGAAGGCTAAGTACCGATGCTGACCAGATTGGTAAGACTTCTGTGTGGACGCTGCTAACCCCTGTTGATAATAGTGTTGAACAGCTGATTGAAAGTTGTGGAGGTCCAATCTGGTTTGAACACCGACACGATCTTTGTGAGCTCTTCTGGGATTGGTGTTGGACAGAGATCCGACTGCGGATTCAAAAAGAAAAAAGTTCTGAATTTTGTCCCTGGACAACATATCGGCCACCCCATTGCACACACGTGAAATGTGCTCAATAGATATGGACATATCAAAATGCGCCACAAAGAACCACATGGAGCGCAGCAGGTGCATTACTACTGGCTCTTTGGCTGAACCCTTGGAGACAGCAGCTACCACCAGTGTTGTCACACTGGAACAGGACTGATTTCTGCACCAAGAGAGGACCCCAAATAACACAGCTTATAACAATTGGGACAAGTTCTTTTGCCATTATTGCCTCGAGCACCCATTCTTGAGTCCATCGAAGTTGAAACCATTTACCATGGAAGAAGCCTGCACATCCCCATGCACCTTCACTGCCACTGAGTACATGCGACGGACGAAGGTGCGACCAGGGTGCACCACCTTCGCTGCATGCTGCAGTACCCCAACCAGGGAGAGTATCTCCCGTTTTGTGGCGCTTCTCTTATTGAGCCATTCAACAATGGTTGTTTGGATCCGTGACAGCTTGTCGCAGGGTAGTCTGGCTTCCATGCGCTCTGTGTCAAGTACAATTCCTAAAAATTCGAGGGCAGTAGATGGGCCTGCCACCTTATCCAAGGCTAGTGGGATGCCCAGCATTGCGCACACTTCGACAAGTAGGCTCAAGTTGCGCTGACAAATATGTGAGTTGGGAGGGCCTATTGTCAAATAATCGTAATGGAGCAAAAAGGTTACACCTTGATTGATCAAGATCCACTCGAGCAGGTCAGCTAGTACGTTAAATAACTTTGGCGCTGAGCGCAGACCAAACAGGAGGCAGGTGTCGATATATATTGAGCCTCTCCATTCCATCGCGAGCAAATGGCGATTTGCCGGGTGCACCGGAATGAGCCTGAATGCGCTTTGGATGTCGATCTTTGCTAGCAGTGCGCCGGGACCCAAAGTGATTATTTTCTCTATAGCATCATCAACAGAGATGTATGACATAGAACAGAGGTGCTTTGGTATTGCATCATTGACACTCTTCCCTGCTGGGTGGGAGAGATCGACAATCAGTCGCCATTTGTTTGGCTGGTGAACTTTTGGGATAACCCCAAAACGGTTCTGTGCCTCTGGTATGGTGATTTGATTGAATGGACCCCTCACCCGTCTCGCTTGTTGCTCTTTTGCTAAGTACTCGCCTACTACTTCGGGGTGCCGCAGGGCTGATTGCATATTCCTTTTGGAGGGCTTAAGACTTCCTGAGGGTGGGTTGTAACCGTTCCGAAACCCTGCAGCAATGCCTTGGAGAAAGAAATGGGCTAAGGCTCTGTTGGGGTGAGCTGTTGGGGTGAGCTATCAGAAGGTGACGCCATGCAGTGAAGACGAGTGTGGTAGTGATTGCACATGCTTCCTGTGGGACTTTAACAGAAAATGATACCCTGTCTAGCAACTGGGACCATTGTTGTAGCCACTCTATGTCAGAGCCCCCGCCATGTGGGAGTGACATCTCGGGAGCTTCGGGTATGAGCTCTGGAAGATTTGCCACCTCGGGGAGAGTGAATTGATCTGAGAGGAAATTGCATAATATACCTGTGATCTTATAGTGGGTGCTGTAATTTATAATCAGTGATTATAAGCGCGCCCAGGACTGTATACTCACTCCTTATAATGGTGATTGCACCCGGGTTATTGTTGCTTGCTTTAATACAGGATTTGCAATTTTTTTTTGGGGTATAGCAATGAGTGGCCTGCTGGAAGATGAGGATCATGACGATAGGCGGAGAATGTTGGTTAATAATGAACAACGTGCTGATGGATGAAGATAAACAATGGGTGGTTAATGAGGATAATATTAGCTAGGACTGAGCAGCATGATACTGGGGGTGGGAGAGGGAGGGTGGGAAATGTTAGTAGGGCTGGTAACGGTAGTTGGCTGGGCTGGGGTTATGGGGCGCTGCTGATGCCTGAGATGGTTGAGATATCGATCCTGCAGAGGTGCTACGGCGGCGACGGTTGCAGTGTAGGGCTTTGTGGTCCTTGTTGGGTGCTTGGGGGTCCTTAGCGCAATAGAGACAGATGTGCTGATACTTGCAGCCGGGATAGGCGCAGTTAGGATCAGGGCTGTGATTCCAAGAGTAACACACTTGCCAAGTGCGCGGCCGCTGAGTGCCTCTTGGGCTGGAGGGGTTAGCTGCCTGTTTTGGATGAGCATCCGGATGACGGAGTGGGGGCCCAGTCACATTCCTCGGCCTGGTGAGTCAGGCTGAAGCAATATTTACAGTGGTGCGCTTTTGCCTGCTCTGTGAAAGCCATGTTCCAAAGCGTCGGGTCTATCTTGGCCCACTGAGTACTGGAGGACGCAGCAGCCGTCTGGCGGAATCGGCGATCATAGCCTAGCCACGCTTTGGAGCCATACTCCATGCAAGCTTCGATGATGAGTGCCTGATAGCCCATAAGGTCTTGGATCTTGTCTGTGTATTTGGATGTTAGGACGGCTACGTAAATGCTGTAGCATTGCACCCATTCTGTGATGTTCGTGACTTGGCGCCTTTTGGTCTTGAAAGGCTGCTTCTCATCTTTGTCTGATAAGAATGAGGGAGTGGAAGTGATGCCCATGCAGTCTGGTAGGAGCTCCGCCATATCCACGAATTCACCTGCCTGGATACGAGTGACGAGTTTGCGAGGTACTGGTGGCAAGCCAGCCCCGATGGAGAGGACTGAGGCTGGGTCACTTGTGCCTTGTTCCTTAGTCTTGTCTCCTGTGATGGTGGAGACATGGTCCAGCAGACTCTTGTCTGGAACAACCCCCAAGACTGCATTAAAGGACACAAACAAGATAGCGCGCATGGCTGAATGAATAGCCAGAACCAGGAGTGCACTTAATTGGCATGCCATAACGTTACTTGCGCGCTACCTAATTACCTGGGTTGTGCGCGCTATGACTTGTGCGCGCTAATAATTTGGGGCGGTTGAGCGCTGATTATCGTGCAAGGTGAACTCACCAGTGCCGCCTGTGTCGCTCACCCCCGTGGTGTCTGTCGATGTGTTCTCGTCACTTGACTCTTTCGCTGCTAGGCGTGGTAGCTGGTCCTTCAGCGCCTCCGCCACCGCCCTCACTACTGTCGGAATATCAGCCCTCGTAAGGAGGGTGGCCCCGTCTGCGCTTCCTTCGCCTTCCACCGACATCTCAAGCCCTTTCTTGTCTCGTCTGACTCACAAAGGCGCCACGGGGGGTGTGAAGAACTTTGCTCTAAGCAACTTTGCTTTAACGGCTGACACACAGAGGCTACTTCTAGCGCACGAGGTCACAAACTGCTGCTAATGCGCATGCTCATACCCTGCACACCCGAGTAAGCGCGCGCCGACGTATACTCCAACATTAACTTGGTTTAATTGGCATAAAACCTACCTCTTAAGCATATTCACTGCTGATTGCCTACGTCATCCCACCAGATGGCGGGTGTTGAAACCATATGGGAGTTGCACACTCTTACTGTTATGAACTCTTGGTCATGTACACTGATAAATTGCTCCGTAGGCTATAGGCTGTTGGCCTTTAATATTTCCAAAACCATAACTGATGTTTATCTCAAACAAGTTGCAGTCCAACAGAAGTACATTATTCGGAGACAAAACAGCATCTGTTTAAAAACGCCTCAACACATTTGAACCAGCAACTAGCTGTATCGCTCGAACACTCTTTGCGCCAAATTACCCGGCGACTGTAAAGAGTTCGATCCTGAAATTTTTTCTTGCACTACTACACAGTATTTGCTAGGTCGGCACGTAAAGATATCTCTTTGTGTATACTTTTAATAATACTTGTATTTGTAGGAATTTAACTGCTTTAGGCGTAAGAAATGTGCTTCAGAGCGTAGAATCTTCATTTCAAGTCCAAATTTTGAGATTTCTTTACATGCCACCCTGCTAAATACACTGTGCTACCCGTACAACACACCTGAACACAGAAGAAACGCTTTCTTTGCCTTATATTTGACGCAAGGATAAGCAATCTGCCTTCGAAATACGGCAAGGCCTCGAGCATCGCCAGTGAGTTTGGGGATGCGCGTTTGTGTAGCTTCCACAATGAATAATTATTGTGTACTACATCAACTATAATTGCTTACGTAAACAGTTGGCCCTTATATGCATTTCACAGGTTTCCAACTACTTGATCGTAACCTTGTGGTCGGAACTAACAACCGTGCGGATTCAAAAGTATGCGAAAAGCTGTTGTCATAAAAAAACCTGGGCAATTATTTTGAACACTGCAAGCACTTACTGGAAGCCTTAGGTGCACCTTCATTTACATTGCACCAAGGAGGCTGGATTACTGTACAAAAGAGGCAGTTCTTTCTCAAAGAGCGGCTTAGCCTCATTCCCAGGCCACTCCCAGATTTTATCTCGCAGCCGTGTAGAAAAATCGGGAGAAGGCCTGGTACCATTACTACGTCACGCACCGGAAATGGTGGACTCGGTTAGTACGTAATGTGGACTCGGTTTCGTAATGATGGCAACATGCCCACGCAATTTGCCGCCAGTACAGCAAGCGATCGACAGTAAAGTTTGCCTAGATGCTTTGCCAACAACTACGGACTTCGCAAGTACCAAGTTGCTAACAAACAATGTGTAGACATAAGTGGAAGGTGTTATGCATGTACGTCGACTGAAAGGGATCGGGAAAGCAGCTGGCTGAGGGCAAGCGCATCGCTCCATGTCAAATGACAAGTGTCTGCACTCGGGCCACTATCATCAAGGAGGCTCAGAGCCAGGTCTAGAACGGCTTAGATAACTTGTACATACCTACAAGTAACCTTCTCCGTCCTGGTAGTGGCCCGAGTGCAGACACTTGTTTTGACACGGCACGACATGCTTGCCCTCAGCCTGCTGCTTTCCTCAGTCGACGTACCCACATAACGCCTTCCACTTATGTCTACACATCGTTCATTAGCGACTTGGTACTTGCGAAGTCCGTAGTTGTTGGCAAAGCATCTAGGCAAACTTTATCGTCGATCGCTTGCTGTACTGGCCGCATATTGCGTGGGCACGTTGCCATTATTACGAAACCGAGTCCACCATTTCCGGTCCGTGACATAGTATTGGTACCAGGCCTTCTCCCGATTTTTTCCCACGGCTGCAAGATAAAATCTGGGGTGGCCTGAGAACGACGCTAACAGCAGCTAAGTGTGGTTTACATAACTAAACTCTGGCCTGTGTTCACCGGAATTGGACTTTAGTTTGCTTTGCGACATCCTGGGGGAGTGGACCTGACCGTAACGAAACGTTTTTCGTTAAATACACACTGAAAGCCAGGCATTATATGCTGCAAGCCCGTGCAAAATGTGAAGCATGTGCTTCTGTTTGTCTTACGATGAAAAGCGTTCTGTTATTGAATTCCTCTTGTAATAACAGCTCTGTAGACGATGTTCCAAGTCAGTAAGTTACTCCGTTCAAAAGTTTTATCAACAAACAGGTCTGTATTTGGCCGCTCTACTGTTCAGCTTGTGGACAAGGCAGACTCATAAACTTGTACGTGTGTTTAGTAGTCCATACGGATGTTAAGTTGCAGCAGGCTGTGCATTTATAAGCCTTTTTAATGCTGAGATACAACCCCCTAGCAACCGGCTGTGCGCGCGCCCCCAATTAGTTCCGACCAACCTTAACAATCTCTATTTTACTCCAAGATCCTGTAGCCTAACAGATAATACCATCGATCTATGGAGCTAGGGGCTATGAGTTCGATCCTAATAGGCTTTTTTCCTCAAGTGTTTTTGGGTGTGTGCCCGAAGTGAGGTATGGACCTGGAATTGTGAATTTGAGTCCTCTCAGCGCTGTTTTGTTTTTGAACTTCTTTCTTCCTGTAACGCTGTCGATTTGCGTTCACAATAATGCATGTAGATATGGAAGAGCAGGGAAAGTGGGGAACACTTATCATGTCCATAGGCATAGGACCACGGAGCACTGGGGCACATGCCCCTCCCCAACCTTTCAGCTGTTCAATCCCATGTTGCACATACAGTACATGTAGACTAAGTATTGCGCTAGCTATGTGCACTAGTAGTGAACTCAGGCCTCCACTAGCTTATAGCGAAATTATAGCAAACTAGCCACACAGTTGGACTCGTACAGACAAAAGTAAAATTCTACTCAGCTATATGCAGCCAGCCTAAGAGGTTGAGTGTTTCCACTGTTTCAGCATTAGTCAAGACGCAGTTACAAGAAAAGTTCGGAAGGCTCTGTTTGGAGCGTAAACATCTACTGTATGAGGGATAGCAGTTGTGTAGAGGAACCAGGCTACTCACAGAACGCAAAAACTGGCAGAGATTTCTCTGATTCCTTCACCGTGTTTCAGGACAATTTGTCAAAGTTGGATAGCTGTGTATGTATTTAACATGCGTAGCTGTGTATTTAACATTCGTAGAGACTTCTTCTGAGGTTTGTGAAAGTAAGGACTAAGCATGACAAACCTGGCTGTCTGTTCACAGGCAGCCTCTGCCTATGTACACTGGTGAAGCATTAGTTTAATAGCCAATCCACGCATTTCTGCAGACTCTGGCGAGAGTCCGGCTACACGAGACTAGGTGGAGCATAGGTGAGCAGCTGCACTGACCTTCAGAGTGAGGATCGCAGTGGAGAGGTAGCTACGAAGTGGAGTTGTATTACAGGACACCACATTTATCATGTATATACCATATTTCTTTGATTTCTTCCCGCCCTTGAATTAATCCCGCACGCGAGCGCTCGCTTGAGCTGAAGAAAATTAACACCGCCCTCGAATAGTTCCCACATGGTTACGCAGCCACACTCATTGCTGGCAACGAGGACGACTTGGACGACTCAGATCGCTTGTCTAGCTGGTCTGTACTGCACTGTACGTACCTAGTATTTGTGTCATACAAAGACGCAGTTGTGTGCATTTCGATGGCCCACATGCAACTGGAGCGCACACTGGACTAGGCTGAAGTTAATTGAACCCGCCCTGATTTTGTTCCCTCCTTTGTATTGTACCCGTGGGTAAATATGGTCTGAAATTAATAGTACCTGCGGGAAGTAATCAAGGAAATGTGGTAGTTGTTGTACTTGCCCCTCATTGTCGGTGTCTTGCCTTGGGAGATTTGCATTGTCGGCTCTCTTTCATGTGTTCACTTGCTAGTTTAATCTCTTTGTCAATGATGGGCAGGTCCGTTTATCAGGAAGCGTTGCCATCTCTTACTTGACGTAAAGCCATGAGCTCGCAAACTTACATAAGTAAAACTGGCAGCATGCTAGTAGCCTCGAACCCAGGCTTTCTGTTCCGGATTTTGTCTCGCAGCTTTGGAGAAAAATCGGATTTTTCTCCAAAGCTGCGAGACAAAATCCGGAACGGAAAGCCTGGGTTCGAGGCTAGCATGCTAGTGCTGCACTGAGCTAGCTATTCTTTCAGTGGCTTCTCAGTTGGCTTCTGCATAAATGGAGAGAAGGTTATCTGGTACCAACCTGAGCTCGGAAAATAACTTGCCGACGTTTCGACTGAATGCTCCAGTCGTCATCAGGGCGAAAGTGAAAAGGTGCAAACAAACGTTGTTATTTATAGCCATGCACTACTGAGGATACACGTCATTGGAGGTCAAAAGTTGGTGAGGATTGCTCCTCCCTCCCTGCCTCCTCATCACAACGGTCCAGCAACCAGAGACTTCCGGTCCTCCATCTCGGTTGAAGCGCTCCTCTGAGGGTGTCATCTGGATGTGCAGGGCCTCCTTCACCAACAGCTCCTGTCTCTGCCATGGTCCAGCACTGTGGTCTCCTCCCAGTGGATCGGGTGGTGATTCTCCCACGCATGCTCCGCTACAGCTAACTTCTCCATCATCTCCCTCTCGCAAGGCATCCCGGTGTTCCTTCAGTCTTGTCTCCAGTCTCCGTCTGGTCTCCCCGATGTAGACCTGGCCGCAGCTGCAGGGGATATGATATACCACATTGGATTGCTTACCAAGAGGTAATGTATCCTTGACCTTGGTCAACATTGAGCAGAGAGTCCGGCCGGACTTAAAAACTACTCTGATGTTGAACTTCCTGCAAACACGCCTAATGTCCTCACTCATCCCAGCCACATAGCTATCGCCACCAGTGGTCCCCTCTCCTACTCCTGTTCCTCATCACGGCTGCTCGTGTCTGCTGTTTCCTGTGTGGGTGGGGCAGAAGCGTTGTGGATAAAGTTTGCAGGGTAACTGTTCTGCTTGAGGACTCTAGCAAGGTGGTCAACTTCCTTCTGAAGTTTGTCCTGTGTGCTGATAATCCCTCTGGCCCTGTCGTGGAGACATCTCACCACACCTCTCTTCACGTGGGCCGGATGATGGGACTCGAAGTGGAGATACCGGTCCGTGTGCGTGGGCTTCCTGTAGACAGAGACGTCCAAGCTGCCATCCTCTCTCATCCTGAGTAGCGTGTCGAGGAACGGGAGTGTTCCGTCTTCTTCCTGCTCCACAGTGAACTTGATGGTCGGCCTGACCCCGTTGAGATGGTGGAGGAATTCTTTGGTTGAGCCCTTCCTGAGGATGCAGAAAGTGTCATCAACATATCTCTTCCACAGCCTGGGTCTGGTCGGTGCTGTCTCCAGTGCCAGCTCCTCAAAGAACTCCATGTAGAGGTTGGCCACCACAGCAGAGACCAAGGAGCCCATTGCCGCACCTTCCTTCTGCTCATAGAAGTTTCCTCCATAGCTGAAGTAGGTGGACTTCAGGCACATCTCCAGTAGCTCCGCGGGGAGAGAATGGTCCTGTCTCCAAGTGTCTCATCTTCCCTAAGCCTCTCGCGGATGACGGAGATTGCCTCACCTACAGGAACATTGGTGAAGAGGGAGGAGACATCAAAGCTCACTAGAATCTCATCACTTTCCACATGCACACTTTCCATCATCTTTGTAAAGTGCCTGGAGTTCTTGACATGGTAACTAGTATGTCCTGCTAGGGGGGATATGAGGGATATGATGTGTTTGGATAGTTGGTAAGTTGGAGTGATGTCCAAGTCTGGTAAGTTGGTGATCCTATGCACGAAACAATGGGTCTGAGTGGAACATCAGGCTTGTGAATCTTGGGCAGGCTGTAAATCCTAGGGGGTCTCAACTTATTGTACAAGGCACTAGTGATCTCCCCATTCTTCTCTAGCCCCTTAAGTTTACGACTCAGCCTGTTGTCCTGGGTTGCTGTAGGGTCACCCTTCAGCTTCCCATAGGTGCCTGTCCCCAGCATCTCCTCCATCTTCCCGTCATAGTCGCATCTCCTCATCATCACAGTCGCGTTCCCCTTGTCCGCTGGTAGAATCACTTCATCCTCCAGTCCCCTGGGCTCCTTCAGTGCTATCCTCTGGTCCTTTGTCAGGTTGCTCCTCGGCAACTTCGCATGTCTCAGAATCCCACATACCCGTCCCCGCAATTCATCAGCATCCTAAATGTACAGCTGGCATAGAGGGGCAGGGCCAAGAGATACTGCATACATTATGTCACTGTTGCAGGCGAAAATAATGTTGGCAGATTTTTAATTTGGTGGTTTCAATCCCGACTGCCAAATCACCAAATTTAATTACCCGTCAAATTTTCCGGCTATACGATAACTTAATTACAATTACTATTGGATGCCAACAGAAAGCTATATGGCATTGAAATTTTCAACACCAATTCCCAATTTAAATCCCTCGGGGGAGGAGTTTACAAGCCGTACAGAAGGCTATTTTTTGTGCAAGAGCAAGCAACTCCGTGTGCCCGGCAGCCATGGCTAGCTAGTCATGATAATACGGTTGACAAAGTGCGCATTCGGCTTCAGTAGGCGGGAGATTTGTACAGCAGTCAAGTAGGAAGCCAACATATGCGGGTAACGTACATGCTTTGTGGTGACTGGTGCACTTATGGCTTCGTGGTTTGTAAATTAGCTGTGAAGCCTGGTTCGCCATTTTTCAATTTGTTAACTGCAATTCTTCATTTTTTGGGGAAGAATTGCAATCATGCATTCCTGATATATGGTACCTCCCACATGATTACTTCACTAAAGTACAGGCATACTCAAATAGTTGTCAGAAAAACGTAATGGTTCAGGAGGGTATGTGAGATGGAAATATTACGTATACAAGATAGTACATATAGCACCAATGCACCATACAACTCGCTCACGCTCGCCCCAAAATGCACTGCATTCTCCTAGCATAGAAAAGGATATACAAAAATAAGGTATGGGTAGAAGAGGTAAATAAAGCAGCCAGTTTCATTAAATGGTTTGTCTGTGAAAGTACATGGTGGTGTAATAGGTCTTTTTTTACTGGCTGTGTACATATGTTTGTAGCTTTAGCCTTGGACTGGTTGCAGGACCGTGCAATATACATTGAAAGTTTGGCAGACTTTACTCTTGTATCAGCCAACCATTTACTCTTACATTTTCTTAGCCACAATGGAGGTGGCTTTGCATCTGTGACTGGTCAAGATAACACAAGTATAGGTTTTCCCCTGACCACAGTCCATACCTGAAACATAATTGTGAGAAGTCTAATGTGCAGCATTGCATATGTATGTTCTTGACAGTCAGTAATGGCTCAACAGGACAATAAAGGAAACTTGCTCATTACTCCACCACCATACTAGGCGTGTTACATTCAATTAGTTTATGAATATATCAGTACATGATGGTGATCATGACAGTTTTAGTCAGAATCTCGTGTACCTTTCTGAGGTGCTGTAAGGAATTACATCTCATTAAGTGGAACAATTTCTTCCTACCACAAATGTAATTGCATTACCGTTATATACTTTTATGCCATAATTAAACGTTCCTCTTTGTATGCAGAAGGACCTCCTAGAGGCAGGGGTATATAAAAGGGTTGACATAACTGTGGATAACAAACCAGTGCAAAGTGAAGCCGCAAATCATCCTCCAACTGCTGTAGCTGACATTCCAATGGTTCGCATGTTAGTACAAAATCGTGGTGAACATCAACCCAAACTATAGCTTGAAACAACTTGTTGATTTTACTTGGCTGACGGAGAGAGGTGACCAGCAGGGAGTCATAACTGAAGCCCTATTTCAGGTAATCTTAGAATGAAGCACCTTTTTAGTCATACCGTTTGAATGGCCAGCAATGGCGGACTCGCTGCCCAAAGAGCTACCCACCATGCTGCTTAGCAACATAGCCCGCCTTTACCACCGTAGTTATAGGATGTGGGGATACTTACCTCCCACCTAGAGTATCAATCTCTCTCACCTCACGTCCAGGGAGAAAGAAGCAGTAGAAATTCTCACTATTAAATTGTTACCAAAAGTGCACTATCGGTGTTAAAGGGTTAAAGGGATGCTCAGGTCAGTGGGAGGCTGGTTATTGAAGATCTGCCGTACAGAGGGTCCCTATACTCCTGGGAATATAATCAGCTATACATGTGGCCCTCATTGCTGTAGATAGGGTCACGAGTCTGTTTATTGAATTGTGGCTACAAGTGCACTTTGGTTCAGTTTTGAAGACAGGGCTCTGAAAAATGAAAAATATGGTTTGTTGAAGTCTACAAGTAATCTTAGAATTTAGGTGTTAAGGGATTTGAATATGCATTATTGAATCTTCACTCACAGGTGAGTACTTGCTGACAATTCATAGCTCACAATGTTTTACACACAGAGCCATAGTGCTTATGCATGGTATTTTTTTACCGTACTCACTCGAATTACGCCCCCCCCCCCCTTTTTGCTGATTAGATTTAGCTACAAGTATGGGGGGGGGGGGGGGGGCTTATAATTGAATAATAGTTATTAGTCTTGTTTATACGCCCCCTTTCCTCGCTGTGGAGCACGCGAGGGAAACAGCAATGGCAGAGTTGTCCGTCACCGTCTCATGCGCTTGCGATGAAGCTCATAGTGGCTCAGTTCTGCAGGGCAAAGGTCAATGAAGGCACAGAGTGTGTGCGGTCAGAAAACGCGATGCAGTTTTCGCACCACTGTACCAGTTAGCTACTGGCCTGCCGCCGCGCAGCCAATCGCTTTGTCGGTGTATCGCTGGCCAGTAGGTAGCTAGACTCTATATAGGGTGGTACGGTGAGTTCTAACCTTCCTCTCGTTCGTCGGAGTTGCAGAGTTCTTATTGTGTATTATTACATTTTCAGTGTGTGTGCACGAGATCAATTTTCATGAGATCAACTCCCACGTGGTCAACTCTTACAAGATCAACTTTTCATGAAATCAACTGCTATGAGATCAACTTTAATAAAATCAACTCTTACGAAATCAACTTACAAAACTGAATTACATTGATCCACTAAATTCTAACTAAAATCCAGTAAGGTGCTTGATTGCTCCTAGGTATTCGAATGCCACTCTTCAACATTGTTGTTGGTTCTGGGCATGTGTTGGTTAAAATAGTTCCAGTGATTTGGTGTGAAGTTTCCATTAATCCAAAAGTGAAGGTTCTTTCCTCCTCGTTTTGGTTTCCATGAACTGAGCCATTGCAGAAGATGGGGATGAGTGTGCATTGTGCTCAAAATCGCTGGCTGCAGAAAAGCTTACTACTCAAAGCCTGTCAAGCCTACCCTTACGTGACAACACACTAACACACTAATCGAAACCTGTCAACTGACCCATCAATACCTGTCAAGCCTTGGCGTGCACTAACTGCTCAAAGAGTTGATTTCAGGAGTTGAGTTGATTTTGTAAGAGTTGATTTTATTAAAGTTGATCTCATAGTAGTTGATTCCATAAAAAGTTGATTTTGTAAGAGTTGACCACATGGGAGTTGATCTCATGAGAATTGATCTCATGTGAGTAAATCAAATTTTCCATGTATGGTCAAGGGAAGGCATAAATTAGAGGTAAATATACCTCCACAACAAATTTTTGCAAATAGTAAGGGGGGCTTATAATCGAAGGGGGCGTAATGTCGAGTGAGTACGGTATGTGAATCACTCTCCAGTCATAATGTAAGTTAATTTGCACTTGATTTAACCCTTTACTGATTGTACTGCATGATTGCAATGTTATATTGTACTCCACTAATAATATGTGTTATGCCATATCTCTGGTTATGAAACAGCTATGATCTTACAATAAAACCTCACACTGCCAAGTTATAGTTACTGAAATTTGTTAAAGATAGCGACTTCTGGTATGGCAACTTTTGGTTTATTTCTGTCTCCTATTGAAATCTGTGCAGAAGCTAGAGTTTTTAGTTTAGCTCTCTATGTCGTTTTTTATTCTTTCTCCATCACTTGTCTATTTCTCAGTAAATACAGCACATCCTTGTTGATTGTGATGTTATGCATTAGCAAATATTTCTTACTTTGTATGCAGGACAACAAAGACCCTTAAATCAATCTTCAACTACCGCAGCTGACATTCCAATGGTTCACATGTCAGCACAAGATCGTGGTGAACATCAGCCAAAATTGCAACTTGAGACAAGCATCATGAAGATGTTTCCTAACCCTCTCTCACCACCAAAGTCCACTGCAGTGTTTTATCCAATGAACTCCCGGAAACATGGTGTAGCACTCATCATCAACAACAAGAAACTTTCTGAAGGTAGCACCTTTGAGATAGCAGATTGTGATGAGCTAAACCTCACTGAAACTCTGATGTTTCTGGGGTACCATGTTCGGATAAAGCACACATGTAGCCGTAATGTAATGGCAAATCTCTTTGAACAGATTGACATGGAGTGTTTAGATCCAGTCATGAAATCGGATGGTATCGATTCCTTTATCTGCTGCATCCTCTCACATTGTGACGAAGGGATGGTGTATGGGTCAGACAACAAGCCAATTGAATTGAGGAAAATACAGGAAACAGTTAGCAACTGCCAAGTTCTGAAGAATATGCCAAAACTGTTCTTTATCCAAGCATACTTGGGAAAGCAGCTAGATCCAGCACACAATCTTATTCTGTCCCAATGCAGTGATTTCTATTTCAGCTATGCTATTACTTCAAGTGAACAACCTTTTCGTGATCCTAAAAGGGGGTCATCCTACGTCACAGAGTTGTGTAAGGCTCTTTGCACCCACAGCACTGACATGGCCTTGAGTGGCATTGTAAAAAATGTAAACACCATTTTAAAAGCTAAACGGGACAGTCACAGTCAACTCCTAAAAGAAGATAACCAACTGAAGAAAGAAGTATACTTCTTTCATGGTAGGGCTCATGTTGTAGAAATCAGACAGAAGTCCATCACATATTTTGATTGATTTGAAATGCTTCATCATTAAACGGGTAGAGCTCAAATGAAATGTGTCAATGTGAGTTAATTCCACCCTTAATTAACTGAAGGTTACAATACAGTGAGCAAAATATGCAAGATCGGTGTTGAACTTTTATCCAGAAATGCTTCATGTGTAAAATCTGTCATTTCTATAGATGCAAGACTTTCGTCTAACCATGACGCTTGCTTTGTCACCACATTAGCTAATTTGTAATGTTGTTTTCATCCTGCGTATACATTTTCACTGATTGAGACTTTGTGTCATGCAGTGTAAACTACAACTCGTAGGCTAGTTAACAAGTTACTCTAGTAGCAACATTATTGTATGATTTTGGAATACACATATAGTCCTTATTCTTCAGGTGCTGATGAATCATCCCTCAGTAGTGTAGGACATCACCTCAGTGGCAAGGAGCTTCTTGCGCTCCAAGATATACTGCAGGAGGATGTGATTGACAGCTTGCACAAAATTGGGTTGAATCTAAAGGCAATTGGAGATGCACATACAACTATTGAAGAAGTGCAGAGCCTGCTACATTCATTCGAGCAACATGAAGTTGCATCCAGTTTGAGGCAACGCCTTGACTCAGGTAAGCGGTGTACCGGAAATAAAATGACCACCACATTAAACATGCACAAAACACAAAATATATATGTTCGATGGGAGTTAAAAACTGGGTAACATGAAGACAGAAAAAATTGGGCAGGATTTCAACTGCTTTTGATCAGTAATTGAAGTTACTGTATGTATTCAAATAAAACGCATGATCCAATCTAGCCCTCAATTCTGAGAATAGGGGCTTTCCAAAATTACATCATCCAAATTAATTGTCATTTTAATTGGGGCCACTAATGCTAGTGCTATGAATAACACACAGAGCAATGCCTTGACAGAAGCCGACAATCCTGGAGCTTCCCTTGGGAATCGCGAGCCTGAGAAGTTCAATTAAGATCATGGAGCTGCGATTTTGGCTGCAGTGTTGAGGTGCTGGTGGGCTATCAAAGTTGAAGACGAAGGCTTACTACGTTCGACAGTAAGTTTATTAGCCCCTCGCCTTGCGACCTAGGTTCGGGTAGAAGTGGTGCAGAACCGTGACAAGATAGATATTCAGGTAGTGTTTTAATAAATAGCTATATGACACTACCAGATACTAGTCTTGCAAGTCAGACCCTTTCCGTCTCGCAGTGCCGATCGCTTTCAGTATGCAGCACCGATACTGAAAGCGATTGGTGCTGTGGAGCGGAAAGGGTCTGGCTTGCGAGACTAACCAGAAACTGAGGCAACTGCATTTGTCATTAGATCTAAGCGCTTGACCAGTTTTCCACTCTCAGCATTCAGCTGTTCCAAGTGCTGCTGCAGCTTTTCATTCTCAGCTGTCATCAGCTGTAAGTGTCCTTTAAGCTCTTCATTCTCAGCTTTCACCCTTTGCAGCACTACCTTTAGTTGACAGTTTTCTTCAGTAGCTTCACTTAGTCCTTGCTCCAATACCTCAACTCGTTTCATCAAACAAGCAGACACAGTTTCCAAAGCTTCAAGACCTTCCTCGCTGAATGACTGATCACAGCAACAACACCATCAGAGCCCCCAGTGTTGTCATTCTCTAAACTACCACTACCAGATGTGTGATCCTTCACAGGAGAGGACCGATAGCGCAATTGATGAGTCACCTTTGTTCCTGCCTTGCTCTTTTCGGTGTCAAAGGGAAAGATTGAAGGTACCGCATGTTCTCTGACAGTTCGATAACTACTCCAGTAGTTGTAAAAATCTGTTGGCCTGAAGAGAAGCGAGCAGGTCTTCGTCCATTTACCAGGCTAAGTATTTACCAACATCACGCCGAATAACATGAATCCATTGCCTTCTTTTTGTACGGTTGCCTGAGCTATCTGGTGGAAACGTGTGGAAAGTAACCTTGGCTTCTTTTCCATTGATGGTCACAAAGCGATATCCCTTTTTGCGGCACCGAGGAACACAACAGTTGTACGGCATACTATCGGCTAGTCTCGCGGAGCCAGACTCTCACACGAAAAACGGGAGAGTCTGGCTCCGCGAGACTAGCTGATAGTATGCCGTACAGAGTCTGGCTCTGCGAGACTAACTATCGGCTCCTACTGGTAATGGCTGGCCCCATTCAAAATCTCGTTGCAGGGATAGTCCCTTATGGGCGTGATTTTGGAAAGCCCCTATTTATGGATGGATCCAACTTGGCATGCAAGCTGCCACTAATTAATTTTGGCACAATACCAGGAATGAAGCCTCTCAGTTATCCCAGTCATTTTATTTTGTGACAACAAAAGGAACATTTTCCAGGAGAAAGGGCTATCCCATAAGTGTTCTACTTTGGTGTTAGTTCCCTCTATCAAGAATCTCACTTCTTGACAAGACTGAGAACTGAAGACTACGAACTCTTTTCACTTCTATTTTCAATTTTCCACATTTGAATCCACTGCAACACATGATCTAATCTAATGCTCAATTCCAAGAATTTATGGGTGATTAATGCATGCTCACTCAAGCCTTTGTATATTACACAACAAGCAAGTTTTTCCCTGCCCACTTGCAATATTTACATGTTGTGCATGGTGGCCAACGCCAACCTGCTTCAGAAACAAAGATGTTTCTAGCCAGCATTTTTCCTATGGGTGAAGTGATGATCTTCTCGTCGTTGTAAGCCGGTACTCAGTGGGTACTCACAATACCCCAGTTGACAAACAAGTTCAACTTGTGCAATAGTAGTTGAGGCCTAGTTTCCCAAACAACTACTTTTGATTCCTCTTAGCACATGTAGCAGTGATAAATCAGCCATGTTCAGAGAGCCATGCTTGCCAAATCGCATACAAGTACAAGTCAACAGAGCAAGTAACTCACATTTCCAGGTGGGCTTGCTTTCAGTTTTGTCTTTTCCAATCAGCCATTTCACCACAAAGAGCCATAATTACATTCTTCTCACATGATTCACGCATAGCTTGGTTGCCTAACCAGGTGGTCACACATAAGCCAGACTCTCATTTGCTTGCATGACTCCTGATTTGTGGTCTTGTGGAAAGAGCTTAGTCTCACATAACCAAGAGTCTAGCTACTCAAGGACATGCATGAGGACAAGAATATGCTCAGGCCACTGTAGGCTCACAAAACCACATCAAACAATACAACCATGTCTACGTTCACTCCCCTTATTGCACCCCAAACAACAACTTTTTATCGTAGCAAATGAATGAATGTAATGTGAGGAAAGTCATACAAGTGCTTGCATATGCCTACTACAGCCATTCTCTCCTAGCCTAACAGGGCCTATTCAGGTTTGACCATATAGCTTGAAGCAGTTATCACTGAAGTATATGTATGGTTCAAGCACTGAAGCTGAGAACTAATCTATGGCGAGTGCACAAGGTGAAATATTTGCCATTCACAAATTGGACCATGATCAAGCAGGATTTCATGGTGTCCAAGCTAGCCATCTTAACGTGTAGGTACTTGTAGTTTACAGAGCCTGGCGTATGTAAAACCTGAGTCACGATCGAAAGTTTTTACACTTCAGTGACCACACAAATGTAATCCTGACTTACAGCTCTGGAACCAAGTGTAAAGGCTAAGGTAGGTACACTGTTAACAAGCTACATCTGTTAGCTACACATTTCTGGTAGCAAATTATCAACCCAGCAGAGTCCCACACCGAGCTAGAAGTCATGGTGAAGTGTGCACTTAGCTACTGGCTTGCTGCACTGCAGCACATTCATAGTGCTTTTGATCGTAACACCACTTGTTTAGAACATCGATTGATGACTCCCAAAGGCTTTGTGTGGTGTTTTGGCTCCAACATAGCTCAGATACAGACAGCAGTAACACATCAATCATCTGCCTAGCCAGTCAAGTTTCGCTATAGCCATATATAGAAGTTGGCTGGCTTTGTTTATCATCTCGTATTATCACCAATTAGCATCCACACAGGCATTCTGAGCAAACATTTAGCATTGGATAATGTGGACGCTCACTGGCCTCTCACGCAAGGTTGTCCACCACCGCTGATCAATTCAACAACTGGACATTAGAAGAGCACTGGTGCGCACAGTATTAGCCTCTGGTTTGCCTTTCTTGCCAGCATACAGCAAGGGAAAGCTCTAGAATGCGCTTTTGTAGCACTCAACAGCACAAGTACACATTGCCACGCCTATAGTGGAATAAATCGGAACCCTCTGAAATATGGACCTCTCTACACTCAGTGATGGTCCCATTGTTTCCGCATTAGAGGGGTTCCACTGTACTCTACATGCAATGGCTATGCTTTTTGGTAAAAGCTGGATTGTGCACCTAGTCCCTGTGTACAGGCAAAAATTTATTCTCGGACTAATATATTCTCAGACCCCAGACTTCAAAGGTCTAAACGCGGTAACAGCAGTGCCAAATCATCAGAGCAACAAGACATGCAGGCGTTGGGATAGGTTTCGATACCCGAGACTCTTGAAGTACACAAATCCCGACAGATCATCTCGGTTGATTGGGACCTCAGCCAGTGCTGACAGATGATCGGGGAGTTCGTCTTGATAACCGGCATGGGTGAACAGTGCTCTCCCATTTCGATTGTCCACCGATCTCCTGCAAGCACGACACCACTGCTTCTCATATGTAGGAGATACAGACAATGCCATAACAAGCTACTCTACTATATTGCATAGTTGGCACGTTTGGCCTCATGCATGTGCGCATGTAACAAGAAAAAAGGCAGACAAAGGATCCATTGTCGTAGTACAAGATAAACGGGAATACATTTAATATTATCATCAACAAAGGATCCACTGTCTTAATACAAGATAAACAGAAATACATTGAAACAGGTTTAGAGCATCTTTCAGATAGAGATACATACGATGAGCTTGAGGAAGACCAGACTAAACAGGTAGCCGAAGAAGTAACCCAACCTGTTAGATCCATGTACCAAGAGGGATACATAGATAAACCCACTGCTGAGTACCTCCTACCTCCAGAATCGTGAGGACACAGGAAATGTAAAACCCACCCTCAGCTAGGCCCACAGTTTCTGGTTGTGATGGTCCAACAGAAAAGATCTCAGCTTACTTGGACCATGCACTGGCTTCAGCCCCTGGCAAAGTCACTCCCCTCCTACATAAAAGATACAAAGGAATTTGTTAAATACATAGAATTGCATTCTTTGTACCCTGGATGTTTCCTCTTTGTACACCAACATCCCAACAGAAGATGGCATTCACGCTGTGCTTCAAGCCATTGAAGACTTGGAAAACAAGGACCCTTTGTGTCCTCCAACCAGTTGGCTCAAAAAGCTTTTAGAACTCATTCTCTCCCAAAACGTTTTCAGTTTTAACGATAAATTTTACATCCAGAAACAGGGCACAGCCATGGGTACAAAGATGGCACCTGCCTATGCTAACGTTTTCATGGGTACACTGGAATCCAGAATTCTTTCTGAAACAAACCCCTCCCCCATACATTGGAAGAGATACATAGATGAGCTAGTATGGACTGACACGAAAGAGAGCCTAGAACAGTTCATCAGGAGCATCAATGAACTACACCCACGCATTAAAATCACCGCAGAGTTTTCAACAGACAAAATCACATTCCTAGACCTATGCTTATATACAAAGGGGAGGGATTTGCCAAGGGAGGCATTCTGGATATCAAAACCCATATCAAGCCTACCAATACCCAACAGTATGTACATGCCTCATCTACCCACCCCCTGGAACAGGTCGGGGTAATCATCAAAGGAGAACTACTTAGATACCTCCGAACAAACTCTAATGAAGCTACGTTCCAAACGCACAAAGAGAAACATGTCCAAAATATGGGAAAAAAAGAAGATACAGACAAGATATCATAGACAAGAGGATTAAAGGGATTAATTTCTCCGACAGACAAAAAACGCTAGCAAACAAACCCCATAATGCAGGTGAACACCTAACTTTCACAACTACATACCGCATTTACCAACACACCACCTCTGAAGATCGCTTGCTGAACACTGGCACCTCATCGAGAAATTCCCGCTACTTTCCAGACTCTTCCCAAACAGACCCACTACAGACTTTAGAACCCACAAGAGCATTAGAAAACACCTTACCCAAGCAAGACTAGAAGACTCAAAGATTGTATATAAAATTGACCGAGACCTCAATCTCCTTTGTGAACCCCTACCTGCCCCAAATGCACCCCCACTAATCAAAAAATGTAACAATAACTGCCTGACATGTAAAGCCCTCGATACCAAACCATACATTAGGAGCACCTCCAAATACCACAATCTGAAAATCAAAAACACCATTAGCTGCAAAACAGGGAATGTTATCTATGTAATAACATGCAATAGATGAAAAGCCCAATATGACTGCACAGTCATTACACAATAGATTCAGTACCCACATGCGAGAAATGCTCAGTAAAAGACCCCCAACTTGATCAAAACTCGCCTGTATAGGCACTTTCAGAAGAAACACCACGTCCCCTCTGATGTCCGAGTTCAGCCAGTGGAATGGATAGAAGATCAAAGAAGTCTGAAGAAAAGAGAAAGTGCCTGAATCAAGGCATTAAGAACAATAGAACCCTGTGGACTAAACATCCTTCCTAGACCCACCGCCATTGTTCCCTTTTTATTCCCAACTGTACCCCCTTCAAGAATTCATTTTCTAGAATGTACATGTACCCCCCTTAGCCTCTGCATTTTATTTTGTAGCTCCTTTAGGCATTTTACATGTTGTACCCTTTAGGCCTTGCATAGTTTACAGTAGCGTGCTGTTTCCATGACAAACACACTATCACTAGATACATGCTGTTGCTAGTTACCACACACGCTGTTACTAAACAAACCCGTATACACTGTTCCATTTCCCTGTAACCACCCTTGAAAAAGCTCACCACCGATGAGCGAAATGTTGGGCCTCAACTGCAAACTGATTAAAGTTTTTCCAAACCCCTCCTACTGTCCTCATCAAATTATACACCTGTGCCGAGTGCCACAGAGATGATGTCTTCATTTGTAACTGCTACTCAAACCCATGCAGAACCACACCCTGAGATACGTATTTCGATCCCAGGAAATTTACAGCGAAGAACCAATCACCTCCCCGGAGTTACTGTCAGACCCTCCCCCGACGCAGGATGACAGTACCAACACCATACAGGAGACACCAAACAGCCAATTCAGACTGTTCCTCTCGGTAACACCGTGCAGCCATGTACAAGGAATATATAACCATAGCCCTTCCCCCTTCTGTTTAGCTCCACACCAACCCCAAGCCCAGCCCATGTCCCTACCCTAACTCCCCCCAGGACCAGCCCCCCCTCTGTAGCACTAGATCCCAGCATGAAGAATCCCTACCCGGATCCCCTGAACTATTCAGCCCCACCCCCGCAAGTAGCACAATCCAGAACAAATGGCCATCACCCCCCCTCTCCCTCAACAATCCCCATACATTAGGAGAAGGCACAGGCTACATAACTGTGCAAGCCTTGCCTTAACAAATGGGAGCTATGATGTGCATAGCAGTGTTGGCGCTCCCCCACCTGACACCTCAACTTCTGCATGCATGGTTTCATTCCACAGTCTGATTGGCTCCTCATAATTTTGAGTGGAAATAGTCGACAGAAAATACACGGAAATGCTACCAGTCCTCTTTCCCAATTTTTCAGACGGGACTTGGGAACAAGGCTGTACCAAACCTACTCATACACATTCATTTAGCTGCACATACCATTTCAATGCACCATCCTCGGGTATAGTTTAACTAGATACCATATAGCAGGAAATTTCACAAGGCAGAAAATTTCTTGCCAAGCACATTGTCATCGAACTGCAGATCCCGCAAGTCAACAGAAAATTGGCCCATTTTGTCATAGAAACATCGAGCAAACTGCGGAAATTTTTGGTAACCTATGATCAACTTGCCCGTCGTCACCACAACTGTGAATGGATCCTCGTAGTTAGCTCGCTCCCTTAGGCATGGCAGTTCTTGGCCAACAGCAACCCACATGCTTTGATAAGCGTAGTAGCCTCTTACTATCTTTTCTGAATTGAAATACACGCTGGGTTCCCTAGTAGGGTCACCCTTTCCATGTGTGATTGTAGGGGTGTGGTCAGAGATCGTGACCTGTTGCAAAATAAAAATCGCAAAATTTTTTCCTGGCATGTTTGTTGGTGATTCGTGAAAATTTATGCTTGCAAAAATATCCTACAACATGCACCGCACATACATATTACACTGGTGTGCACACTTATGTACTAACACGCACACACCATGCACAAGCATGCATGCATAGCTAACTAGAAAATGTAGAACATTGTGGGGGCGAGCCTGAGCAAGCAGCTAACATGCACATGAATAGACTAAGCTTCACGCTGAAATGATGAGCTGAATCGGTAGCGTTTATGAGTGTCGTTTATGCACTACCCTTACCTGAAATGACTGATCTCAACCTGGCGTGTATAATTTTGTATGGTCGGCGAGCAGCCTGCCGTTGATGGTCGGTCCGTAGCTGCTGTGACAAACAAGAAGGTGCCGTGCGTGCTTAAACTTGAACCGTCTCCACTACGGTTGCCAACGCTGCACTCTGGCAGTAGCCCAGCATTGTCATGCCATGACCTTCACCTATAATTTGAGGCTACCTTCTGCACGAGGACGTTCAATTTTCAGGAAATATTTAAACGCGCATTTAAAATTTACGGTATATGGCCGCAAGCACGGTCGTATACACACACATCTGAGCAATGCAGTCCCGCTAGTGTGGGGCTCGCTCAGGCTCGCCCCAATTACACAACACACACACACATGCACACGCATACACCCACACACACACACACACACACACACACACCAGCTGATTAACTGGATTTGATCCCCTGTTACACAATTGCCCTATTATAGCTAGGCTTCCACACTATAGAATGGGTTAGCTTAATAAATGGGCAGAGCAAGTTGGTTTGTCCACTCGCATTCAAGTCACCAATTCCTTTCCACTTGGGGTGCAGTTACTAATAAATAAAAAAAAGACAGCAACAAGTGAACAAAGTTTTCAGAATGACAAGCAGAGGTCTTCAGAGAAGACTGTTTTGCAAGCTGAAGTGTTTGTTACCTACGTGTACCAATGGAACAGTAACTGTTGTGATATGCTGTGCACATTATGATTTTCTATTAGCATGCAAATGCCAAGATGATTTCTCCATGAAGATTTAGTCTAGTCATGTACCCAGCCTGTTACACCCCCTTCTGCCTGTCAGAAGCTTTTGTGGTGTGCAACTGTATTGCAGAAAATTTACGGGACAAGATTTTTATGAATTTGTTATCATCAGTATTCAAATGACAGAAAGTATACTTTCCAAAGCTCATAGTCCCAAGGGTTAACAGAGAAACCACTTATAATACATTTATTGTTGCAAGGATAGAACACATATCAGGAAAGCAGAAACACCTGCAAAACGCAGTACTTAAGAATGATATATGATAATCCACCATTCAACTTGGTAGTGTAGTGCTCGCTCAAGGTCACCCTAACAACATACATTTCGTTGTCAAACATCGATTTATGTGTATGTTAGTGGAAGTGCAGCATTTCATCTACAAGGAGAGCGGGAAGAAGGCTTTCCTTCCAAAGCGATTGTTGTGTAGTAGGTAGACAACTGCATAGAAAATTTGTGCAAACTGCTCGGTTGCACCCCCCAAACTATCACACAGTGCAAAGCATCACATTTGTCAAACTTTTTTTTTTAAGATGAAGCCATGACATTAGTTGCTTCCTCAGTCTTAATTCTAAATAGATACCTTTTTTTTTACTTACCACAGCTCTGGAAAACCAGTCACATTATGAAGCCTATCAACAGGCATTAATGGAAGGAGTTGCGATATCATTGAAGTATCTGAAAGTCCTCTTTTTCGGTCCTCCACGAACGGGTAAAACATCCTTGAGACGTCGCCTGGTTGGGGAGATTCTGAACCTATCAAATGAAGTATTTCAAGCAAGCACTGGCACAGCAGAAGCTTATGATGTCATTGTCAAGCTAGTTGAAGACAAGCTGACCACTTCAACAACTGTTGTCACAAAGTCCAAGTGGTCAACTGTAAAAGCCTTGCTTGGCAAAGAAAAAAGCACTCATGAGACAGACTTGGATGAAGAATTGCGGATTCTCTATGAGATTATTTATGGAGTTATTCTCACCAGTGAAAAGAGTTCACACATTCCTAATCCAGTCAATAACCTAGAAACCCAGGATGAAGCTACCAAAATGCAAAGTCTTCCTAATGTGAACACAAATACTCTTTCAAGTGCCAATTCATCCAAAGTAGTTAAAATTAATCCCAACCCTTCTATTTTTCAAGAAGTCTCATCAGTTGGAGAGTCAGGGTATGGACTAAGTGCCAAAGAAGTGGAAGAAATTGAAAAGGCATTTGTAGCTTTTAGAAAGGTATTTCATACACCTGGACAGAAAGAACTTAAATTATTACTGAATGAAACAATGCTTATGAACATGGTTGACACAGGTGGTCAACCAGCATTTATTGAGATGCTTCCAGCTTTGACAATCGGCCCAGCACTCTATCTCATCTTCTTCAGGCTCAACCAAGAGCTGAAAGAAAGATACCAGATAAAGTATGTCAGTGAAGGGAGTGAAGATGTCCAGTTAGATGATTCTTCATACACTGTTGAAGAAGTCATTTTTCAAGCCCTATCAAGCATAGCATGTTTCAGCTGCACTGCACCTAAGAAAGCTAACATGCCTAGTGCAGCTCATGCTGCTGTGCTTATAGCCACACATAAGGATCAGCTTGGAAGTGATCCAGAAGCTGAAATCAAAGCTAAAGATGATGCACTTCAAGAACACCTGAAAGAGATTTTGGAAACCGACCTTTTTGAAAATTTTCTGCGATATTCTTCCGATGATCAGCTCATGTTTACAATTGACAACATGACGGGAGATGAAAAAGAGCTGGCACAAGTTTGACAACGTCTTGAGGAGGTAATCAAGCAAGAATTTGATGACTTCCCCATTCCAGCTTCTTGGCTTATGCTCAACATCTTCTTTCGTAAGATAGGCAAACGTATCTTGAGCCTGTCGCAATGTCGTGAGATTGGAAATAGGCTGGAAGTGAGAGATACAGATGAAGCACTGTGGTTCCTGCACCACTGTGTTGGAACCCTGATGCACTTTCCTGACATAGAGGAGATCAAAGACATCGTAATCTGTGATCCTCAAGTTGTCTTTGACAGTGTTACAGATCTGATTTTGAATAGCTTCAAACTTAAGCAAGTAAACAAGGTAGCCTGTGACAAGTTCAAAGAAACTGGCCAGTTCAGCTTTAAGGATATTCAGAAGATTGCAAAGAACTCAAAAAGTGACAGCCTCCCCCTGCCAAAACTTGTCAAGCTCCTTGAATATCTCAACATTATTGCACCCATCAAACCTGAATGCCCTTCATTTTCTGGTTTCTCAACTACTAGTCAGTCACAATCAGATGCCTACCAAGAGGAAAAGTACTTTATGCCTGCTGTACTAAAACAGGCTAAAGAAGAAGAGCTGTACATGATGCAGAATCCCACAGCTCCAGCCCCTCTGATGGTTCACTTTAAGTGTGGCTTTGTACCTGTTGGTGTGTTCTGTGCTAAGATAGCCAGCCTTGTTGCTCAAGAGGAGACTCTTGGGTGGACTCTTCAGAAGCCACACAAACATCATTCTAAGAGATGTGATCAATTTTTGTGTAAGAACAAAGTCACATTTCGAATAAATGGTGCCTATGATGTAACCCTGATATCGAAGCCTAAATGGTATGAAATTCATGTTACTTGTATCTCAACTGCAGACAGGGCTGCACTGGTAGAGATCTGCATCCATATTGTAGAAACTATCTGTGACACTCTTGACCAAGTCATCTCCAAGATGAGATACAAGTACTATCCAACATCTTCCTCTTCTGATCAAACACTCTACGAGCTGGGTTTCAAGTGCCCAGAACATCCAAATGATGATCACTTGATCATTAACAGACCAAAAAGTGGTATAGAAACTCCATCACAGACCGCAAAGACTCTCTGGTTGAACTACATTGAAGGCAAGTCGATAATGATTTGTCCTCTTGAAGGAGGGAAGGCCATTGACTTCACAGAGGCAAGCTTGCCTCGCTTGTTTGCTGAACAGAGTCTTATCTGGTTTAGAAGTGTAAGTCAGTTTAGTTGGCCAGTTTCATTCAATATTAATAGTTACGCATTTGACTTACTATTTTCTCGTAGGATGTGAAAATCTCTCCTGTGTTACCTGACTCAATACTTGGTAAGAACACCTAGCTATATGTGGCTTCAGTATTAGTTTAGCCACTTAAGCTTTCATGGCAGCAAATCTAACAGTGACCACATGTGACACCACATTGACTGCATGTATTTTATTTGCAGATGATCCTCAGTTGCCAAAGATAACAATATCTCACCTACAACTGATCAAATATTGTCACCGTACCTGTAGCAAGCAGTCATTCAGGCTACTTCAGTGTCTTGCCCCAAAGTGGAGAGAAGTGGGGGAGATTCTAGGCCTTCATCAAGCTGTGATTCAAACTATTGGATCAGGAAGGGATCCTGAGGATTGCATTCGTCAAGTGTTAGTGAAGTGGCTTAACGATGCCCCCCAGTTACCCAATTACCGCCAGTACCCCTTGACTTGGAGGGGGCTTCACAACCTTCTGCTAGATTCAGATAATGGTGAAGCAGCTGTTGAACTAAAGGTTGCTCTTTCAAGTCAGTTCAGCACTGTGCGAGGCACTTATGAAGCTACAAGTAAGTGTAAGTGAATGTCTCATGGAGCTTCAATGTGTTTGATAGCAGCCATGCTTTGGTAGAAAGTTGCCTTTCTGCATATTTGCAAATGTATTAGTAATCTGTAGTGTTTGCTCACAGATACAGCTGCAGGGTGCACTGATCAACTTCACTCTACTGTGGCAGAAGGCCTTTCTCACTTGAAACTGTCTGATGCATTGCAGGCTACAGAAACAAGCCCACAAAATGGTAATAATGAACTTCTCTGTTGACTCACCCATATGAATGGCTAACATTTGTCTGTCACTTATTGTCTACATAGCTACTCTGTCACAAGGACAAACCAGTCAACCTCACTCCACTACTACTATTACTGGAGGTGTTACCACTCCTGAAATGCCACCAATTTTCAGGCAAAAAAGTAAAGTAAAATGCTTATTCTAACATGTGCTGTCTCTAGGGTGTATGTTGTTTGGAGTTCATAAAAGTGTGCTGTGGTTTGTATGGTTTCTGTGTTAGCTCTACCTGTGATTTTACCATGCATGCATGATTTCTTGCTGATTATACAAGATTAAGTGCTTATTTTAATGTGAGTGCGGCTAGCACAAAAATCACTGGTAGAGCTAACACATAAACCATATAAACTACAATTCACTTTCCATGGAACTCATGCACATGGGGCTTAATTATGGTGCATGAGTTCCATGAGTACCATGGAAAGCAGTTTATACAATTGATGTGTTAGGTCAATACCTGAGATCTTACAATGGTTGATTTCTCACTAATCAATCTACAAATATCAATGCTTTCTACCTAGGCACATCTACTGATGTAACTTCCCAGATGACTGTATTACATGAACAAACTGACTGGCCTTGTGCTACCAGCACTGCAGAGGTTCAAGAACTCCAACCATCTGAAACACAACCCTCGGAAACACTTCCTGTTGTGGCGAGAAAACAAGGTAAATACTTCAATTATATTGAGGGTATATAGCACAGCATATGATAGAACTTTTCTTGATTTTATGCAGTTGGAAATGTTCACCCTGAATTCCGTCAGTCCATGTCATTTGAAGAGTTCACGGACTTGTTGAAACAAAGAGGAATTATGGAAAAAGACATTTACTTGTTGACAAGTAAGTGATATGCGTATCAATACAGCATACATATGGTAGAAGTTCCAACTGTAATGTGTCACAGTCCATGGATTATTCCTTCACGCATTTCACTCGCACGTCACCTGTCAAAAATGTAGTATCTCAAAACTTTCAGGAAAGGGAGAGTTCAGTACATTCAGTGTTGTTTTTATTGTACTTCATAAATGTTAACTGCCAATTTTGCGTGATTTCAACGGACCGAGACAGCATTAATTGTTTGTACTTACTAAAATGAATTCAGAATATCAGTTACAGTTAACTACATAACAACTGTGCAACTGTGCATCACTGCTGTTTGAGCAAATACGAATAATCAGGCTTGCAAGTACTTACTGTTCCACAGAGAAGAGAGAGTGTAGGTTAGGCCAGATGTTCTGTATCTTGCTGTCTCTTTGTTGCAGGGGAGTCAATCAATGCTAAAGCATTTTGTATGTTGGAAGAAGAACAACTTATGGAACTTGGTGTGTCCTTTGGAGGAAGGATGATTCTCAGAAAGTTGATGAAAGAGTTGAAATGATAGTGCAGTTGTGTTTGTATTTGTACATTATGTGGTTGTGTTTAATGTTGTATTAGGAAGACATTTACCTAACTATAGACTGGTAGTGTAGTGTCAGAGTTATATACTATTTCTCTCCTTTGTGATCATAGCTTCTGTAGTGTTTGGTTAGCAAGTTAGGGATGTTATTTTTGGAGTTGGTTTCTGTAGCTGCATTCACAAGTACCTTAATTAGCTGTCATAGCTTTTGTAGTGTTTGGGTTAGCAAGTTAGGGATATCATTTGTTTAGTTAGTTTCTGTAGCTGCATTGACAAGTACTTTAGCCTATTTGTGCTTCAGTGTATCACTCACTGTTTAGTTGTATGGTATGACTTGTTTTAGCAATAAACTGAGCAAATTTCTTATGATATGGTGTCACTATCACTCTCAAATATGATAGCTCAATCAGATTGCAGAATATGTGTCATGATTTAAGCAATGGTATTTCAATTTGTCTCACATGGCCATTTCTTTTTGGCTGTCCCAAGAGACTTTGCAGCCTTTTTGGGGTATTGTAAACCTTCAGAGCTCCGGGTCTGGCCAGGTCGGGCCTCTTCACAATGCTGCTGAATTTGGTCACCTACAAGTGATGAACAATGCTGTAATCCTGACAAGGAACCTGTCCACTAAAAAGATGGTGCTCTTGAAGTGTACAGCTTCACGATTTAAAACATATGGGTCGACGTTTCCACCCATTGTTGTAGATTAACATCTGAGGTGGCATGGAAAACCTGCAAAGAAAGGATGTCAAGGTGATTCAAGTGACTCTATCATCTGAAAACCATGACAAATTCCATGCCTGCAGAAAAGAGTAAAAATTCCTGGTGTCAGTGTTGGATGGCTTAGGAGTATTTTCTGTAGGCATCTGGGTCATCACATATCTTGTGGCTGTCAGCTTGGTACATCCTCTTTCCTCACATTTGTGGAAGATTTGGGAAGAACATCAGTAGTGGGTTTGGCTGGCATGGGAGGGAAATTTGGTTCACAGTTTACACCATCCAAAAATGCCGGATAACTAGAATATAATCTGTTTTTGGATGATAGTTTCCAAAAAAAGGATGACCAGAATCATTCAAATGTGGATGATATTTTAGTCATCCAAAAATGGATGACTAGACGCTTCCAAAAGTGGATGATATTTTACGTCATCCAAAAATGGATGCTAGAATCCAATTAAAATTGGATTTTTTTTTTCTCATTCTATATAGAAACAAATGAACTAAAATCATCCAAATATGGATGATTACAGATGGTCATAATCATCCATTTTTGGAACCAGACTATAGCTGCTCTTTGTAGCCTCATTCCCAGGCCTCCCCCATTTTTTGTTCTTCGGTTTGTGTTCATTATAGCAAACTCAAAAGCAGAAAATAAGGGAGGCCTGGGAATAAGGCCACACTCTGTGAGTTCATATAATATGCACTTGTTACTATAGAAACAAAGCCAAAGTTTGAATCTTGATTTGAAAAGTGGGATCACTGCAGCACAAATGGCCTGCCATGCCCCCAAGTTTTCAGTCAGTTTTCGCCACTCTATATGTCCTGTACTACAAATTAAAAGCTGTGGCCCCCAATCAAAAGTTTTTCCTACGCCTCTGTACTGTGAGCATGCATAAAAGATGCTAAAGTTAGAAGGTACTGTGAAGTGATACATTTGAATGATGACTGATAAATACAAACTGAAACTGTGATTGCTTCAAGATGAAGATGTATGTGTATAATGGAAAAAATAAACAATACATTGTCAATATGCATACACTGACAAAAACTGCTCAAAATGAAGCAACTAGAACAATTTTTGAGTATCAAAACAGTTCAGAGGAGAGGAGGGGAGATGAGGTGTGTAAATGCTGGAAGGACAGGTTATGTGTATGGATGATCAGTTGCAGAGGAGACTGTCATAGACCAGAAGAGGTGAAGTCAAGTCATGGTGTGTGTGTGTGTGTGTGCCCCCAGGCTGAGTAGTAGCTCAGAGTGGTTGGGTGCGGGCAACGTCTAGCAATAGACCGTGAAAACTACTCAATAACAGCAGATTTGGGTCACAATGAGTGTGAGCTCAGGGTGTCGGCCAATGACACCACTCAACTTATTCCAAGTCTGCTCCCCTGCGGAGGAAATGCAATCCTGTGTACAACATCTTGCACAAAGAGCGAGAAGAGGGAGAAGGTCAATTACATGGAAGCTAAGTACGTGGAATGTGCATTCAATGGTGGACACAGATGGTCCAGTGGAGATAGCCAGTCAGAGGGCAGATAGCCACAGAGGTGAGGACAGAAAGGTCCACTTGATTGTGAATGAGCTGAAAAGGTATGATGTGAAGGTGGCAGCATTGCAAGAGACAAAGTGGTTTGGAAGCGAAGTGTATCAGGTGAGCGGAAGTGTGGTTCTGACGGCAGGAAGAAAAACACCAGGAGAGGGAGAGAATGTGGTGAGAGGATAAGGAGTGGCTCTAATACTTTCAGGGCTAGCCATAGACGCTTGGAAGAGATGAGGCAGCCAATGGTCAGCATGGAGTTCCAGAGCAATCTCAGCTTGCCTGCAAGTGGGGAAGGGGGCAGCAGGCAGGTTGCATGTGGTGTCATGCTATGCGCCAACAAGAGCTGCTAGCAGGGAAACAAAGGACACCTTCCACCAGGCCACAATATGCAACACATGGTACATGAAGCGAGACATTCACAAGCAGACCTAGCAACATCCAAAGTCCAAACAGTGGAGCTGCATTGATTTCGTGATCACTCATCAGAGAGATAGGAGAATGTGCATGGATGTGAGTGTAAGGAGAGGGGCAGAATGCAACATTGACCATCGGATGCTCTGTACAACTTTGAGGCTGAAGAGAAAAAATTACCACACACCTGTGCCACCAGCTGACAACAGACGGTATGATGTGTCCAGCCTAGCACGTGTAGAGGTGGGGAGAACTGAGGGCAATGAGGTGAAGACGGCATTTATTGAGCAGGTGTTGGAGAAGGCAAGGAAAGATTGGCCAGTTGACGGCAGTGTGCAGGAGAAATGGTCTGTGGTACACAGTGTTCTGACAGAGACACCAGATGATGTTTTGGGAAAGGTGAGGAGTTACCAGCCAGACTGGTTCCACAAGTCCATGGAGGAGTTGAAACCCCTCCTACAGCAGAGGAATGATGCTTACAAGAAATGGCTAGCCACTAAAAGGATGGCGGATCCCTCTAGGTTCAAGGAAGCTAGAAATGTGGCAAGGAAGGCTATTAGGAATGCTAAGAACAGCTGGTTCCAAGGGAAGGCAGAGGAATTAAGCAGAGAGGGAGCGTTTTGGTGGGAAGAAAGTGTGGAAGTGTATAAGGGACATGCAGCATGGACATAGAGGACTATAAGGCCTTCTAGAGTGGTGAGCATAGAGGATGAGGATGGGGTGCCATGTGTGATCATGGATGCACAGCACCAACGCTGGAGGAGGCAGTTTAACAATGTGCTAAACATCAGGACCATGTTTGTGGCAGAAGAGATGGAGAGTGTGCGCCAAAGAGAGGTGAGGGTTGACCTAGCTAATATTCCATCACAGCTAGAGGTCACCGAAAACTGAAGAATGGAAAGGCTGCAGGCACCTCTGGCATACTACCTGAGATGTTGAAGGTAGGACGCGAGAATGGAGATTTTGTTGGGATGATAACAGAACTGTCAGGACAGCCTGGGAAGAGAAGTGTGTGCCACAGGAGTGGGTAGATGCAAATACCACCAAGCTCACCAGCACCAGCTGCCCAGGGGGCCCAAGGAGGTGGAATGTACTGTGTGTGGTAGGCAGTTCAGAAGAGAGTGCAACAAGGCATGTCATAAATGCTCACAAGAGAGAAGGAGGCCAGTGAGACAGCAGGAGGGAGCAGTAAGGTGTGTGTGGTTCAGGAGCAGAGGGGGTCTTGCAGCACACAGGTGTGATAGGGAAGAGGGAGCAGGGGAGCAGTATAGCAGTTCTGACATCACCACCATGGCCTCTGCTGGAGCTGGAGTGCAACAGGTGAGAAGTGGACAGGATGGAAGGCCAGATAGGAACACAGGAGTGCAGTGTGGTGAGTGTGGCAGGAGGTTCTGCAGGCCTGGAGATATGAAAAGACACAAGTGTGTGGCAGAGAGGTCCAGGCCAGTGGAGGAGCAGCAGCCGGGCACAGTGCAGTGTAGTGTGTGCCAGAAATGGTTCAGAAGTAAAGGGGGCCTTGCTGTCCATAAATGTAGGAGTACTGGCTAGCCATGCAGGACAGGAATGGCCAATGTGAAGCACATTCTCCCTCTCCCTCTCGCTCCTCCATGGAGGGACACGTGACCTTTAAAGGCTGTGTTACGACAGGACAGGTGTGTGTGTGTGTGTGTGTGTGTGTGTGTGTGTGTGTGTGTGTGTGTGTGTGTGTGTGTGTGTGTGTGTGTGTGTGTGTGTGTGTGTGTGTGTGCGTGTGTGTGTGTGTGCGTGTGTGTGTGTGTGTGTGGGGGGGGGGGGGGGGGGGATCGGTAGCTATATGTACATCTTTATACAGGACTGCTGATAGGAATACTATTTTTTCCCTTTATATGAAGGTAGCTATACCTTACTAATTAGGACACAGTTCTTGTCACCAGGTGTCCACATAGGAAACAAGCAAGTTTCACTCAGCAGTAACAATATTGTTATTCCAAACTAATAGCTAGCTACGTATCTGCTTGGTGAACTTACACCTTAAATTTAGTGTAAACAATAAAACCTATAGGGTTGCTAAATTGCTAATTAAGACATAACTAGCATAGATTTGTCTAGACTCAATTGCCTTTTGAATACTGGGTGGAGCAGGATGTGGTGTGAAGGTTTTCTTCTTGTTAGCTAGTGTTCACATACAGCAGTAGGCTAGCTGGAAAAGATCTGATTGTATTGCTGAATGTAAGTTTAGCTAATCGCTGGATCGAAGCACTGACACTAGTAGTGTTCACAACAACTGCCAAGAAGGTGATTTGTAGCATACCTATCTACAGTACAATGTAGCATACCTATCTACAATACAATGTAGCATACCTATCTACAGTACAATGTAGCATACCTATCTACAATACAATGTAGCATACCTAGCTATAATACATTGTAGTTTGCAAAAAATCTAAATAATAATTGTATCATCATAATTACTATCACCAGGTACCCAATGTATTATGAAGCTAACCATATCACGCATCTACATAGCTACTAGTCTACTTTTAATGATGTCACAATACAAAATTGCTCTACCGATGAACCTCCTGCTAGTTTTGGGAATGCCAAGCTTCCATTTTAGTCCATGTATCCCCATAACTACAGAGACTTTGGGCACTCGTCTTTGAAGATACAGGCATCCTTACGGTTGTACAGAACCAAACAAGCACAAACAAGGTATAGTTGATGTAACAGTATGTCAGTCAGTTTGTCAATTTGGCACCACCAACTTTCATACACTTTAATCATATTTACTAGGGTATGTACACTACTTGATAGAGGCCAAGATGGTTCAATTCTACACTTTGGAAGCATTTTTGTTGCAGAATTCAACTGCATGGCTAGGGTACATGAGCCTGCATGTGTCAATTTTTCATGTGTTCATTTTAGTGAGCTACAGACTCTGCCCAACATTCAGTTAACACAATACCAACCAGTAGCTAAAGTGAGCTCTTGTGCCTACAGGTAAAATGAGGCTTGGGTAATTCACTATCAGACTAATCAGACTCAACATCACTACAAAAAGTGCAAATAAAAATGAACTTTCATTACAAGCACAGAAAAGTGTGCAGAAAGAGAAAAAGAGAGGTCAAAGAACTCTCTTGAAGAGAAATGCCAAGAGTAGACAGCAAAATGCTGAACAGAGCCTTTGGAAAAAGCAGGAGAGAAGACAAATTATAACCCAGAGTTGGAAGAGTTTGAGAAGAAGCCCTCAGAATGTTACATACATGGGCTTCATCTTCAGGAAATTGCATACTTGCATAAGTAACCACTTCCTTGCACCTCTAACCTCTGAAGAACCATTAGTTCGTATCCATCAAAGGTTTCCATGGTGCATGGGAATGCCCATGATAGTTAGCTACTTTGATGCATAATTCACTGCACAGCAGAACAGTTTGATTGAGCTACCAATTGCAAACTTGTAATCCAAGATGGCCACCCCATATATCTTCTATGGAGAAGTGCTACACTTTGAGGCCTTCTGAGTCCCATAACTCATCAACAGTACCTCTGATCTTAGGTGCACCAATCAACTTTTGATCTACCTATAATTGATCATTGCAACAAGTTTTAATTGCAATGATGTCATGGCAATTCCTTTATAGTTTCTGGGACCCTGCTTACCAATCTATAGCAGTTGGAAGTAACGTATCCCTAGCTTTTGCTGATATGTCAGTGGCGTAGGAACCACGGGTGTGCCGGGTGCTGGCGCACCCCTATAGTTCAGGTACTGATACAGCTACACTGACTCCTAGTATGCCGCCAGGCTAAGCCCTGAATGGATGTCACTACTTTAATACACATCTCTGCTTTCCTGCCACGTAAGAATTGATTACCACTCAGTGGCTATCATGCAGTTGGGCATATCGACATCGGTGAGCGAGATCGACTGTAAACAGTGCGTCTACACGACAATGCGCTTGCACAAGTATTAATACGAACAGTCACGTGGCTACGTTATATATGGTAATTGGCCAAAACCCATCCTGCGCTGTGGGTGACTTTACATAACATCTAGGCCTATTTATTTTTAGGGAGATTTGGTTCGTTGATTATTCATGCATTATCTAATATTCATGGCTTGTATGGGTGCACTGTAACGAACCCTTGGTGCACCCCTACAGAAAAACATCTTCCTACGCCTCTGTATGTGGGTGGATAAATACTATGTCAGCCCAGTAAGTGTCAGCAGTCATACCTCAGTGAAGGGTGGGCCCTTACTAAGGCAAGAACATGAGCAAAAGGGGGGTACACACTCCATAGTTGGCAGTTGATATATACATGTACCTTTCTAGATGTTTATTCAGGCTGAAAGAAAGGGCACTAATGGATAGTGTCATAACAAGCTTTCTTTGACAAGCTCCAAAATTTGATATGTATGAGAGTATGCATGTCCTATATACGGTATCTCCTCCAACCTTCATGTACTTGCTTCATTTGTACGAACACATGCGACAGGCCATACTGAAACATAATAGCTCAAACACAATGGCCTAATAGTTAGCTACATTGACAGACTTAGCTTTAGTTTACCTATGTTATTCTGCTTCTTGTGCCTAACTCATGGCGCTCCATCATCAGCTTCCATTGTATATATTTTGCTCAAGCAAGGCCCATCACTCAGCTAGCTTTTCGATTTTAGCACACTGGCAAAGAGATAGAGTGTACAGAGTAGTTCAATCTGTATTGCAAATCCATTTGATCTGTGTTGTAAAACCACAATAAAAATTGGATTTTAACAGATTTGACTGAGCAATAGAGTATGTTGTTCTGCACCTCCCAGGAGCACTATAGTGTAGACAAAGCTTGGCTTATAAAAAAAAGGAACAAGCATTGTACTGGGTATTTCATTGGATTGCTCTACACTGAGCATTAATAGTATACTATACTATCATGACAACTGAAAATTGCAAACCTCATCTGTAGTACGTACTAAAAACTTCAGGTTGTCTAGCACTATAACATATGGGAGGAGAAAGCCATTACACACTGGAACTAACACTGTAGGCCTAGTGAGCTATTTGCTCCAGGGCAATGTAGCTAAAGAGAAAGCTGTAGGGTTTCCACACAACTCTATGGGCAAGTGAGTCTCATGAGACAGTGTAAAAGTGATTTTTAATGTCAGTCTACCAGTCCAGTCCAGTGATTCTAGACAGCTATGTGTAGCTACTAAATACTAGCTATCAAGTATACCTTAACAGATATACAATGAGAGAAATAACTGACAGAAGCAGTTAATTATCACAAGGCTGAATTTTCTTTTACAGCTATACAAGCTGATCATGGGGATTGATCTTGCCACGTGGAGGGCTCGAATTGGGCTCAACTACTACCACATGTGTCGCCCCCTTCAGACCAGGTGGAGAAGCAGTGGTGGTCGGCTGTACCAGCCTGGGGTGGCCAGCTGGGGGGTGGGGGAGGTCATGAATGACACACCCCTGGTACTCAAGGACTGTATGACAGTTGTTGCTCTGTCACTGATACTGCAGTGTGTAGTCCATTCCTGGTCCAAGCTGAAGGGGAGGGGTGGGGGTGGCAAGATACGCTGCCACTGGCATGGCTCCACTTCTCAAGTGAGAGGGAGAGTGGATGGTGGGGGAACCCTGCTGCTCAGAGCCATTGTGGTGGTGATACCTCTACTACTGGTGATAGCAGGAGACGTGGAAACAAACCCAGGACCTCCCAAGGTGGAAGGTAAGATGGATAGATAAGTAGTATACATAGCTGAATTTCTTAGCACAAGCACTGTGTAACTGGGCACATAATCTGCAGAGGTCTACACAACAAAAACAAGTTGGTTGTTTTAACCACAGAATGGTTACCCTGGTTGCAGACAAACTGGAGAAACAGTGGTTATGAGAGCTTTACTTTGGTATTGAAGAGTAATTGCATAAGGCAACACAAGAGGTGGCTTCCCAGTTCATCTTACAACTACAATACACTGAAAACCCTCATAACATCCTTGATTCCCTCATCTGGTTACATGAAAGTTCCTTACTGCAACTTTGAAGTGCATTTGTAATGACTCCTTTACAGATGTCCTGAGGGTTGTCAGTGTATTGTGGTTGTAAGATGAACTGGGCAGCTGCCTATTGAGTTGCCTTATGCAAATAGTCTTCCATACCTAACATAACCACTGTCTCTTCAGCTTGTCTGCAACCATGGTAACCACTCTGAGGTTAAAACCACCAACTTGCTTTTGCAGTGTAGTTTCATGAAACGTATTGTGAATTTTTACCTTACAGTGCTGACATTGAAAGCCGCAATTAATGCACTGCATTCAGTGTGTTACAAGTGGCATGCTATTGGAGTGCAATTAGAAGTTCCTGCCTTTCAACTCAAGATCATTGAGAAAAAGTCAAGTGACTTAATGGACCAGCTGCATGATACACTGGACTATTGGATGAACAATGACTCTTCTGCCTCCTGGAGACACCTTGTTGATGCACTGAAAGCCCCGAGTGTTGGTGAGAAGCGGTTAGCTGGGGAAATAGAAGAGAAGTATTGTTGTCCAGAGAAACAAACCAGCTGTACTGAATCAGAAACTACAATTCAATCCAAATGTTACCAAGGTATGTATGCTTTGCCATTTAAACTGAATGACAGTGTAGCTATGTGATGAATGTGTGCTGTTCTCTCTGCAGAAGTTGCCAGTGAAGACAAGAAGAAGATACTATCCTTTTCTGCTGCATGTGTGCTCACCTCAGAAAACACTACCACCCTTCCAGCAAGGTACAGCAGCAGAACAAGCCCTCCTCTGAGTGATGGACCTCCAAAAACACCATTTGGTTGTGGGTGTGGCAAGTGCACATTCTTTAGCTTCATAGAAGGGGGCTGTCCAATGTCCATTTCATCAGCAAGCTCCTTCCCCTACCTCAATGTTAGTGGACTTACCCACGAGCAGCAAGATGAACTGAGAGGAAGGCTTCGCTCTGAGTCTCAAAAGATAATGATACGATTCCAGAAGTTAGTGTCAGCAACAATTAAGTCACTCAAGAGGCGATGTATACCACTGGATGAACTTGTGTCACATGTCATGACTCTTGGAGCATTTGACCCTGTTTTCAAAGAGCCTCAAGTGCCAGTTTTTCACCATTACTTCAAAGAATTGAAAGCTGTGGACACTATCCCAAAGGTTTTCATGGTTCTTAATGACTACTTTTCATTCTTCAACTACCACATCATTGAGCACATCATTGAAGAACTCGGCACAGAGGAAGATAAAGCTGGACTACAGAGTTACAAAGAAGAGTTTAATCAATATGCAAAGCGAAGGATCTTTGAATGCCAACCAGAGTTTGGTACAGTAAGCGATGCTGACCACGCTGATATTTTTGTGAAACTGGACTCACAGTATGACAACTACACTGTTGTAGAGATTATGGGATTCCGTCAAAAATTGTGTGAAATCTTACGTGTTTCATCTCAAGGCATTTTGCGTCTCTGTCGAGTAGATAAAGGTTGTTTGCAGCTGATGTTCCAGGTGCCCTCTTTTGTACACCATGAGATATTTCCACTGTCTAGAGAACAAGAGACGGCTCTGGCAGGCATAGGTATTATCAGACTCACATGCGGGGAATATCAGTTTCAGGTAAGGTTGTCTGTGGGTGTAATAGCCAATGCATGTTTACAGGTTGTGGAATGAGGCATGGAGGCTGTTGCTGTATAATACATAACGGAAATGTGTGTATATTGAGTTATGTACTTTCATCTCCTTATAGAAAAATGAATCATCACAAGCAGAAGTTGGTACGTGCATTCTAGGTGCCATCTAAATACTCTTACACTTCCTCTCTTTGTCAATCATGGTTTTCTTTTACAGTGAAGAAGCACCAGCATGATACTGATGGGGATTCTGGTATGGGTCCCAGCATATCTACCGACAGCAAGAGCACTACCTTTTCTGAGGTAAGCTACTACCTCCCTCAATACATGCATGTAGTGTTGTATGGGTATTTACACAGTCGTGTTTCTGCACTAGGATCGTCTGGACAAAGAGATGAAGGAAATAGACTATGAATTAAGAGTACAGGGCCTTATAGAAACAGCATCCTCAGCCAAGTATGGGAGTGGTTTGCTAACAGAGCTCCACTTTGCAGTAGCAACAGGACAGTTGGAACATGTCAGGTTTCTTGTTGAGAAGAAGCACTGCAACCCAATGCAGAGACATCAACATGGCTTCACTGCTCACATGGCTTCACTGAGATATCAGGGTGGATTTGCTCCCTTTCATGCAGCAGCACTCAAAGGAAGTGTGCAAGTGTTGAAGTATTTCATCACAGAGAGTAACTGCAACCCAGCATGTCCAGGCCTACTTGGCTTAACACCCCTTCATTTAGCTAGTGAGCAAAGCCATCTTGACGTGGTTAAGTATCTGGTTACTGAACAACAGGTTAATCCACTGTGCGAAGATGAGTATCAAAACACTCCACTGCATAGAGCTTGTGCAGGTGGATCATTGGCAGTTGTTGAGTTTCTTACTTCAGAACTTACAAAATATAACCCCATCAAAGAGCTTTTTAGTGACCTCAGGAACAAATGGAAGAGCACTCCTCTTCACAGAGCAGTGTTGAGTGGCCACTTGGATATAGTTCGATTCTTCATCTCTGATCGAAACTGTGACCCAAACCTACCAGGTGAGCATGGCAGAACTCCTCTTCACTATGCTGCTGAGTGTGGTCATCTGCACATAGTCCAATATTTGACTGATGAGCAAGGCTGTAATCCATCATGTTTAGATGAACACAAGTACACTCCACTTCACTGTGCTGCCATAGGGGGGCACATAAACACTGCCAAGTTCTTGGCTATGGAGAAACACTGTGACTCAAACATCCCTGGTCAATATGGACAAACTCCTCTTCACTATGCTGCTGAGTGTGGTCATCTGCACATAGTCAAATATTTCACTGATGAGCAAGGCTGCAATCCATCATGTTTGGATGAAAGGAAGTACACTCCACTTCACTGTGCTGCCATGGAGGGTCATGTGGACATTGTGAAGTTCCTTACTGTGGAGAAACACTGTGACCCAATGTGCAGAGATTCTGATCAGGACACTCCTCTTCACAAGGCAGCAGCATTTGGTCATATAGAGGTAGTAACATTTCTCATACTTGAGATGCACTGTGACCCAGTGAGTAGAAATGCTGGCAATAACACTGCTCTACATCTAGCAGCAATGAAAGGGCATTTGAACTTGGTCCAATTCTTCATCTCTGATCAGAACATTGACCCAAACCTTCCAGGTGGACAGTATGGTGGAACTCCTCTTCACTATGCTGCTTATTTTGGTCATCTGCACATAGTCAAGTTTTTGACTGATGTGCAAGGCTGCAATCCATCGTGTTTGGATGACCACAAGGACACTCCACTTCTCACGCATGGGCATACAGACGTTTTGAAATTTCATACTGGGGAGAAGCAATGCGATCCAATGTGTAGAGATTTGAACCAGGACACTCCTCTTCACATGGCGGCAGCAAATGGTCATATGAACATAGTAAGGTTCTTCACTGTTGAAATGCACTGTGATCCAACAAATGGAAATGCAAACAATGACACTGTTCTACATCTAGCAGTGGAGAAAGGACATTTAGACATAGTACAATTCTTCATATCTGATCAGAACTGTGACCCAAACATTCCAGGCCAGAATGATAGAACTCCTCTTCACCATGCTGCTTTGTTCGGTCATCTGCACATAGTGAAGTATTTAACTGATGAGCAAGGTTGTAATCCATCATGTTTGGATGAATACAAGTATACTCCACTTCACTGTGCTACCATAAAGGGGCACATTGAAATTGTAAAGTTCCTTGCTTTGGAGAAACACTGTGATCCAATGTGCAGAAATTTTACTCAGGAAACTCCTCTTCACACAGCAGCAGACAATGGTCATAAGGATATAGTAAAATTCCTCACTCTTGAGATGCACTGTGATCCAACAGTTAGAAACACAAACAATGCTACAGCCCTACATCTTGCAGTAGAGAATGGTCATTTAGACATAATCCAATTCCTCATCTCTGATCAGAAATGTGACCCAAACCTTCCAGGTCAGTATGGTAGGACTCCTCTTCACTATGCTGCTGAGTTTGGTCATCTGCATGTAATGTTCGGCGCGGCTGCGGGGCGAGTCAGCGGCTTCAACCAGAAGAATGGCAAAAATGATAGTATTTGCATGTGCCAGGACAACTTGTGCATACAGACTCACTCTTTTTATAGCCAGGTACAAAATCAGGGCCGATATAAAATCAGGGCTAGACCATAAAATCAGGTGTGACTAACCATGTACAGATATTACAAGACAGATAATACAAGACAGATATTTCAAGACAATACATCATGTTTCATTGTCCAGTTTGTTACATTATTCCCCTCTGAAAAGAAGTGTGTCCTCACACTTAGTTCTCCAACTCGGAGTCAGAATCTCTGAAGCTGACAACTGTTCCGTACCTTTCTGGAGGCCTCCTTAATCTCGTGGATCGTCTCAAAGCCGGTGAACTAGGGCTCTGTGGCTCTTCCGATTCACCCATTGCCTGCTCGGTTGGTATGTCCTCCTGGGCAGTTTGTAATGGAGAAACAGTTTCATCGACTTGCTCTCCCATACTCGGCAGAATGACCCAGTCCTCTTGAGAGTGTTCATCCTCTCTCTGACAGTGGTATCTCTTGAGTCTGTTGGCATGTACAACAACTCGTTTCCTCGGGTTTTGCACATGTTGGATGCGGTATACCACACTCCCAATCTTCTTGACAACTTTGAATGGGCCTTGCCAAGGGCGATGAAACTTTCGACTTTTTCCTCGGGGAACAGCCGGACAGTGTAGCCAAACCAGGCTACCATTCTGAAATGTATTCTCCTGGGTGAATCGGTCATAGTTTGTTTTCTGTTTCTTTTGTTCAACCGCCGAGTGGTCTCTAACTCTTTGATATGCATGTTGAATACGCTCTTTTAGAGCTTCAGCATAGCCATGGCTATTAGTCACTTCCACAGAGGGTAAATTAAACAAAATGTCTTCAGGTAATTTTGCTTCTCGACCATAAACAAGGCTGAAAGGAGTAGCTCCTGTTGTCTCAGACGACTGGTGCGGTATGCCATCATTAGTGTGGGGAGATGTAAGTCCCAGTTGTGTTCATCATCCAGGACAACCGTACTCAGCATGTTGAGAATGGTACGATTGAACCTCTCAATCATCCCGTCTGACTGAGGGTGATAGGGCGTGGTCCGAGTCTTGGTGATTCCCAGCAACTTGCAAATCTCTTTGAGTAATGCTGATTCAAAGTTCCTTCCTTGATCTGTATGCAGCTGCTCAGGGGCCCCAAACCGGCAGATAAACTCATTGACAAATATTCTTGCTACTGTGATTGCCTCCATATTAGGCATGGCATGGGCCTCTTTCCATTTAGTGAAGTAATCCCCAATCACCAAGATGTACTTATTGCCACGGTCAGTTTCCGGAAGAGGACCCAGTATATCCATCGCCACCCGCTGCATTGGCTGCTCAGCTAACTGAAGCTGAAGTGGTGCACAAGACTTGGGTATTGGCGATTTCCTGGAGCTGCATATCTCACAATGGTTGCACCAATCTCTGACATCATATCTTTGGCGGGGCCAATAGAACCTTGCACGAGCTTTCTCTAATGTCTTGCTAATGCCCAGATGTCCACCAGTCGGAGAACTGTGAAGTCCTTGAAGCACCTCCGGCACTATATGTGGTGGGAGAAGGAGCTGTAGCCGGGGTTGGGTTCCACCTCCTGGAACATCTTTCCAATGTCGGTATAGAATGCCATCACGCAGAGTGAGATAGGCCCTTTGGTGCCACAAGGTTCTGAGGTATGTGCTTCCTTGTGGAATTGTCAGTGGGATAGAGTTTGAGTGCAACCACTGGGCAGCTTGCTGAATGTCAGGATTCTGTTGTTGCATTGCGCAAATCTCCTCTCTGGACCACTGAGGTAACATTGAGGACTGTGTTGCAGAAACATTGGCTGCCACTTCTTGTGCATTACCACATTGCTTGCAGGGGCTGCGAGAAAGAGCATCAGCATTTTTGTGCTGCACACCTGGGCGATGGATGACCTGAAAGTTATACTCTGACAAAATTGCTAGCCACCTTGCCACTTGCCCTTCTGGCTCACGGAAGTTATGCAACCATCTCAATGAATTGTGATCGGTTCTGGCCTGGAATGCTTGTCCATAGAGGTAGGGGCGAAATTGACGTATACCCCAGACCAGAGCCAACATCTCTTTCCTGGTAGTGCAGTACTGACGTTCTGCTTTAGTGAGGGTTCGGCTGGCATAAGCAATCACCTTCTCCCCCTCCGCAGACTGCTGAGAGAGAACAGCCCCCAGACCATCTGTGCTGGCATCTGTATCCAAGATGAAATCATGGTTAAAATCGGGGAAAGCCAGTATAGGGGCAGAGATTAGGGCACGTTTCAGTGTGACAAAAGCCTCACCACATTCATGGGTCCAGTTCCAGCTTCTTCCCTTCTCTGTGAGCCGGTATAGTGGCCTGGCCTTGTGAGCAAAATTCTTGACAAACCGCCTATAGTAGGAGGCTAATCCTAGAAATTGCTGGAGCTCCTTGACATCTGTAGGAATTGGCCATTCCCAGACACAGCTTACTTTCTTTGGATCTGTTTCTACTCCTTTTGCTGACACCACATGGCCAAGGTAGTGGACACTTTGTTGCAGCAGAAAGCACTTGTTTGGTTTGATTTTTAGGCCTGCTTTCTGAAGTCTAGCCAATACTTCTCGTAGCTTCTGTAGGTGTTCTGAAATGGTCTGACTGAAGATGATGATGTCATCTAAATAAACCAGACACGACGTCCAGTGTAACCCCGCCAGGACATGCTCCATTAGTCGTTGGAATGTTCCAGGGGCGTTACAAAGCCCAAATGGCATGACACGGAACTGATACAGCCCATGTGAAGTGGCAAAGGCGGTTTTCTCCCGGTCAGCTGGTTCAACCTCCACCTGCCAATATCCACTGGCGAGATCAAGCGTTGAAAACCACTGCGCTGTACCAAGGGTATCAAGGGTGTCATCTATTCTCGGCAGGGGCTGGGCATCTTTCTTTGTCACCAGGTTCACCTTACGGAAATCAACACAGAATCGAGTTGATCCATCCTTCTTCTTTACCAATACGACGGGTGACGACCAGGGGCCTTGAGCTGGTTCAATGATGTTCCTGGACAGCATTTGTCCAACAAGGTGTTGCATTTCGCCTCTTTGGTTGAAAGGAAGTTTCCTGGCTCGTTGTCGGATTGGAGCAGCATCTCCAGTGTCAATCCGATGTTTTACAACATCTGTACACCCAAGGTCGTCATCTCCTAAAGATATCACTCCTCCAAATTCAAACAGGAGGGACTGGAGGTGCTCTATGTCCACACTAGACAGGTCCTTGGCCCGGGATGTCATCAGCTTTACTGCTTTCTCCAAGGTGCCTGGGTCTTTTCTGTTTTCCATGCTGCCTCGAGCTCTGTCCAACTCTTTGAGGGCACAGACTCCCTCAGCTTCCGACAAGGGATGGAGGATTCCAACCTTTTGATTGGAGTAGACTGCCACTGGAGCTGGGGATGGATTGAGTACCCGGATGATACTGCTTCCCTTTTCCATGGAGCAGACAGAGCGGGCAATGATGAGACCTTGCTGTTCCATGAAGCTGACAGCAGGTTCCAGAACACCTGAACCCTTCTCCTGCTGAGAGTGAGAAACTGGAACATGCATCTGGCAGTGCCCTGGGATTACAGCATCTGCAGAAAAAGAAACATGGCACACGGACATAAGTTCAGGAAATTGGTTGGGTTGGCACACAACCTGTTTTCCTCCAGCCACCAAAGTCCGTTCTCTCATATTGATTACACAGTCGTGTTGTTTCAGAAAATCTGCCCCCAGGAGGCATTCTTGAGTTAATTCCCTGGCAATGAAGACTGGGAACTGGACCTGTAAATCTCCCACTTGTAGCTGGAGCTCGTCCTGTCCTAGGAGGTCCAACTCTCCACCATTAGCAGCTACGATTGGTCGGACTGGAGGAGTCAGTAGATCCACAGGAAGCTCTGTAGCTTCCCTCCAGACATCTTCACGAACCAAGGAGACAGCTGAGCCAGTGTCAATGAGCATTCTTGTGCAGCGGTCTCCCAATTTCCCTACCACCACCAGAGCTGAATTTGGAGCATTGTTAGACAGAGAGGTTTGGGTCTTAAAAATTGCAGCCGACGGTCGACCCGCGCCGCCGGCTGAGCCTAGTTTAAAGGCTGCTTACGATCTTGTTGCTTTCCCTGCTTTGGGCAATTCCGTCTGAGATGGCCTCGTTCCCTGCACCCCCAACAGACTGGTCCACGTTGTCTCCGGTCAGCTCTCTCTCCACGTAGTTGTGCTACCTCTTTAGTGAGGTACCTCACTTGAGTGGTTAGTTCCTCGATCTCAGAGTTTCTGCCATGCCGGGTTGTGTTCGTTGACGGTTGAGTGGCGACACCCATTTGAAGCCTTTCCACGTCAGTCTCCAGGGCTAAGGCCTCTGAGGTAAGATGCTTTTCTTTGTGGAGCCGCTTCTGAGCTATCTCTACTGTCTCCTGTTGATTTGCAATGCGCAGGGCTTCGTCGATGGTTCTAGGCATCTCTCGCATCAACCAAAGCTGCACTGATGAGGAACGAATTCCTTGGATAAATTGCCCTCGTAGAATTTCCTGCCGCTGTTCAACGGACCAAGTAGGATAGGCCTTGTCAGCGAGCACGCGCAGAGCTCCTGCAAAGTCGGCCAGCTGTTCTCCCGGCCTCTGAGTTCTGGTCTGTAGCTTGTACTGCCACTCCAATTCGTTTCCATCTGGCGCATAGTGCTGTCGCAAGCACCCGGTCACTGCACGATAGTCACCCGTCTCCAGTAGCCCGTGTTGGGAGACGACACGAAAAGGCTCGTCCTCAAGGAGGGAAAGGAGCTCTTTCACCCGCTGGGGTTCGGCAATGTCTGCCTGCTGTGTGTACATTTCAAATCTGGTGAGCCACAACGTAAAATCAGCGCCAGTAGCAAATCTTGTCGGTGGACGCAAACTCATCCTGACCAACCGCGTAACGTCTGAGCCACGAACTGGAGTAGCTCCTTCATGCGGAGTAGGCGGAGTAGTATCTTCTTCAGCCATATCCCACTTCTGACACCAATGTAATGTTCGGCGCGGCTGCGGGGCGAGTCAGCGGCTTCAACCAGAAGAATGGCAAAAATGATAGTATTTGCATGTGCCAGGACAACTTGTGCATACAGACTCACTCTTTTTATAGCCAGGTACAAAATCAGGGCCGATATAAAATCAGGGCTAGACCATAAAATCAGGTGTGACTAACCATGTACAGATATTACAAGACAGATAATACAAGACAGATATTTCAAGACAATACATCATGTTTCATTGTCCAGTTCGTTACATGCATATAGTCAAGTATTTGACTGATGAGCAAGGTTGCAATCCATCATGTTTGGATGATGGCAAGAACACTCCACTTCATTACGCTGCCATGAAGGGACACATAGACATTGTGAAGTTCCTTACTGTGGAGAAACACTGTGACCCAATGCTACGAGACGTTCATGACAATACTGCCCTTCACATTGCAGTCATATTTGGTCACCTAAAGATAGTTCAGTTTCTCACTGTGGAGGTGAAGTGTCCTCTAGACCTTCCAGGCCAGCTTAACATGACCCCATTCCAAATGGCTGTACATAAGAATCACTCACACATTGCTCAATACATATATGCTATGATGGTGATGAAAGGGCTTGGACTCTTATAATTTGCCCCACCTTTCTGAGTGTAGTAGAGTCAAGTTCAAAGTAGAAATTAAAATTAAGGTTTTTCTAAATAATTACTGTTTTTGCTGTATTGTTTGCTATGTGCATTACAGTGATGTCTGCTAACACTTGTTTTGTATTCTTTGCTGCCTACATATGCCCAACATTGTGTACTTAGGTTGCACAATAGGTATTTACTGAATCCTGCAACAAACCTCTTAGCCACACCATAATTATGTAGATCAATAGCAGTGACAGTGACCTGCATCTCAAGTTATGAATTTTGTTTTATGAGGCTTCTGAGTTAGGTGAGAAAATGGTGTATTAATTGCCTTAACTTTCTCATATGCATCTGATCAAGAGAATGACCAAATTACATTATACACCCATGGCATGTGAGGAAAGTCCCACAGCATGTCTATGTGGGAGGAACCATCAGAGTCAGCAAAATCAAACAGGTATATACCTACATACTAGCTGTGATTAACAGATAGATCATTACAAAAGAAGTGTTCTGGGTATATGTGGCAGTCCTGTGTATGCAGAAATCATTATTCCGTTGTTTAATTAATTGCATCACCATGTTTGAAGCACCATATCATATGCACTTTTGTAGACTCATTAGATTTTCATACATCCACATGTGAGTCCCACCCTTAATGAAAGTTAGTGATACGGCACTGATGTGATGGATTTACACAATAGAATAACCTTCAATTTCTACATGGGACTGTCACCACCCCCTCACCTCCAGGTGAAACATCTCTGATGCTGTCACTGCATGTTGCTCATCTTGGTTGATGTTTCACTAAACACGGACTCACTGCTCCCTCGCCTCCTTGAACCGTTCATTTCTTCTGGCATGTGTGCCACATGGTGAGGTGATTTGACCTCAAATCCCACTTCCTCCATAGGGTATATCCCATTGTTCATACTGTTCTCCATGCTCGAGTCCAAAGGGGGATGAATGTAGACCATCCTCTCTTCACTTGCAGCATCCAGCTTGGGGAGATGCTTTCACTGTGCAGCGACTTCCCTCGACGTGCTGCAAAATTATCAGCGGCTGTGGTACTGTAAGAACGTTGCCACATACCAAAGTTGCGACCTGTGTCAACTATAGGTAGCCAACTGCTGCTGACATCTGGGGAAATATCTTGTTGCTTTTAGTGAGCAGGAGGAGGGGGGATATTGTGTGCATGGTGGTTGTGACATTGCATGAGCAGTGCTTAGCCTCTTATATCTTGCTTCTTGTTACCATGATGGGTAGCTGCATTTAGCTGTGTGTGGGTGCGAGTTTGAGTGTTGGCTGGGGTGGTGGCTGGTATGTTGGCCTGGATGAGTGTGTGCCTGGGTGCTTGTGAACACAGAGTAGCTCTGCTCTGCTGTGGCATGGGTCCAGGATAGAACATATTCCTAGTGCATGTGTAAAGATCATGGTTTCTTCTTCCAGTTACGCTTGTAAGCTAGAGCCAGGTGCCTTGTTATAAAAGTGAGGTTAGGGTTGTTGGAACTTGAGGAGGGCCGGACGTGTGCACTATAAGCTTACCCAGCGGCTTACCAGGTACTAACAAAACATCTACTGCAGCTAGCTATCGGAGTCGACAACGTTCAAGGGGAATTCCCGTACATTTTATGACGTAACCCACCCGAGAAACAAAGGTGCTCCCTCGACTGCAAGTTCCTAAGCTCCGACCAAAGATTGTAGTGACTCGCAAATTTAACTGTAGCGTTGACAACGGACCTGCCATACTTGAAGGTCAGTTGTAAAAGTACACTTCCTGTCCATGTCCATGATACTAAATTGTAACGTCAGTACTGAGACATTTACTAGATAATCGCACCACAGTACACCAGGTTGGCTCGATTTTTACACGCGAGTTTTAATGCGGTACGCCAGTAGTAGAAGATTTTCTTGCTGACTGATTAGACAATGTTCTGTTTACAGCAACAAGCTGATCATGGGGATTGATCTTGCCACATGGCGGGCTCGAATTGGGCTCAACTACTACCACATGTGTCGCCCCCTCCAGATCAGGTGGAGAAGCAGTGGTGGTCGGCTGTACCAGCCTGGGGTGGCTGGCTGGGGAGTAAGGGAGGTCATGAACAACACAGCTCTGGTCTGCATAACAGTTGTTGCTCTGTCACTGATGCTTCAGTATGTAGTCCATTCCTGTTCCAAACTGAAGGGGAGAGGAAAGGCCAGCTGCCGCCAGCAAGCAACTGTGTCTCGAGTGAGGGGGAAAGTGGATGGTGGGCGGACCCTGCTGCTCAGAGCCATTGTAGTGTTGCTACCTCTACTGCTGGTGATGGCAGGAGATGTGGAAACAAACCCAGGACCTGGAGGTAATGTTGTGTTAGGAGGCCCAAAGCTAAGGTAATAAAGTAGGCTTTTCAGGATAGGCATGGGACGATTTGAGGGGATACATTGCAGCATCCCTTTGGGGGACTGCCCATCCTTCAGGAAAATTTGATTTTGGACCGAAAATGCAGTCTCGCTTGTAGTTCATGGCATTGGCTACACTTCCATTGATCACAATTCCTGGTAAAATATCGCACACAGTAGCTAGGGGGGATGCAGCTTTAAAAATTTTGCCTTTTTTGGCAAGCAGGTACATGGAGATAGAGCTACTACTAGTGATAGCAGATTCTGTGTTAGCTGCTATGTAACTCCAAGAGTGCATAAGAACGGGCGACTAGAGTAAGAGTGTGTAACTCCGTAAAATTGAAACCGGTCAGAATTGACTTTGAGTACTAAAAAGAGTAACACGTACTGTGCGGCTGTGTGTAGACATAAGGCATTGTTGTGAAGCACGTGACCAGGTGTTCAATTTTTAGTACATTTTGACCGGACTACGGAGTTACACACTCTTACTCTAGCCGACCGTTCTTGAACTTTATAATAGCTGCATTGCTGCATGTACCTGTTGTTGTCAGGCATCTTCGTTGTAGTGACAGAATGGCCATTTGGTGAACAATAGGCCATAGATGGTGTTGAGAGCCTTCTGACTGTATCTGAAAGATGTTCTTACTGGTTGACGTGTGGAGTTCACAGCAATACTTACACTGCATGCAGCATGGGGGGAAATGTTGAAGGGGGGAAGAGGGGAAGGGGGAGGGGGTCACATGTCCCTGTGTCCCCCCCTGTGCCCAGTTCCTACACTTATGTTTTTGTGTTCCAAATACTGATCAAGAGAGAGGCTAGGTTGTCTATTTGTATATAATTATGTATGTTCCTTGCATGCACAGAACCAAGCCTGAAAGCACTGCTCAATGAACTTCATCCAGTCCGTGCCAGCTGGTACAAGATTGGACTGCAATTGGACATCCCACATGCTACACTCGACTGCTTCAAGCAAAACTACTCAGATCAATCAGATCTAATGTGTGAAATGTTGAAGCATTGGTTAGATACAGCTGTTGATCCACCTCCTACCTGGGAAGCAGTTGTCACTGCCTTGAGGTCACCAATTGTAGACAAGAAGAATATTGCTGAGCAACTAGAGTCAAAGTACTGTGCACCAATACAGCAAACAAGGAATGAGCCCAGCAGCCCTACCAAGGCGGACAAGAGTGAAGGTCAGGCTACCCAACTGAAAGATCAAAGCAGGCGATCTCATGCTAGTTCTGCACCAGCTTCGGAAAGCCTTGCCACTAGTGCAGCAAGACACAGTAGCAGTACCAGTCCCCCTCCAAGTGAGGGGTCTCAGAAGACACCATTTGGCTGTGGGTGTGGCAAGTGCACATTTTTCAGCTTCATAGAGAGGGGTTGTCCAACACCCATCCCTTCAGTGAGCTCTTTCCCCTACCTTGACGTCAGTGGACTCACTCATGAGCAGCAGCAGGAACTCAGGGGAAGGCTGAGGTTTGAGTCTCGAGAGATAATGATGCGGTTTCAGGAGCTTGTGTCTGCAACAATCAAGTCCCTGATCAGACGAAATGTACCACTAGATGAGTTAGTGTCTCATGTTATGACTTTGGGAGCATTTGACCCCGTGTTCAAGGAGCCACAAGTGCCATTATTTCAATACTGCTTCAAAGAGTTGAAAACTGCAGACACTATTCCCAAAATATTTCTGGTCCTCAAAGACTACTTCTCCTTCTTTAACTATGACATCATTGAACACATTATCAAGGTGCTTGGCATAGAGGAAGACAAAGCTAATTTGCAAAGTTACAAGAGTACATTCAATCGATATGCAAAACGGAGAATCTATGAGTGTGGACCACATTTTGGACCAGTAAGTGACACTGACCATGCTGATGTGTTTGTCAAAGTGGACTCACGGTATGACAACTACACTGTTGAAGAGATCAAGGGGTACTGTAACAAACTCAGTGAAACTCTTCGTGTTTCATCAGAAGGTACTTTGCGTCTATGTCGAGTAGAGAAGGGCTGTTTTCAGCTCACATTCCAGGTGCCCTCCTTTGTGCAGCAGAAGATATTTCCACTGTCCACAGATCAGGAGAGGGCTCTGGAAGCTGAGGGTGTGGTGAAACTTACATGTGGGGAGTACCAGTTCCCAGATAATGAAGATTGTGTGGAGAAATGTCAGCTCAACATCGATGCCAGTGGTAAGTTTGTGCGTGTGGCGAATACCCTGTGAAAGTAAGAAATACATACAAGTTCAGATTTACGTGATTCTCTTACAGTTGAAGTTGAGGCTTTTGAATTGGTGCAGAACAAACCGTGGCGTGATACTGACACAGAATCTGATGGTGTGTGCTTGATCACAGTGTAACTTAATATAATACTGTATCAATTTTCAGTGGTATATTCATATATTACAGGTGAAGAAGTTGATTGCTGTGAGCCAGTGAGAAAGAAACCTAGACTTGATATTGATAGAGACTCAGCCATGGGATTCAGTGTATTCACAAGTGGAAAGAGCACTACAATATCTGAGGCAAGCCTTTTCCAGCCAGTATATTACACATGTATAACTACATGATGTGGCTACACTATTTTTTTCTTATACACTAGGATCCTCTAGACAAGGAGCTAGAGGAGGTGGATTATGAACTGAGAGTGCAAGGTATTGCAGAAGCATCATCATTCCACAAGTCTGGGAGTGGATTAGAACTTCACCATGCAGCAGCAATGGGACATTTGTGGTATGTTAGGTATCTTGTCGAGGAGATGCACTGCAACCCAATGCAGAGAGATCAAAATGCATATGGCTTCACTGCCTTTCATGTTGCAGCCATTACAGGAAATGTGCAAGTTTTCAAGTTTTTTGTCACTGAGTGTAACTGTAATCCAGCATGTCCAGGCCCACTTGGCTTAACACCCCTTCATTTAGCTAGCCAAGAAGGCCATCTTCATGTGGTTAAGTACCTTGTTACTGAACAGCAGATTGACCCACTGTGTGAAGATGAGTATGGTAATACTCCACTGCATAGAGCTTGTGCAGGTGGCCATCAAGCAGTTGTTGAGTTTCTTAATTCAGCACTTCAAATATATATACCCTTTGCGGAACTTCTGAGTAACCTCAAGGACAGGTGGGACAACACACCTCTTCATATTGCAGCATCAAATGGCCACTTAGGTATTGTCCAATTATTCATCTCCGATCAGAAATGTGACCCAAACCTTCCAGGTCAGGATGGTGGAACTCCTCTTCACTATGGTGCTCTTTTTGGTCATCTGCACATAGTCAAGTATCTGACTGATGAGCAAGGCTGTAATCCATCGTGTTTGAATGAAAACAAGCTCACTCCACTTCACCATGCTGCCATGAAGGGACACATTGACATTGTGAAGTTCCTTACTGTGGAAAAGCACTGTGACCCAATGTGCAGAGATCTTAGTCTGCACACTCCTGTTGATGCAGCAGCAGAAAACGGTCATTTAGACATAGTAAAGTTCCTCACTCTAGAGATGAACTGTGATCCAACAAGTAGAAGTGCTTGTAATAACACTGCTCTACATCAAGCAGCAGGAAATGGACATTTGAACATAATCCAATTTCTCATTTCTGACCTTAAATGTGATCCAAACCTTCCAGGGCAGGATGGTAGAACACCTCTTCACTATGCTACTCTCTTTGGTCATTTGCATATAGTCAAGTATTTGATCGACGAGCAAGGCTGCAATCCATCATGTTTGGATGAAAACAAGCTCACTCCACTTCACTGTGCAAGCAGTGGTTCCATGAAGGGACACATTGACATTGTGAAGTTTCTTACTGTAGAAAAGCACTGTGACTCAATGTGTCATGATCTTAATCTTAACACTCCTCTTCACATGGCATCAGGAAATGGTCATATTGACATAGTAAAGTTCCTCACTCTTGAGATGAACTGTGATCCAACAAGTGGAAACACTTACAGTGCCACTGCTCTACATCAAGCAGCATGGAAAGGACATTTGGACATAGTCCAATTCTTCATCTCTGATCAGAACTGTGACCCAAACCTTCCAGGTCAGGATGCCAAAATTCCTCTTCACTATGCTACTTTGGGTGGTCACCTGCATATTGTCGAGTATTTGATCGACAAGCAAGACTGCAATCCATCATGTTTAGATGAAAACAAGTTCACCCCACTGCACCTTGCTGCCACGGAGGGACACATTGACATTGTGAAGTTTCTTACTGTAGAAAAGCACTGTGACTCAACGTGTCATGATCTTAATCTGAACACTCCTCTTCACGTGGCATCAGGAAATGGTCATATTGACATAGTAAAGTTCCTCACTCTTGAGATGAACTGTGATCCAACACATAGAAACACTTACAGTGCCACTGCTCTACATCAAGCAGCATGGAAAGGACATTTGGACATTGTCCAATTCTTCATCTCTGATCAGAACTGTGACCCAAACCTTCCAGGTCAGGATGCCAAAATTCCTCTTCACTATGCTACTTTGGGTGGTCACCTGCATATTGTCAAGTATTTGATCGACAAGCAAGACTGCAATCCATCATGTTTAGATGAAAACAAGTTCACCCCACTGCACCTTGCTGCCACGGAGGGACACATTGACATTGTGAAGTTTCTTACTGTTCAAAAGGACTGTGACTCAATGTGTCATGATCTTAATCTTAACACTCCTCTTCACATGGCATCAGGAAATGGTCATATTGACATAGTAAGGTTCCTCACTCTTGAGATGCACTGTGACCCAACAAGTAGAAATGCAAACAGTGCCACAGCTCTACATCAAGCAGCATGGAAAGGACATTTGGACATTGTCCAATTCTTCATCTCTGATCAGAACTGTGACCCAAACATGCCAGGTCAGTATGGTAGAACTCCTCTTCACTGTGCTGCACAGTTTGGTCATCACGACATTATCAAATATTTAACTGATAAGCACGGCTGCAATCTGTCATGTTTAGATGATAACAAGTACACTCCACTTCACCTTGCTGCCATGGAGGGACACATGGACATTGTGAATTTTCTTACTGTGAAGAAACACTGTGATGCAATGTGTAAAGATCTTAATCCAAGTACTCCTCTTCATGGGGCAGCACTAAATGGCCACATAGAAGTAGTAAAGTTTCTCACTGTTGAAATGCACTGTGACCCAACCAGTAGAGATGAGAACAATGACACAGCTCTACATCTAGCAGTACTGGAAGGTCATTTAGATATAGTCCAATTCTTTATCTGCAATCAGAAATGTGACCCAAACATTCCAGGTCAGTATGGTGGCACTCTTCTCCACTGTGCTGCAGAGTTTGGTCATCTACATATAGTCAAGTATTTAACTGATGAGCAAGGCTGCAATCCATCATGCTTGGATGAACACAATGAAACTCCTCTTCACTTAGCTGCTGTGAAGGGACATGTGGCCATTGTGAAGTTCCTTACTGTGAAGAAGCACTGTGACCCAACAATACGAAATATTTATGGCAATACTGCTCTGCACTATGCAGTAGCCGGTGGTCACCTAGAGATAGTTCAATTTTTCATTGAGGAGGTAAAGTGTCCTCCGGACATTGTAGGACGGCACAACATGACCTTACTCGAAATGGCTATACAAGAAAACCACCCTGATATTGCTCAGTATTTACAGTGAAACAAAGATCTTCAACTTTTGTGTCATTTTTGAATTTACATGCTTTAGTAAGTAACTACATACCCCCCCAGTAAGAATTATGATTTGCTGCTTTGTATCATGACTAATGTAGCTGTTTGTTTGTGCTGAATTTATATATCCTTCAATTAATTTGGTGATCGTATACGGTATAGTTTCAAGGATATTATCTTTTGACCTATCTGGTACAATGGCAAGCAGCTTGCTCACAGGCAACGAGGCTATACATACCCATGCAAATTACATGACAGTCACACAGATCAGACCTCAACAAACCTGATTGACACCTCTCAAGGATGGTAAGCCAACTGAGCTCAAAAATTGTCACCTGCAAAATTGTTTTTCGAGAGATTGACTCCTTTTTGATACTGTAAGGTTTCTTGAGAAAGGAAACCAATACAAGTCCCACACAAGTACTGCTGAAGGATGTACATAATTATGGACAATAGTGTATTGGTCATTGCTTCTTTAATTTGCGTGCCCCCTCTTCTCATATGCACTTATTTCATACAAGGTATGGACTGTTATCTGTGTCATGCATGTGTTGAGAGGTTTCCTAGAGAATCAGGCCGAAGTACGTATCTTGGGTCATCACACTAGTAACTGTTGATCTTTGATAAATAGTGGGTAATGCACAGTAGCCAGTGATTTATGGTCAATAACCACCTGACTCCGAGGGTGGAGCCCAAGGACAAGATGGTGTAAACCAAAAATCCTGTAACTACCATGTATACATTCTCCAATCTGATTGGTCCTCGATCATCATTAGTAGTATACATGCCAGATATAGTTAGTATCATCATTATTATGCAAGGAGTCTGCCAATTTTACAACTTCCTGCATCTAGTGTATATGTATTGGATACGCCACCTATAAACGCAGCTAATTAAAAACTCAGTTTACCCAAGGTGCTACAGAGGGTATATATTATAATTTTAGTGGAGTATATCCAATTAGCTTGGACCACAGCAGCTATAAATGCTAAACATACATGCATAATCAGATTCTATTTCTACATGAAGAGCTTAAGTACATGACCAACTATACTGCTTTACTCACCCAATGAAATTCATGCCTCTCTAGCTGTGTCCAAATTGTACGTTTGGTAACGTGAGGTATAATTATACCATTTTGGTACTGTAGTAGCTAACTGGAAATTTCATCTTTAAACCATCAAAACCGGCAACCTCTGTTACTACCTCCCGGATTCTAGCATCACTTCATTAATTAAGAACACCCATGTCACCAAAATGCTTTATACGTTGGAGGGTATATGAACTTTAGTGGAGCATATCCAACTATATAATAGCTACCACATTCAGTCAGTATAATCCTCTACTCAGCCAATGAACTGTTTATAAAGTGATGTAATGTAGTATAAGAAACAGAATCTACACTTTACTGTCAGTTTATATAATACCCACTTGTTACTATAGAAACAAGGGTAAATGAAGACTATTGCAGGACAAAAAGCATATAAATGGACCAAGTGTTGAATCGTGACTCGAAACGTAAGACCTCTTCCATGAGAGCTTGTCTGTTGAAAAGACATGTATATACATAGGTAGATATTATATTACTGTGAGCATGCATAAAAGATGCTAAAGTTAGAAGGTACGTACTGTGAAGTGATACATTTGAATGATGACTGATAAATACAAACTGAAAGCGTGATTGCTTCCAGATGAAGAGGTATGTGTATAATGGAAAAAATAAACAATACATTGTCAATATGCATACACTGACAAAAACAACTGCTAGCTATTAAAAGCGACTAGAACAATTTTTAGTGTATCAAAACAGTTCAGAGGAGAGGAGGGGAGATGAGGTGGAGATGAGATGTATAAGTGCTAGAAGGACAGGTTATGTGTGTGGATGATCAGTTGTAGAGGAGACCGTCATAGAGCAGAAGAGGTGTAGTCAAGAGTGGTCCTGGTGCGTGCGTGTGCGTGTGTGTGTGAGAGGACATATGAGTACAATGCATACATCTGACCACATCATTGTAAAATCAAAAATTTATCTTGAGTATGGGTGTGTATATGCAAGTACATGAGTACATAAACTTACATTATACGGGCCTATAGGCAGGTCTGGTTTCTCCCACCTCACTGAAGATCTCTCTCCCTGGTGAGCGGGACCGCTGTCTGCGGTTGCCCACCCCAATATCTGATGCCGTCCCTCTGTGAGGAAAGTCCTATGGCATGCCTGTGTGGGACAAACCATCAGAGTCAGCAAGATCAAACAGGTATACCTATATATAGATAGGCTATATACTGTGATTAACAGGTACATCAGTACGAAAGGGTTGTTCTGTAGCAGTTCCGGGTAGAAATCGACATTATTCTGTTGCATGTTTTCATTGTGTTACCACATTTGATGCACTGCAGCGCAGAACTTCCGTTAAGAGTGGGACTTATATGCACAATGTACAAGTGTCAGGTATTCATGCATCTACGCAGCGTACATGATGAACTCCATCCTTAACAAAAGTTCTGCACTATAGCGCTTCAAGTGTGGTAACATGATCGAAATACAGATAGGCTATATACTGTGATTAACAGGTAGATTAGTACAAAAGAGAGTACAAAGATGATGGAAAATATATGTTGTATCATGCCATGCCCCACCCCTTGCCCCTCCCCCTCACCTCCAGGTGAAACATCTCTGATGCTGTCACTGTTGCTCATCTCAGTTGATGTCTCACTAAACACGGACTCACTCCTCCCGCGCCTCCTTGAGCCGTTCATTTCTTCTGGCATGTGTGCCACATGGTGAGGTGGTTTGACCTCAAATCCCACTTCCTCCATAGGGTACATCCCATTGTTCATACTGTTCTCCATGCTCGAGTCCAAGGGGGGACGAATGTAGACCATCCTCTCTTCACTCGCAGCATCCAGCCTGGGGAGACGACTCACTGTGCAGCGACTTCCCTCGACTACCCTCTCGTGCTGCAAAATTATCAGCGGCTGTGGTGCTATAAGAACGTTGTTGCATACCTCTCCTGTGTCCAACATTGTGACCTGGGTCAGCTGGGTAGCCAACTGCTGCTGACATCTGGGGAAATATCTCATTGCTCTGGGTGAGCATGGGAGGGGAGTGAGCGGGAGGAGGGGGAATGTTGTGCGCACGGTGGTGCGACATTGCATGAACAGTGCTTGGCCTCTTAACCTCACTTCTGGGAAGTGTGTTACCATTTTCTGGAACCTCATAGGGCGATGGGTAGCTGCCTTTAGCCGCCCGTGGGTGTGAATTTGAGCGTTGGCTGGGGTGCTGGCTGGTATGTTGGCCTGGGTGAGCATGTGCCTGTGTGCTTGTGAAAACAGAGCTAGCTCCACTATGGTCTGTGAAAGATCTTGTCATTGGCACAAAACCAACTTCTGAAGACTCCTTAAGCTGCGGCATGGGCCCGGGGTGGGGCATCTTTCTAGGAGGTCCCATGGCATTTGTAGCAGCACTTCCCAAGAACACGACTTCTTCTTCTGGGAGAGCTTGCAAGGTGGTGCCAGGCTCGGACATGGGGCTTCGAGGAAGGGGGCGACTTGTCATGAATGCGAGGTTGTTAGTTGGTGTGGTGACATTTCCAAAGGGCATTGGTTCTTCTTCTGGGAGTGTTTGTAAGGTGCAGCCAGGCTCAGACACGGGGCTTCGAGGGAGGGGACGGGTTGTGAAGACCATGAGGTTGGGGTTGTTGGGATTGGTGAAGGATGCAGAAGAGGAGGGAGGGGTGCGGGGAGAGAAAGGGTGAAGAGGAATGGAAGGGCTGTACAGTCCCTCACCACCTGCACAAACAAGAAGTTCCTCTCATGAACTAGAAGAAACTAATGTACAGTAGGTCTGGTCTAAGGCCACTTGTGACAGTATCATAGATACTTGCTAATACATCCCCCCTTTTCTACACTACGTTGAGTCTAAAGTTGGAAAGGGTGTGTCTACTTGACTACTGAATTAGTCTCAACTACCATATATCACGATATTTTGTAGTTTTCGCAGGTTTTGTTTGGTCTGTGAAATTTTACTCTGCTGCAGACTACTTTGAACAAAGGGCCATGAGCAAAGTTGATGCAAGAATTGCCAGTTTCCTCCACTGGTTAGCTCTTTGGTGAGACTGGCGTCACTTGTGCCTCGATATGTGTGGTATCCTTGCATCTATAAATGAACAGACCGCTTCTTTGTTGACTGTCGATGCTGCAGGCTACGGGAGTGGCAAACTCACACCGGTGGGCATGGACTAGTTTGGATAAAGGGCCATGGTTAGCTCTTTGTTGACACTGGCGTCACTTGATACGTATGGTATCTATAAATGAACAGACCGCTTCTTTGTCGACTGTCGATGTTGCTGGCTAGGCAACGGCGCTCTCGCTTGTTCAGAATGAAATTTGCTCAGTGGATACTACCAGGTGAGCTCTACATTGCCCGGTATAATTCTTCGTTAGAAGTGAAGCATTTGAGCAGATCCTTAGGAATCCCCTCAGACTACTGTATGCATCATAAAATGCCATCGTATCCACTCAGCAAGTTTCGTTCCGAACAAGCGAGGGTGCCGTTCTGTAAATCGATTTCACCTTTGACTATGGGCTTCAATGGCAGCCCCTGATGATTATGTAGCACTAATTGCTACCCCACGCACATCACTAATCACTAGCTTTCAACCTCCTCTGGGTGCTCGCGTAAGGCGCTCCATATTTATGAACATCCTACTTTTGTAGTGTTCCATTCCTCTCCACCTGTCTGCTATCTTCTTAAAGATGACAATCGTCAAGGCAACCACGACCACCACAGACACTACTCCGGCAATGAGGATGTAGACATAAGGATAGGTGAAGATTTGGGGGGCTGTGTCTGTGTCTGTGTGTGTGTGTGTGTGTGTGTGAGTGTGTGTGTGTGTGTGTGTGTGTGTGTGTGTGTGTGTGTGAGTGTGTGTGTGTGTGTGTGTGTGTGTGTGTGTGCGTGTGTGTGCGTGTGTGTGTGTGTGTGTGTGTGTGTGTGTGTGTGTGTGTGTGTGTGTGTGCGTGCGTAAGTTTTTACAGGCTACACATATTTTGCAAACATGTATACACATTTAGGCCAAGGAGGTACAAACCAGTACAGAATGTGGGGCCAAACATTTGTCATCTAGAAGTGGACCTATGGTGACACAGGATTTTACGGTCACAAAAGCAGAGGTATCATAGCCTCATTCCTGGGCCCCGCCCAGCTTTCCATTGGTTGCAGTACAGAAAAGCGGGAGAGGGGCTGGTATCTTTTCTCACGTGAGTGACGTTGGGATAGAAAGGACGGTAGAAAGGGTTTAATTGTGCGTGGGTGCATGGGGTTCAGAACTGCAAGAAGAGTGAAGACACCAGGTAACTTACCGCACGTATCTAGTGAGCAGTGGGTGACTGTCATACGCACCAAGTGCTGAGTGTGTAGTTGGTTGAGCAATACATGAAATGGTGCTTGTTTGTTCTGAAAGATTTGGCCATTTTCTGATTATGTCATGCTTACGTGAGAGAAGATACCAGGCTCTCCCCACTTTTCCATACTGCAAGCAATGGCAGGGCCTGGGGACAAGGCTAGAGCTATCAAGCAGTACAGCTTAGCATCTTGTCTTAGTCTAAACAAATGCAGAGGCAAAATAGAGAACAGTGAAAGCTGGCAGTTGCTGGGAGTTGAGCCTGGTTTGAGCCGCCAGTGCTCTGGCCACAGAGCTATGATCACTGGGCAACCACCTGCGCTCACAAACCTCCAGTACCACTGCAGGCACTCTTTTCTCTATTTATGAAGTGTCAACAAAGAACTATTGATTGACTTACCATTAACGGTAAACACTGTCGCATTACCACACATACCCTCAAACATATGGTTCACAGGTGCCACCCATACTTCATAGTTGCCACTGCTGAGAAGTAACACAAAGTCCGTGTTGGGATAAGGAACACGCCGGACATCACTTCTACCGAGGTATAGCTACATTTAGAGGAAGAACAGAGAAGAGAAGGAGGAGAGAAAGGGGAGGAGGATGGGAGAAAGAGATAGTCTTGTTAAATGCTCTCTTCCCTTCTCTTCTTGATCAGTGGCAGATCTGGGATGAGGCTAGACTCCCCCCCTTCCCTCCAACTCTTCCACAACTCTCTCATGTTTGGTGTTGCCCTACCCCCTAAAGCACTTGGAAATTATAGTCTAAATGTACAAGAAACTCCACTCCATGGGTAGACAGCACAGGCTACTTCATTGATCATCAGCTGTAGGTTTGAATGCAGCGAGGTACCACAGTAGTCAATTCCTGCTTTGCTACATGCTCAGTGTGAAACACACGAAAATAAAATGCTTCACTGACTTCATTCCTTCTGGGCCAACCCCCTCTTCTTGGTTAGATCTGTCCCTGTTCTTGATGAACCATTTTTGACTCTAGTGGATGAATGCTCCCCTCCCCTCCCTTCTTGATCAACCATTAACGACTCTAGTTCCTGAATGCTCCCATCCCCTCCCTTCTTGATCAACCATTAACGACTCTAGTTCCTGATGCTCCCCTCCCCTCCCTTCTTGATCAATCATTTATGACTCACATGGTATCCGAATGGTCTTCCATTCCACTGATTCTCAGGAATGGCCTCCCATGACAGTCGTACAAGGTTCATAACTCCCTGGAAGTCCACTTCAACACTGACATGGTTCACAATTGCACTTGGTTCTGCATAGAAGGAAGAGATGAGGAGAGGTCAAATTAATCTACCCATACAACAGATAAAGCTTACTTCAGTAAGTGGCCACTGAAATGATCAGTCTGTTAAGCTAGACTAATTTCTCTCGCTTGCTGGAAGTTGGGGATGGGCTGTATATACGGAAAAGCAAGCCCAAACTTCTGCTGAACAAGAAAACAGATGGCCATGGTGGCCTGGGCACCAATAGTGAATGGTCTCCGATCAAATCACCCTCAATTTTATCACAAATGAAACTCACTCAGTGGATACTGTTCAGATCTGTCACTGTCGTTGCTTCTGGAACAGTACTTTAATTGCTATTGTTGTATTGACCACACTTTCATGGTGCGTTTCGGTCTGATCTGGACCTTCCTCAGGCATGCAATAACTGCAAACTACCTTGCATTTGACCTGACGTCACTCATGTGATAAAAGTTCTCCGACCTTCCCCGCTTTTCTCTACTCAATAACAAGAAGCTGGTCTGGGACCTGGGAACAAGGCTATCTAGTGACTAATAACAGTGCCACTGAAGTACAACTGCACAGCATAACTGCGGTTGCTTGTGACTTTTCAGCAGGGAATAAATGGTGGGAGGGGGACGTTGGTTATGACAGTGACAAATTACTGATGAGTAACACATACTGGAGGCCAGGTACATGTAGGTCAACATTCTTGTCTTGTTTGATGTGGCAACAGCAAAGGACCAACTACAAGCAGCTGTGACATTCTCAGCTGATGGCCTGGCATGCCACATGTAATGAATATTACTTGTGGTGCCTGAGTAAGTAAGTTATGCATTGTTGCTTTTCATGTAAGAGGCAATGGTCTTCATCCCTCTGCCAACCCAGTGCAGCTGCTGAGGTCTGGTGTTGTGTAGCGAGTGACGCTGTATAACAACTAGCCCTTTTTCCCAGGGAAATGTTGAAGGTTACGGGATAGTTACTGTGAGCTGGTCTTATGAACGTATCGACATCAGATATCTTGTACAGTGTTCAACCCAGCACAACAGAACTTCTTTCTGAACCATTGCCTATGTCATTGTGTGCCAATAAATTTCCTATTTCCTTTAAGTTGCATCTTGGGGTTACTGTATGACAGCTTTTATCTTACTGAGCAACTTTGTAATACAATGGAATCTCTTGAACAAAGACCATAGAAACTAGAAATCATCAAAGGGATGAAAGCTCTTAGAATATCGTATTTGAAAGCCTTAGAGTCACTCGGCTGGTGATTTTCTAACAGACGTATATATGTGGTAGTCCCGGATAGAAATTGAATATTATTCTGTCACGTATTTCGAGCACATCATTGACTTTGATGCGCTGTAGCACTAAGCTTCTGCTAAGGGTGGGGCCTCATATGTGCCTCATTGACGTATCAGATACTCATGCATTAATGAAGAGCCCTGCCCTTAGCGAAAGCTCAGCGCTCCAGCACGTCAAACTCAGTGATGCCTTCGAAATACACGACAGAATATTAGATTTCTATCTGGGGCTGCAACATATCCAAGTGGTGGCACTAATTTCATTCAGCTTGTTTATGAAGAAAGATCCCTCATACAGTTTGCTACCACTGCAGGCAGACAATGATCCATCATGAACAGAGATGGATCTGGTCTGGCTTACATTCAGCACTGGTTTCAAACTCTTTCACTGGGCTAGCGGGTCCAGTTCCATTAGAGCAGTAGAGTCGCACTGTGACAGCATATCTGGTGAAAATACGCAGGCTGTATCACAAATCAAACTCACTCAGTGGATAATGAAAAGTCAGTATTTTGCAAATCCAAAATCCTCAACAGCCAACATCTCAGGCCGAAGACTGTGACACAATGTGTACAGGTTGTGGAAATGCCACTTTGGTGGTTTCTGGAACAATACTTTGCTATTGTATTTTTCATGCTATGTTTCGATCCAATCTGCATGGACCTTCCTCAGGCATACAATATTAAACTGGACACTGGTCAAAATACAAGGTAGTGGTCAATACCCTGTCCAAGTCAGACAAATCAGTATTGGCCGGACCAAATGTACCGATTCCTGCACCTATGGGGTAAGTAGATGTCCTAAACCTTCATGTGTGTGTCTGGAACGCACGAGCTCGGTACATATAAATAACTCGCACGTTATTGGCAAGTTACATCGTTTGATCCAATGGCTATGAAAAAACAAGGGACACCACAACAACTGTAAAAGATTTTTCCCTACAAACCAGAGTTGATGACTGAGTTATAATGTACAAAACAATAAAACTAGATGATGAATACATTCATAGTAAAAATTTCGCTGCGCGCTTCACGCCTAGATGTTATTGCCTTCCCATTTTCATTATTTTAGCTATACTCTTGGAGTCTACCAAATGTCCATACATGGATAAGACAGTCAAAACTGGATGCAATACTCTGCGGTCCATGTATCTACTACGGCTCTGTCCCAAAATGGCCTCAGAAGCGATCTCAGAGGATCTAATTTGTAAAAATTTCCTGGGGGAGCATGCCCCCCTAGTTCTTGTTTGCTTATGCATGCATGCATGCACATCAGACATCCATGTAATCCCCCTTCTGAAAATCCAGGCTATGGGCCTGACTTACCCATAGGCGCAGGAACCAGTACAGTTGGTCCAGCCAGACAGGTAAAATCATCTCCAAAAGTGATGATTTGACATATTTTCGGGTCACATTCAGGTTCGGTTTTATGTAGGAGAAAACCGGTGTCGTAGTGTACAGTGTCCCCCCCAAAATTGTCCCCCCGGACATTATTCACTGGTGAATAATGTCCCCCCGGACATTATTCACTAGTGAATATTGTCCCCCTAGGACATTATTCACTAGTGAATAATGTCCCCCCTCAGTGAATATTGTCCCCCCTAGAACTAGGTTGAAAACTGTCATCTGCGGGTATTCAGGCACTAGTAATTTGGAGTGGCCTCACAAGCCATACAGGCCTGCGAGACTATGGAGCCATGCGTAGCCTACGGCGTTCTTGGCACACACTCGATTTATGCGTAGATGTGGAGTGGGATGATTTATGCAGTGTCTCCTAGACTCTTCTTACCCTGGACATTCTTACCCCAGTATTTGTCGCTTGCAGGGAAAGAACCCTGAAAGGTAAGCTTCTGTGAATGACAAACACAAGTCCAGAAGGCCTGGGTACGAGGCTAAGCGTATCTAGTCTCGCAGTTGGGTCCAGCCACACGAGACTTTAAAGCGTATCCTTGCGAGCTGTATTTCACCTCCGATTGTGGGTCGCGCTGCTGTTGTCAGGTCCATGCCTGTTCCCACCGCTGCCAGTTGTAATGCTCTCAACTTAGCAAATAAAAAATGCGAGACCACCTTGCCCGCAGACCACCTTGAAAGCGCATGCACGAGGGGGGACATTATTCACTAGAGGGGACATTATTCACTGGTGAATAATGTCCGGGGGGACAATATTCACTAGTGAATAATGTCCGGGGGGACATTATTCACGGGGGGACATTATTCACTCCGACACCGGCATAAAATCATCCAAATTTGGATGACACAACTGTATTAACAAATCATCCACACTTTGAAGATTTATTTGGATCACCTTTGGTCAGTGACCCCTCTCCCTTCCCTCTCCCTAGCCTTGTTCCCAGGCCTACCCAATGTATGCTGCTTGATTGTTTCCGGTAAGAAGGAAAGGAGTCTGTGGATGGGATTTTGACCAGACCTTTCTCCGAGATCCCCCGTGAACGCCACGACTTCGGTTGAGACTAGTAGCCCTTTTCGTCAAAAGTCAAGGCGCTTTCTAGCCTCGTCCCCAGGCCCCACCCAAAAATCGGGAAAGGGGCCTGGTGTTACTTGCAAAAATTCCCGTACGTGCTGTGTCAGCAGTCTTCGTTTGGAGTAGAGGAATCACGTTCGTCCATTACCAATTACTAAATTCTTGACACGTGAAAGTGGTAGACTCGTTCCAAGACCATTTGAAAATGGGAATGAGGCAAGCAGACTTTTCATAAAAAGAAACTTAGAGCATAGTTACACTTGCTAGGCTACTACTCTTGCCTCACAGGATTTGTCTGTAGTCGCTCCGTAGCAAGATCTGTTCATCTAGTCTGTAATGCCATCGTCAACAGTAGCTGGCTACCACGTGATCACGTAAGGCATGTAATTGTTACATAATATGCTGACTCAGCACATACGAGAAAGTTGCAAGCCCCCAGTCTCGTCCCCAGACCTCACCCTCTCACGAGGTCTGGTGAACCATAGATAGCCAACCGCTCAAAAAAGGTACGGATACCCGAATGCAGATGAAGAAATTTTACCGTTGTAAGGGAAGTGATACGTAATAATTACCGATCTCGCAATCTCATTGGTCATTACCCGTTTTGGGTAATAAGCCCAAGAAATTCGACTTCGTTCACCAGACCGTTTCTCGCCGGGAGGCGCGCGCGGGCGGGGCACGCGACTACCAGGCCCCTGCAACAGTACCGCAGCTCTTATCAAAAAGTTCATCTGATTGGTCAGCTTGCTCGCCCACGCAATTATGTATATGGCATTAACTCTGCAGACTCGGCAAGTCAGCAAACAGTGCAAACAGTGCAAACTCTGCAAGCACTGCAAACACTGCAAACACTGCAAACTCTTAACAGTGCAAACTCTGCAAACAGAGCTTACTCTTTTAACAGTGCAAACTCTGCAAACAGAGCTAACAAACTATGCAAACTGTACATTACAAAGTTAAATCTGCAGCATGGTAATACGTACATATCCTGCATGCATGTGCTAAGTATATCATAATTACTTATACTATACCTTCAATTTATACCCATTGTAAAGTTGTACATCAAGAGACAACTTTCATGAACAGCCCAGTAGCTAACTTTGTACTCCTCTCTGAACTCAATATACAGTATAGGGAGGAGGGTGGGGCTGCTGGTGGAGTTAGTCATGTGGTTAAAGGTTAGGGTTAGGGTTAGGGTCAGGGTCAGGGTTAGGGTTGGGGTTGGGGTTAGGGTTGGGGTTGGGGTAGGGGTTAGGGTTAGGGTTGGGGTTGGGGTAGGGGTTAGGGTTAGGGTTAGGGTTAGGAATAGGAATGACAGGTAAGTTGAACTTATGATATCAGAGTGTAATATTGATGTTTTGGGTTGGCGCACACCATTAGCTACAGGCTTGTTAGGGTGGGAGGTGGGCTATGCTTAGTGAGTGTTTCGGCTCCAATACAATCAAACCAAACATGTAGGGTGGGGGGTGGGTTAACATATTAGCTGCCCAATGCAAGCTCAAAGTGTTATAGAGATGATCATTGCACAGTCACCAGTGTATCATACCTGGCAAATGCATACCTATCTCAACTACATAGGAGATTAACTCCACTGCAAAGCCCACGGTTCAAGCAACCAAATATACATACATGCTGGGCGAAGGAAGATGAAAAGTTGTAGGGGGGCCACAATTGTAGTCCAAGGCTATCTAATTAACCGCCAATGAAATTGTCCAAATAGCGCACACCAGATGTGAGCTCGCGTTCAAGCAGCATATGCAGCAGCTGAGTGTTGTCCGACTCGACCGACAGGCTTGTTGTAAGACTTACAATTTATTTACAACTGTCTGCTGTAAACTGGGGGGGGGGGGGGGGGGCTAACCCCTGTGCTGTAAACTAGGGGGGACCCTGGCCCCTGTGGCCCAACTTATTCCTACGCCCCTGATATGTACCATACACATGCTCTCAGTGTTGTATAATGAAGAAACCACCAACTACGTATACTCCACATTACATTGTATACATATACATTAAGCCACTCCAAGTTGATTCATTGTTTCTGACAAGTTACACTGGAAACCTGAGGACATGCGGGCGGGCGGTTCACTATTCATTATTCATTACCAGAGGCTCTGAGCAAACAGGGTGTAAAACGACATTGCTATCACAACACTGTCAGTCCTATCACAACTGTCAGCCACAAAATACAGAATCAATAATGAATAAACATATGCATAATGAACAAAATAATGCAGTTATGTCTATATGAACAGGCAACACAAGTATTAGGAATAGGAAACACCAGTATTAGAATAGGCAACACCAGTATCAGAATAGGCAACACCAGTATTAGAATAGGCAACACCAGTATTAAGAATAGGCAACACCAGTACATGTATATATTGGGAATATAGAAAGGCCATGTAGTATTAAATAGGCAACAGCAGTAAAATTTACAACACTAAATTGGGAAAAATAGCATATATAGTCATTACAACCATTCATGTTAGAAAGTCAGAAAGGACAATGTTTAGCCAAGGTATCAATATCTAATAAAGCCATAATTGGTGTCGTCTCATAGATTATACCAGCATCTATACCCTTCTTTCCGTTTTTGGTGCTACAACACCTCTGCTATATACTTTTCTCCTCCACCCAAAATGGCATCATTTTTGGTCTTCTATAGCTAATTATGGTGGGATGCTCCATTTTTGAGCCAATATTAATTTTCTAACAGCAGATATAAATAAATATTGTACTGTCAACTAGGGAGGTAGCTACTAGCTATGTGGTAAAATTCAGCAATGGTTAATATACACACTGTCATGCTAAAGAATATAACTAGCTATACCTGTTGTCACTGAAGGCAGTTGGCTGCTGTATGTCCACATTTGTGGCATGCAGTGCATACATAACAAAAACGGTGGTACACATCTCTACCTACAGTTTCTCCTGGTTCAGCTCTTCTTTGCATCAGCAACCACTGCTTATGAACTATCTGCAAGTTGTTCCAGTGGTCCATAAGGCAGTTGTAAAAAAAGTAGTGGTGAAGATTTTGTTGGTTGCTTGACTGCAGTCGGGTTGTTTTTATCTTTGAATTCAACACCTCTGATGTTACGCTTTGAAAGCCAACCAACTCTGGACACAGGTCTATACTATGGTATTTACAGGTTGCCTTCTTGTGGCCAGATGTTTTGTGACCATCATGAAATCTGTCACCAACAATGTAACGGTTGACTTCATTTGTCAAGGGATGGACCATGCTGTGGGAGTAAGTGTGATCTTGCCTTGTGTCTTCTATACTGCTGATGGTGTTGGCAGACAAGTTCATGGCAGTTTTAAATTCTGGGTGCTGAATCACCTATATACAAATAAAATGGCATAATGTGGAGTGCTGTAATAGTTATCGATGTGAATACAAACCTGTGGGTCATTCCGAGGATGTGGATTTTGAAAGCATGCTCTTCTCTCCCCCCAAAGAGCATTGGCAAGCTTTGGATGACGGACTTCTACATGAGCTGTAACATCACAGGCCATGTCAACAGCAAATACAACAGGCCAGTGCTTTGATGACAGCAGCAGGTCAACATGGTCTCTTGTGCTCTCCTTCTTCATGACATACTTCGCTGCTGATACAACCTACAGTATAAGGGTTTACATATTCAAAGCTAGCCATGTACATGTACAAGGTATAGCTACTTCCTTAGAGTCACAGATAGTATACTTTTCGTCACTTGGAGCTATAGCTATAGTTTTTAAGTATGAAAAGTGAAGAAAATGAAACAGACAAACAAATCAACAACAACATCATTAATGCACCTGATGATGACAATTTTTGAAGATCTTTCCACCAGAGCACTTTGGAACTGCATCAAAGGTGTGACACTCACTTTTTCCTTGGATGAGGTATGAGTACAGTTGGTCCAAGTGTCTTAGTAGCTGTGGCTGGGGAGAAACATGACCTTTAGTCTGAAATGCTCCACTATATATATGAATGTGCAACAGATTTATTAACTTCAAATGCAAGTCTTCAGCTATACAGTATACCTTTGTTGGTGCTACACAAGATGGCATCTCCACCTCTGCTGCTATGTGCTTCAATTCTGAAATTGTCAGCTTGTTTGACTCTAAGGGGTTGTATTTGCCCTTTCTAACAAGCTCTGCCAGCTTCTTAGGGCATCCAAATGGCTTGCCATTAGGGGGGTCAATGGTGGAAGAGGTCTTCAAATGCTCTGTGTTCAGGACAGTGGAGGTTCTGCAACTTGGTGGGATCCATGGTGCAATATCTGTAGCGCTCACTGGCTCAGGTGTTGCCGACTTGAAGACTGCTGCTTCTACTACTTTGCTATCCACATACCCCCACCACTTTTCAACATCCACAACACCCTCGGTAGCATCTACTTCGCTGGAAACTGGCCACACCACCTAAGAGGAAAAAGATATCATGTAAACACTACAAGATGTTTGAGTATGTATGCTGTGAAAATTTACCATGCTGTTTGTTAGTGGGGTACAGTTTTTACAGTTTCCATCTCCACTTTCAAACAGTGGGCAGATACCGCATATCCCACAAATGCCCAAATCCCAGTTTCTGTCAGTCAAGGCCTCAAAAGCAAAGAAGCCATCGTACAACTTCTCCACTAAGTAGCGCACTTGCTCTTCTGGTAGCTGAGGTGCATTGGGCATCTTTAGAGTGGAGCGAAACACAGCCTCAGCACAATTGCCAGGTGGTTCCCCCTTCTGGACATGTTCTCTCATTCTCAAGAGAATGTCAAGAGACACAAGTAGTTTGTTGCTGATGTTGAACACTCCTGTAGTGCATGAACACACAAAGTATAATAGCCGTAGTAGAACAAAAGTTGTCAATGCAATGTGTAACTGATGGTGGTTATCTGTTTCAGTGTTGCTTTAGGTTAATGTTTCAACTAGTACTTTAGTTTAATTTGACTATAGATTCAAACTGTTGGTTTAGTTTTAGCTAAAAGGGGTTAGTGTTAGTACTTTGTTTTATTTAACTACCATTCTGGGTCAGGTTGATTTTAATTTTGGTTATATTAATTAATGGACAAAGACAGCATTAGTTTTAGTTATATGTAAACATAGCAGTATCAGTAAAACAACACTGACCTGTTTCCCAGTCTCGAAAACTGTGCCTTGCCTTACAGCTAGGATTTTTGCATTGCTTCAGGAGTATTTCCACCTGAAGGAGAACTTCACTGCACAGCTCTGCTTCCAGGAAGGTGTGTCGGCCATCCAAGGTCATTCTTGCAAATGACACACACAGTGTCAGAAGGCTGATAGAGTGTTTTCCATACCTATATGTATAAATAAACAAAATTTAGTACTGTGTGTGTAGAAGATGCATGTTGTGGGGGTGAAGCGTGTCCTTTGTTATGTACATATTTGTTGGCTAACTTAAAATAGTTGTTTACGTACATCACCATTGATTGGTAGGCCCTTTCTTTGCAGGATCAAGTTTACATTCTTCTCCTGGATGAGGGAGAGAAGAGGCTGGAGCTCTGCTTGGTTCTCTGGGATCTTTTTGGTGTGCTTCAGCAAGATGTCAACGCTCTTCTGGAAACCAACTTTTGGCCCACAACTGAGATTTGAAGATGGCTCTCCTAGATGATAATGATAATGTTCTATAGGTATATATTTGTTTTGACATAGGCCCATAACACATTATAGGCATGTATTACGTTTTAATATTTTGTCAGGCATAAATAATATTACACTGCAAATTTGTGTATACCTGAGGTTTGTGGCTCACTAATGCCTGCCACTGTTTTCTTACTTGCTGTAGTGGCAGCTGATGTCATACCTGCAGTTATGACATTGTAATGTTAATACGTAGCAAAAGAGTTACTAGTTTACTACAGTGAGTGTAATTGTATGCATACCTTCAGGCTGGAATTGGTGCAAATACGTGGAAAACTCTTGTTGGAGGTTCTCACGGGAAAGAAATGCCCACATGCAGATGTACAAGTGGATGCAGCGCTTGGTTGGTTTGGGTGCTGTTGTTGCAGAGGATAGCTTTTCTGCCTTAAACTGGGAACATTGGCAGTGGAAGTTGTTCTCACTGTCAAAGCGTACATGTAGGAGTTTCAGTGGTGTCTGAAAGCTTTTTGTGACAGTGCGGATGACAAAGGATTTCTCAGACACACGCTGAATGATTGCTGAGTGAGAACATGCCATTTCCTTCAGTGTCTGCTGTACGCTTGTGGGGAATGGAAAACTAGACAGTGTTTCCACCTTCAATTGGAGTGGTAGTGACTGTGAGCTGCTTTGCATCGACGTTTTTGTGTGAAAACAGGGTGGATGGTGGTTGTCTGAGTGTATGGATAATAAATTTTGTATACTTATTTGTTTACTGCTAGACACCTGTACATTATGTTTAAAACCGATCATGCTATTTACAAAAATTTACCTCAGTCATCATGTTTGGATAATTACAGCTTGAAAAATACCCACATATTAAAAGTATGAAAGAAACTATACCACTCCTATGTGCTAATTTAATGCCTGAAGTAATGTAAACGTGGCATCTCTGAGGTACACGCGTGTACTGATGATGAGCAAACATCAGAGTATAGGCTAAGCACTTTACTGATGATACTCGATATACGCGTACAGTTAAAGTGTAAAGCAAAGTCGGGTCAAGTTAGTATGGTGCATGCGCAAACAGGCTGTAGAGCTCCACCTAGTAACTGTTGCAACGGTTACTATAGGTGGAGCTCCCCAGCCTTGAATGAAACAGCTAGTGGTGTTATAGTGCATGTAGAAAAATACATCACAACTCTTACCAGATTCCATTGACCGAATCCTTCCTTGCCGTACAACTTCGCAATCTTTGTTTGTACACTTCCAAGTGCCGTCTACGCCCTTAGTTGCAAAACATCTGTAGTCTGGTCCCTGAGGGCGCACTCTGACGGATATAGCAGTTGCAATTTCTGCTTTCAACTCTGCATCCAACAGGAGGGTGACATTGGAGCTATACTCTGGGACATGCTCTGGCTTTGCACGCTTTGTCTTCGTACTAAGTGGTTTCCCACATCCTTTACAAACAAGTGCTCTATTTCCATTGCTGGTTCCACAACCTTCGCACAGAGACGAACCTCGCGTTACAGCAGCCATAGCTGCTATTTGCACTACAGTGACCGTCACCCACTCTCGCTCTGCACTAGCATGCACTGCACTACTGCACTGCACTGTTGCGTGCGGATGATGCTACGTAGCAACCATATATATTGTGGCGCGCGCTAGCGCAGCTGCAAATAATGTTGCTTGGTTACATTTACTAAAAGACTTAAAAAACATTAAAAATGTGAAAAGATGTAGGGATGGCATGCCAAAAAGTATGCAAACAAGGTAGAGATGATGCATGAAAGCAAAGGTCTACATATTGGCAAAGCCCCATCCCTACATCTTTTTCACACTGCAGTTAGACAGTGCATGGGTAGTCTTTACTAGCAGTTCATGGCTGTAGCCTCATTCTCAGGCCATGCACTTTCTAGCTCCTCCCACATGGCCTGGGAACGAGGCTAATATTGTAGGTAGCTACCAAGGTTAGTACTTTTATTGCCAACATACTACTTGTAGTGACAGTGGTACCCTTGTTATAAATGTGGCCCCTCAGAATTAGAAGTTGTGCCTTCATATAAATACCTTGGTGTTTGGCTTGATGAACACTTAGACTACCAAAACTGTGTTAATGCACTTAGTGAATCTGCCAGAAAAGCTTTGGGCCTTCTTATAGCTAAATCAAAACAATTTGGTAATTTTCCCTTTGAAGCATTCAGCTCACTTTATGACTCACTAGTAATACCTAGAATGGACTATGGGGCTGGTGTCTGGGGTTACAGAACCTTCCCCAAGTTACAAACCATTCAGAACAAGGCAATTAGACATATTTTGGGTGTGGGTAAAAACTGTCCAGTAGATCTACTAGAAGGTGACTCAGGATGGATGCCAGTCTGGTGTAGACACCAGTTTGAGATGCTCAAACTCTGGTTCCGTCTTGCTACCATGGACAATAGTCGTCTTACTAAAAAGATTTTTAAATGGTCACTAGAACTAGCCAATAAGGGCAAACCTACCTGGTGTTTTCATGCAAATAAATTGCTCACTCAGATCAACCTAGGACACTTAAATCCAAATAATGTAACTAGCTTGTCTCCTAAGGAATTTCAAACCATAGTCATCACTAAATTAACTGATAAAGCAAACCACAAATGGAGAATGCGAATCTGGGACCATAACACCTACTGTACAGACTCAGGGGGTAGGCTACATAACTATAGAGTTATAAAACAACAACCTAGGCCAGAGTGCTACATTAGTGGTATTCTGTGCAGGGGTCACCGGTGGGTCATGGCTGCCCTCCGAGGGGGTTGTCTCCCACTTCACATTGAGACAGGCCGATATAGGGCACCAAAAACACCATACCACCTCCGGACCTGCAGATTGTGTTCATCAGACACTGTTGAAACTGAATTTCATTTTGTTATGTTGTGTCCAGCTTTAGATCATTTACGTTCTACCTTTTTCAGTTGCCTATCCGACTTAGATAACTCTTTTACCTCCCTTACCCTTATTGATAAATTTAAGTACATCCTTAGTGCAAATAATCATTGTAGAATAATTGGGAAACATTTGTATAACCTGTATAAAACTAGAATCCAGCTTTTAAATCTGTAATATCTGTATACTTAACCATTATTTTGTACCCGTTTGTAGTGACTCATAGGCCTAATCAGGCCGGGCATCTCGCGTGTCACTCTAATAAAATATTTCATTCATTCATTCATATATGCCTCTGGTATAACCTAGACAGTGAGCTCGAGTGGGCTGCAGACTGGTCATAGTAATCAGTGTGTAAAACTCAAGCACTCATGCACACCGTTAATAACTGCATGGATGGGTGCAGATTCAGCTCTCGAGTATGCTGTCTAACTGCAGTGTGAAAAAGATGTAGGGATGGGGCTTTGCCAATATGTAGACCTTTGCTTTCATGCATCATCTCTACCTTGTTTGCATACTTTTTGGCATGCCATCCCTACATCTTTTCACATTTTTAATGTTTTTTAAGTCTTGTTTCTGTACTTTTTTTTAATGTTAATCTCAGTTACAGTTAGACCTAAGCCTAAGAAGAATATTTCAAGTGTAACCACAACACCAGAACTTGAAGTGGCGTTGACAGTTTAGTAGTGATTCCAGTGTGACATCTGCCCTCCCTGGAGAAAAGTGTAATAATTATGTGCAATATAGCCAGCTAGAACCTGATGAAGGGCCAACCACTCTCCGTACCAAACTTTGTGAAAACAATTTCATGATTCAGTTGTCAATCACGTGACGACTGACCAGCTGCAGCACAGAAAACTATCATACTGACAACAGACCATCCTAGCTTTACAGTTCACTGAAGCTGTGAGTAGGCTACTTTTAGTGTAGCTACAAGTAGGCAGCTGAATGCAGCGCCTTACCTACGTGGTGTTCATAAGCCTTGCCCAATGCCGCGGGGGAAAAAACCGTGCCAACCATGCCCGCCCGCTCGCTTGTGTACTCTCGCTTCCAGACCAATGACCGTGGTCTTCGGTCTGGGAACGAGACTTCGTGTGCGCATGCGTATAAAATTAGTGTTGTGAATGGCTTTTGTTGACCAGGGTGAATTTGAAGCTATAAAGACGCTGAGTGGTTGGGAAGCTGAGCGCTGTGATGAGCATCCGTTTCGTGCTAAAATCAAGGTGAGTACTTGAGCCGTTTTCGAGTTATCATAAATTTACAAAGTGGTCGGAACAAAGAAAGAAGAATAAGAAAAGTGGCACTTTTGCTAGCGCACACTTTTGTGTTTAGCTGTCTTGCGCGTGGCTTTTGGTCACTTGTATGAGTCTTGCTGATCACAAAGGCACTCAAAGAGGAAGCCTGGGCGCTTAAATAAGCTTTTAGCGTGTTTGTGGTGAAGTTATACGGCTTTTGCTTAAGTATTGTATATATTGCGCGTCGGCGCCATCCCTACATAGAGATAGTGATTCCGGAAGTTCAGTATTCATACGTAATTTCCGCTGGCAAAATTTAAACTACGGAAATGGTATCGCGTGCATGTTTACATTTTCACCTCGGCGCTTCTCACGGTAGCTACATACCCCGACAAAATATATATTTCCCGAATCCTTTTTGATCGGAGAATCGATTGGTTGGTCTTTCGTTCACTTTACTGTAACTTTGAAGTGCTTCTTTTTGAAAACCGGAGAAAACTTCCGTGTACCAGCTGATCGGTGAGATGCCGGACTTCGAAAGTGACATAATCACATTCCTTGCACCAAGAAACCCCTTCTACCACTGCTGCTGAAAGTAAATATTTCACAGTACAGGAGCGGTAATACAGTGTATGTGAACTGTAATGCTTGCAATTCCAATCATAGAGTAATTAGTGAGAATAATGTTCTGTTCTTACACAATCAAGCTTTTGGAAAATTAAGGCATGCAATGTGAACACATCCAGTCAAAAGCAGCAACTTTACATAGGTGCAGGATGACCATCACCTGTAAGGAAGGATAAACACACAACGTAATGTGAATAGCTACCCATTTTTATTCCTATACAAATATCAATGGCTTCTAATGCAGATTTCAAGTGCAATCTTCAGCCTCAATGAAGAGGAGGTGAAAAGTGTTGTGGACCACATCATTTGTTATTGCCAAGCAGGAATAGCCCTGTGGTGTGCTTTGTAAAAAGCCTGATTGTGCCCCTTTGTGGCTACCTCAATTGCAAAAGGCAACTTGCACAGGGTTCGACTCTTCTGAGTTAGAGTATTCCCGTCTTCTATATACATATACGTTTGAATTGCTGAACAAGACAGTAAATAGCAGAACAACACAATAATCTCTACTATGACGTGCAGAAATGACAGACACTAGGCCAGAGGCTGCATGAAATCCCATCATAATCAGATCATCCAATCCCTCTCAAACATGTACACATGCCTAATTCCCAGGCTGTCCTGGTATACACATGTTCAATTTTCAGCAGTCAAATTTAGTGGTTGGCAAGCGCTGTGTTGCTGCGTTCGGCTTGTTCTTGCGTGTTTAGCCTCATACTCAGGTTTTATCGCCACACCATTTGCCGTACCACGAAGGTTAGTAGGTGCTACAGATGGAAAACACTAGGGTGAGAAAGTCTGGTTACGAGGCTAATAACTTTCGAGTGTCTAACAATTTCCTCAAAAAATTATAAGAAAATTAAGACTTGCCATCATCAAAGGGACATTAGTTCCGACTTCAAAACCATCCAGAGTACCTCACACTAATATGCAAGTACAAAAGAGACCTCACACACGCACAAAATAAATGTGCACCTAAGGCCTCTTCTCTCCAGCTACAAAACTCTGGGAACGAGGCTCATTTACCGTATCCTGTCATAAAGTTGCAGGTTAGTGTAGGTAGAGTATGCTATCTATATTCGGACAGCTTTCCGGAAACCGGATGTATTTCGGATGCACAGGCACAATTTATCTCGGTTTTTTTTACACACCAGTAGCCTAGGGCTAGAGCATTCGAACGTAGGTTGACCGTCGCTAACGGCCGTTCCTTCGTACATAGACAGCCACGGGAAGACCCCCAAGTCTTGGTCTCCGTATCCGGACTTTGTACTCATTTGTCGGACACCCCACGTGAGACGGAAACCACGAGGGGCTGGATCGCCGCTTACCGACAGCTTTGTAGCCCCTTCACAGGCCACGTAACTGCAATGGACTAGAAGTCGCGTAGCGGTACCTTAAACTAATAATTAAACTAATAATAAATCTTCATTTCCGGACAAAATTTGCGCAATTGCACATTATACAGAAAATTACTTCCGTGAGCAGTTAACACATATAAACACAAAATCGTCAGTATCAGCTAGTTGCCGGGGAACCTCCACACAAATACAATGAAACCACACTTCACAACTGTTACATTGGATCCAGTTCCTGGCTCTCTTGTGCTTACATGTTCCCTGGCCACACTCCGAACTCGCACTAGGTGATGCTCGCCTCTCTTGCTCTTGCACCTTCCGCTTAGCTCTTTCGTCTTGCACCTTAGCCTTCCGCTTAGCTCTTTCCTCCTGCTCCTTAGCCTTCTGCTTCGCTTTTTCCTCTCGTACCTGTCGACGAAGCTCATTTTGAGCAGCCTTTTCCTGTCTCTTTCTCTCTCTATCCAAACGCCGCTGCTCCTTAGCTTCAATTTCTTCCTTCTTTTTCCGTTCTTTCTCTTCAAGAGCTCTCAAATTTTCTTCACTTGTCAGCACCCGTCCTCTAGGCAATGTTTTGGGCTTGCATACCTGGGAAGGGGGTGGAGGGAGCTTCAGAAACTCACTAAGTTTACCAGGTATTTCTGGAGCTGATGAAGAGGGGGCATTCTGCACTTTGACTGATGGGTCAGCGTTTGCATCACTCTTAGAAGAAAGTTCAGACTGCTGCTCACTGTCATTTTCAGATGCACCCTCACTCTCATCTTCACTCCCGTCAAATAGTCTCTTGCAAACATCAGGATGGTTGGTTTCTAGCCATTTGTTGTAACGGGCGTCGTTGTCAAGGTCATACCCCTCCTCGAAACGTGTTGTAAACTTTGCTATCTCCTCAGCTGTGAATTCAGGGAGACCGTCACTTGTCTGCTGACTTGCATTGACCATTCGTTGGCTGGACTTTACAATGGGACTGTATAATGGCAAAAAGGTGATCCCACTCTTCCTTGCGAGGTCAAGAGCAAGAGATGGGGCGGACTTTTGGACTGGCTCTTCACCAGGGATGGCGATTGCGTGCCTGTTCAGAGGGTATATGCCAGATTTCTTGAACCCGGACGCAATATTCTCCCTTGTCATGGCCAGCTTGTATGCTGCAGCAAAAAGCTGTGAAAACTGATAGACCGTTACCACCTTTCCGGGGTTTTTAGCCATGTACTTGTTGCACTCCCGATCCCAGTACGTTTTGAGAGCATGAAAAGACGTGACATCTAGGGGCTGTGCAACGTGGGTTGTGTGGGGGGGAAGGGCAAACATGATTACTCCGTTGCTGGCAGCTAGTCGCACAACTTCAGGCCGATAGTGGGTGGAGTGTCCATCGAGTAACAGAAGAAGTGGTCGAGCGGCTGGTGCATACTGAAGAAAGTGTCGCTCGAACCAGTCACGAAAGAGCTCCTGATCTATCCAACCACTTCCAGGATTGAGGCCGTACATTGTACCAGGTATTTCTCCAATTGTCAGTTCCTGGTTGAGATTCTTTCGGTCGAAGATGACCATGGGTGGAATAGGGTTTCCTGCAGCGCTAGCACAAATAAGTACAGTTATTTGTGTCTTGTTACCAGATACCAAAGCTGTGACATGCTTTTGCCCCTTTTTGGCAATAACACTGCCAGGTCTGTGACTCAGTGGCATACCACTCTCATCACAGTTAAATATCAATCCTGGCTTTGATACAAGGTCATTCTGAAGCACCGTTTCCTCCAGAAGATCGAAGTAGGTATCCATAACTTCTCGTGTCAGTGTGGTGGCACGATGATAGGCAAGTGGTTCAGCACTTCGAAGTGACAGCTCTGGGTGTCGACGTCTAAACTTTTCCCACCAGCCCTGGCTGACCGTAGCTACCTCTACTCCTTGCTTCTTGGCCACTATTGCTCCAACAATCGCCTTTACCTCCCGAACAGTCTTGGGGTAACCAATACTAGCAGCGCCAACTAAAAATTTAGCTAATTCATCTTCTTCTTCATCATCAAGGTAGCGTGGTGCTCCGACTTTGGCACCAGGGTCAACTTTACCAGTAACTCTATCATGAAGGGTCGATTTTGGCACATCATACTGCAAAGCAGCACGTCTAACAGTAAGAGACCCCTCACTTACTTCCTTTAGTGCCAACTCCATGCTGTCCTTCGACCAATCTCTCCAAGGTTTCTTCCAATGGGCTAATTTTCCAGCAGGAACTGTGGGTTTACCCTGGGAAGGATCGTTTTCCTGGTCCTTGAGAGGAAGTGCTTCCCTGCTAGCAGCTACCTTGCGCACTGCCACCTTACTTCTCGCAACCCTTCGACTCAGGGGCACTTCACTCTGCATAGGAAAGAAGGGCATGTTGCAATTATCACTTTGTTCAGTGATAAACCTGAGATACTTCGTTGTCCTTACCTCCACAGCTGCGTGCGTGGCCTTCCTTGATTCAACGCTCGCCATCTTTCGGATTTTCTAGCACACGAGGTAGAAGGAACCTACTGCGCATGCGCAATTATTGAAATTTCCGTTTAACCTGGATGCTGAGATTTGAGTAAGGCTTACCTTGGCTGGTCCGGGGGCGTACCAGGTGTTTAGCAGTATTGCGATAACGGGTCCGAACTTTCGATGTTGATGTCCGACTTTAGATGGTGTCCGACTTTAGGTAACTTACTCTACTCATTGAACTATGCCATCCAAACAGACCCGGGGGGAGACAGGCAACTATACTTCATTGTTGCCTACCCTACCCGGGGTACATTGGTGAAAACAGTTTGCAATAACATACCCATACTCCGTTGCTGATCACTGCTGTTGCTTCAGACTGATTTATACATTCTCAGGCTTTATTTGGATCTCATATCTTCAGATTTCTGCATGCTTTTCCTGAAGGCCATAGAGCTCTGTACACGATGACACTCTCATGAGATAGACCACTCCGTGCGCAACAGTTTGGTGTAAGTTCCATCTTCGTACGCCTAACCGTTCCCGAGATATGTGCAAGTTTGGATTTCCGTGCACGCACGTGATGATTACCGAATGTACCATTTTGTCTATTTAAAAGTAACCCAAAATTTTGTACCGACCACTTTGCAATAATGATGCACATCTCGGCTTCTACTGCACCGATTCGCGTGAAACAAAAACCGTTGTACTCAAAATTGAATGCTGAATCCGATAAGTATTACTACAATAGTTTATGTAAAAGTTTAGAAAACCCTCCGGAATCACTAATAGAGAGTCTACCGACTCTCTGATACTATATAGTCGTTGCTAGTGAAATGCTTCAACCAATCATAGTAGCCCGAGCTCGTATAATACATCTTTTACATGCATTACTTAAATCTGGTTGGTTGCTTGCGTATAATCCCTAGCTACTGAAATGTAAATACACAAAAACTTTCCGCAACCGTTGACATGCATGGTAGCTAACTAGTTTGCAAGAATTCAAGATGCCTGCCGTGTTAAAAGTAACTGCGAGTGGAATTTACTGGTGCAAAGACGGCAGTTCCAGTGGTGGTGATCTAGTGTCCAACTTCACGATATCGCTACTTGCTACTGTGCACGTAGATAGGGATGCGGGAGGGCCCGGTTTTCTTGCTAAAGTCAAGCGCTTTCCAGACGGAATTGAGAAGTAAGCTCTGAAACTATAGCATTTCATTTCCCATACACACTCCACATGCATGTAACTATATTTCCCATCATAAAATGTACTGAAAAACTGAGCATGCAGGCTAGTTATAATTTATGAAGTATATTGAGACTTTTGATGTACCAACTTTTGAGACTTGTTATATAACAATTACTAAATACTTCAAACAGAAATCCAATAATGTTTTATCGGATTTTTGCTTTCCTTAGAGCTGCATGTACGTGGCTAGCAAATATAATTCTTATAGCCATGTTCTACTAAGCCTTAGTCACATTAATGTGTGCACATCCATACAATCTCTTACAAACATGCAGTGACTGTTATGGTAGCATGAGTAATATATCAATCATTGGCTATATATATACAGGGAATGCTTCCTTCCAATGAGCGAACTGTCTGGAAATGTCAAGCAGCTCTGTGGTTACCTCAACCAAGTGTTTCCTGGAGGAGCACTTTTCCTAGTAGCCACTGAGGCTGAGCTGAAACGGCTTTTGATGGAGCTAACTGGAGGTTTATTGCAGAGTGATGAGTGTCGCCAAGTTAGTGCAGCCAGAATGATTGGTCTCAACTCATTTCCAGATGGAGAAGATAGTGTGTGGGTGTTCTCTCCAGAGGTCATCGTTGCTTCGAATGGAGCAGTTCTCACTGATGAAGACGCACCCGTTCTGTGGCTGGAAAGACCATCAGGTTTTACTAATGCTCTCATCAGTGATTCCCTTTCCTGCTCAATAACCACACCACTCGACCAAGGAGAGGCTTTGCCTGACCTTTGCCAGGCAATCCAGGCATTCATGCCAGAGAATTTCATCCCCGCAGTTGCAGTCATGGCATGCAGCATAATGGGAGCCGCCTACAAGCATGTTATTGCAAAAAGTGGCAGCATGGGTGTGCCTTTCCTTTTTGGAGAGCCAGGAACATGCAAATCTGAAGCTCTCAAATGTGGTCTTGCCCTTTTTGGTGCTCAGAAGACCCACTTGTACAACAGTCAAACCACACCATCATTTCTCTTTGACATGCTGAAGCGAACAACAATCCCAATTGGTGTGGATGACATCAGCGAAAAAGCACAGGATACTTGGGAGGAGTTAGTCATCGACACCTATAACAACACACCCAGGGGTACTCGATCGTACAGTGCAGAAGTGTTTCAGTCCACACCCATTCTCACAGCTAATTGGCGATTCAATCCCAACCGACAGAGAGCTCACACAAGGTGTGTCACCATCCCATTTTTCGAGCATGCTGATGAGCCTGAAGCAACACGACTGTATGAGGCTCTAGCCAAAGCACGTACTCATGTCTCCAAATCAGTGTCCAAGGTGATAGAAATCTGTTTCAACTTCGCCACAGAAGCAGTGCAAAGGAAGCAAGCCACCGAGATATTGCCACAAGTGTCTCAGATCCTCTGCAGTGCACATGTTCACTTCAAAACTACTTGCACTGTCTTCATGTACTTCTTCCTTGAGGTATGTTGTGAATATCAACAAAACATACTAAACTGTTATCAATCACTTTGGAACTCCTCTTTAGGTGTCAAAACTATGCAGCTCTCATCTGACAGAAGACCAGTGCTGGGAGTTCCTAGCTACACATATGGCTCCACTGACCATTTCAGAGCAAGATCACAAGATCCAGCCACCTGTTGAATTTGGGTTGAAACACAGATTCTTTGAAGAGCTGACAGAACACCTGCACCTTATCCCTCAGAACAAGGTAGGTGCTGTACTGCATGACTCATTAGAAGCAGCATAATATCTGACTATATCATGTGTTTCAGCTTCTGCAGTGTATATCTACCGATGTCATCACACGTGGCCGCCTAGGCAAATGTATTGCAGTGCGTGTAGGAGAAGTGATATCACTGCTGCAGAAGGCTGGGATGAACAACCCCTCCATCATCAAGGACACTGTTGAAACTGACATGCTCAGGAGTGATAATTGCAGAAGGTCTCAACAAAAGTTCCCTGACCATCGTTCAACCAGTACTGATGCATTGCTGCGTGTGGGTGGAAATAGGTGCATTGAGCGGTGCATCATCATCAAACAGTCAGAAGTAGATTGTTCACAGCTGCAGATGATTTGCGAAGGTAACATGCATATCAACCTCCTATTGCAGCAATTTGTTGATCCCCACCACACTTTTCAATCCATGCAGCACTGATTTGCAGTCCTGAAGACCCACAACAGGGGGAAGAAAACTTCTTCTCTGCAGCAGAAACCCCAGCCACACTTCAAGCTTCCGATGGGGACACCAGTGATTCTGCTCCACCCAGCAGCAAACAACCAAGACTTTCAACTGCAGATGAACAAGAAGCATAGAACAAGTTACATAACTGACGACATTGATATTGTATAGCTATCTTGTCTGACTTGCTTACTTACACTTCATAATTATCTGTCACTTATGCGCCTATCAATGTTACGCCCCACTACCCCCTGTACGGGCTATAGTGGGGCAAGGTGGGGATTTGACTAATTTAAATATCAATTGCCCCAATATACGGGACATACTCTATAATCAAATCCCCTTGCAGAAGGTGGGGGATTACTGGGGATTTGACACACACAGTGTAACTGTGCAGTATACGGAGACCGTTGCTGTATTCAAGACGTCTTCAGAGGTAATCAAATGCCCGACTATAGGGGCAGCCTCCTTCGGTCAAAGCCCCTATATTGCCCGCCATCTGCCCGTACGGGGGGTAGTGGGGCATAATATTGATAGGTGCATTATGTTCGCCCTCAGGCGAGGATCAGCTTGAGTAGTCAGGGAGTTGCTTCATTATATCGGTTGCTATACACTGCTGTTACGCCAACCCATTCCAGACTTCATGCAAGTAGCGTACGGTATAACTGCCACACCCATGCACGCACGTGAGAGTCCGTATAGGGAAAGAAGGGGCCGCGGTTTTGTGCACATACTGACATGAAATGGGGCCTATAAGCCCGTCTATCTCGTTACCGACCAATGACGCCGTACGGCGTCATGAGATTAATGTTCCCGTATGACCAATGACGCCGAACGGCGTCATGAGTACTTACCTGCCTTTGGGTGTTTCCCCCGGAAGATAGCGGTTTAGTACGCGCCGTACAAGCGTCTAACAGTATTCATTACACCCACCGGAAGCTAATCGTGCCCATTTTAAATGAAACTAGTTCTTTGACGAGGCGGAAGTTGAACGTAGCGTAGCGTGTCGTGCTACCGCAATCGACCGGGCCGTGTTTGTCGCGACCGATCTCGAGAAGTATACAAGCTACGAAGATGCGATAAAAAGCAATGTATAGCTAAATGAAAGCTCTAACTTCGCTACAGATTTCAAAGGAAGCAGAACTGTAACATCCAAGTTACAGGCACCAGAACAGACCGAAGGTAGCAACTTCCGGTATAAAAGTTCGGGTTTATCTCCAAGCTTGTTCTTTAGTGGTAAGCTTCAGAACTACAGCGAAGCTAGGCAAAGCCTAAGGCTCCCCAATGTTTTTGACCAGAAGTCTGTAGCTTGTTTGCAACTGGAGATATAACACGGAATATACAACATGTCGTCTAGGCCGCTTCCGGAATTCCTGTGTGGTCATTCACGTAATATTGCAATAATTTGCTACGGTCGGTAAAGAGCTATACCTACAAATTACTCGAACAGACGGGTGGTAATGTAGGGAGCAGATCTGGATTAAGCATGCATGCACAGTGCTTTCTGTGTATGCAGCCGTGCTTTCATGATCAGACCAGTTTGCCGACTTTGCACTGCACTGTTTGCAGTGTTTGCAGTGTTTGCAGTGTTTGCGGTGTTTGCAGTGTTTGCGGTGTTTGCAGTGTTTGCAGTGTTTGCAGTGTTTGCAGAGTTTGCAGTGTTTGCAGTGTTTGCAGTGTTTGCAGTGTTTGCAGAGTTTGCACTGTTTGTCACTGTTGACGGAGTTGTCTTCTCGGTATTGGTGTTGCATTGGGGTGGAGCCGATCACGTGATCTGACCAATCAGATTCATGTTTAGATAGTGTTTCATGTGACTAGTATTTCGGCTCTTGACCAATCAGGTGAACTCTTTGATAAGAGCTGCGGGATATATCCCTACCTCCTCTGAGTTCCTAGCCTCGTCCCCAGGCCCCACCCAAAAATCGGGAAAGGGGCCTGGTGTCACTTGCAAATTTTCTCGTATGTGCTGAGTCAGCATATTATGTAAGAATTACATGCCTTACGTGATCACGTGGTATCCAGCTACTGTTGACAATGCCAATGGCATTACAGAGTAGATGAATAGATCTTGCTACGGAGCGACTACAGACAAATCCTGTGAGGCAAGAGTAGTAGCCTAGCAAGCGTAACTATGCTCTAAGTTTCTGAAATCCGAGGTTTATGAAAAGTCTTCTTGCCTCGTTCCCATTTTCAAATGGTCTTGGAACGAGTCTACTACTTTCACGTGTCAAGAATTTAGTAATTGGTAATCGACGAACGTGATTCCTCTAGGGTCCCATTACTTTCACGTCGTTTCATGTCCCCCTGTCACATGACCCACTGAGGGGGTGGGGTCAGGGCACAAGCGCACTTATGTCTAACCGAGGTTAAACCTGCCAGGAAACAGGAATGAAGATGCAGCCAGCCTGAAACACTGCCTGGAAGCTACAACCAGTAATGTCTGATTTCCGCGACGGGCAACCTACAGGACGTGGAAATTCATCTTTGCGCTGGAGCACTGTGGGATCAGCACTGAACTAAAATTTTGATGAGTTTGCAACAAAACCTGATGGAGTTGCCTTGATGCCAACCAGCCATGACTGTGAAGATGATGAATGTGTAGATGGAAGTGCAACAGTATATGTACAGTTGTTTGTATTTATTTCAGAGGTCACTGCAGTATCGATCGGTACATATGGAACCTGAGTGTCCTTAGCGTTGTTCCCTGGCTCCTCTAGCCTCTAGGCCCAGCTTTTGTCAGCTGAGTGGGGCCTTGGGAATGAGGCTATAAACATCATTTAAGATGATAACCTGTCAGTGTGCAGTCCAGAGATTACATGTGAAACTCTGTGGTGTATAGCCTGCTAGAGGCTACCAGTGATTGCAACAGTATATGTGTACGTTTTGCATGACGCTATATCTATTCAGACCAATATTTTCAGAGACTGCATGCATGTAAACTGCACTGCACTCACACAAAAAAATGACAACTTTCCACTTATATACAATAACAGAAGACATACAAAAACGGATATAGAGGTTCAACGACTTTAATCAGTCAAAGGTCAAATATATCACATCTCCCACTTAGATCAACACAGTCATTGTGGGGTAGTCTCGTTCCCAGACCCTCCTGAAAAGCAGAAAGAGGGTCTGGTGTTCTGAGCGACATTTCTTGTCACATGGGGTGGGGCCTATGGCAGAAAGAATGTCATAATGACATTTTACATCTGGGACTCGAGTTTTCTGACGACTTAGACTTCTGCACAGTATGGTTTATAAAAGCTTGATAAGGCCACGAACTTTCTTGGGAAAGCTGAGAACGAGCTGCGAGGTAAGTTTTTCTACCTCCAATTTGGTTCAAAATACGATCGCTGACGTCATGCACATATAATTAAGCGTTCTAGAATCTGATTTGAGCTCTCAGATCGGGGAGCTACCCCGGCCCATGTGACAAGAAAAGTTGCTCAGAACACCAGACCCTCTCACACGTGTGAGAGAGACTAATTCTGAGGTTTTTGACTGACACGTTCGCACTTTGGCTTCCAGGTCTGCATCCAGGCTCGCCCACAACACACAGCTTCTTGCCAAGCTTTTCATCCTTGCAATGCCTGGGTGTACCTCACACAGTTCCTGGATTACTCACTCTCTTCCTGGTGGTGGAACAACCACTCTTGCACCCCAAAGTACACAACACACTCAACTCTTGCCTCCTCCAATTCTGCTGCACTCCTCCCTTGGCTCTTGAGAAGGCCAACCATGGAGCACAAATCTTTGCATTTGAGCCAGCACTGTGTCTTTGTTGGTCCAAGACTTGATCTGCTTGGCTATCTATGCTTGAGTGCACCAAAAAACGAGCTGTATTGACACTGCCACACAGTCCACACATTCACGACAGTATCATAACTTACTTAAACCTCTAGACAGAGCTTCCATCTGCCTCCTTTGAACCATCGACAGACCAAGAGTGAGTAGACTCGAGCTGCGTAGACATGATCTCGTTGCCACTATTACATGGTGAATTACCCTTTGAACCTACAGTATGCATGCTCCACCCACACATATCACGTGAGGGGGCATGAAACGACGTGAAAGTATTGAGACCCGATTCCTCTACTCCAAACGAACAGGAAGACTGCTGACACAGCACATACGGGAATTTTTGCAAGTTACACCAGGCAGAGTTTTGGGTGTCCCCTGGGGGACGAAGCTACTGAGTTCCAGCCATGGCTAGCGATGCTGATAAACTTAACGTTAATAGTATCATCCACCGTCTGCTTGAAGTCAGAGGTTCTAGACCTGGCAGGAACGTACAACTCACAGAAGCCGAGATCCGCGGTCTGTGCCTGAAATCGCGAGAGATCTTCTTGAGCCAGCCAATTCTGCTGGAGCTGGAGGCACCGCTTAAGGTCTGTGGAGATATTCACGGACAGTACTACGACTTATTGAGGCTGTTTGAGTATGGAGGCTTCCCCCCAGAATCTAACTACATCTTCCTTGGTAACTATGTGGACTTTGGGAAGCAGTCGCTGGAGACAATATGTTTGCTGCTAGCATACAAGATCAAATACCCTGAGAACTTCTTCTTGCTGCGAGGGAACCACGAGTGTGCGAGTGTGAACCGCATTAATGGGTTTTACGACGAGTGCAAGCGTCGTTACAACATTCGTTTGTGGAAGACATTCACAGATTGCTTCAACTGTTTCCCTGTGGCTGCCATCATTGATGAAAAACTCTTCTGTTGTCATGGTGGCCTGTCGCCAGACATGCAGTCAATGGAGCAGATACGTAGGATCATGAGACCCACTGATGTTCCTGATCAAGGTCTCCTTTGTGACCTGCTGTGGGCAGACCCAGACAAAGAGACAAATGGCTGGGGGGAGAATGACAGTGGGGTATCATTCACATTTGGGCCTGAAATTGTATCAAAATTTCTTGCTAAACATGATATGGATCTGGTTGTTCGGGGAAATCAAGTGGTGGAGGATGGCTATGAATTCTTTGCCAAACGTCAACTAGTCACGCTGTTCTCAGCACCCAACTATTGTGGAGAATTTGACAATGCTGGTGCAATGATGAGTGTTGATGATTCACTAATGTGCTCCTTTCAGATTCTTAAACCTTCTACTGTAGATATAAGAAAGCTTTTTCCATATGGTAAGTCATGATGATAATTGTTTTCTTTAGAATTATTTCAGATTCTTAAACCTGCTACTAACATAGCCTCATTCATAGGCCTTCGACCATCCAGTTTTCGATCACCTACAGTATGCAAAGATAGAGGGTTGAAGGCCTGGAAACATTTATCATTTGAATGACATCAATGTATATGTAGGTAGAGGGGGGAGGAGCCCTCAAACGAAGGAGGCTTTTTCTTGCGGTGTCTATCTGAACACCTGAGTCCTGAAGATTAGGCGAAGTGAAAACCTTGCTGCTTGTTACTCAGGACAAAAAAAAAAAAACATGCATGAACTCCCTCCTCTGTCTACCTACGTAGAAGACATTTCATGTGATAAATGTTTCCAGGACTTCTTCCTCCACTTTTACAAACTGTAAGTGATCAAAAGCTACCATTGGGGAATGAGGCTACTACTAACCACTGAAAATTGTTTCATGTAATTCAGATCCTTAAACCTGCTACTAACCAGCGAAAATTGTTTTCAACAGGTGAGTCATAACAACAACTATATAGGTGTCTATTTCAAGTAAGCCCAAGATGTAAAGAAGGAAGGATTGCATACTGTATATTTTTAGTCTTGACTGTACATACACCGCCCCCCACTGTGCTTGCTGATTTAATTCAGGTCAACAGTACATAGCTGCCTAGAAGAACAGTAACATAGTTGGTCATATACACTGATATATTTTCCGTATGTTGCTAGTTCCAACACACTTGGCATCATTATGGACAGCAAAATCCCTTAAGGTTATGCCGTATGTTATAAGCTGTTGGCCTTTAATATTTCCAAAACTGTAACTGATGTTTATCTCAAACAAGTTGCAGTCCCAACAGCACATGAAAGAACTACATTATTCAGAGACAAAAAATCATCTGTTTAAAAACACTCCAACGCATTCGTACCAGAAATTAGCCGTATCGCTCAAACACTCTTTGCACCAAATTAGCCGGCCACTGAGTCGATCCTAAAAATTTTTTTCTTGCACTACTTCACAGTATTTACTAGGTCAGCATGTAAAGATATCTGGCTCTTTGTGTATACTTTCAGTAATATTTGTAAGAATTTAACTGCTTTAGGCGTAAGAAATGCGCTTCAGAGCTTAGAATCTTCATTTCAAGTCCAAATTTCGAGATTTCTTTACATGCCGCCCTGCTAAATACACTGCGCTACCCGTACAACACACCAGAACACTGACTTTCCTTGTCTTTTATTTGGTGCAAGGATAAGCGATCTGCCTTCGAAATACGGCAAGGCCTCAAGCATCCAAGCATCGCCAGTGAGTTTGGGGACATGCGTTTGTGTAGCTTCTGCAATAAATGATTATTGTGTACTACATCAAGTATAATTGTTTACATAAACAGTTGGCCCTTGTATGCATTTCACAGGTTTCCAACTACTTGATCGTAACCTTAGGGTGGTCGGAACTAAAAACCATGCGGATTCAAAAGTATGTGAAAAGCTGTTGTCATAAAACAACCTGGGCAATTATTTTGAACACTGCAAGCACTTACTGGAAGCCTTAGGTGTACCTGCATTTACATTGCACCAAGGAGGCTGGATTACTGTACAAAAGAGGCAAAGAGCGGCTTAGCCGCATTCCCTAGATTTTATCTCACAGCCGTGGAGAAAAATTGGGAGAAGGCCTGGTACCATTACTACGTCACGCACCGGAAATGGTGGACTCGGTTAGTACGTAATGTGGACTCGGTTTTGTAATCATGGCAATGTGCCCACGCAATATGTGGCCAGTACAGGAAGTGATCGACAGTAAAGTTTGCCTAGATGCTTTGCCAACAACTACGGACTTCACAAGTACCAAGTCGCTAACGAACAATGTGTAGACATAGACATAAGTGGGAGGTGTTAAGCATGTACGTCGACTGAAAGGAATCGGGAAAGCAGCTGGCTAAGGGCAACCGCATCGGTCCATGTCAAATAACAAGCGTCTGCACTTGGGTCACTATCATCACAGAGGCTCAGAGCCAGGTCTAGAATGGCTTAGATAACTTGTACATACCTACAAGTAGCCTTCTCCGTCCTTGATGGCAGTGGCCCGAGTGCAGACACTTGTTTTGACATGGCACGACGTGCTTGCCCTTAGCCTGCTGCTTTCCTCAGTTGACGTACCCGCATAACGCCTTCTACTTATGTCTACACATCGTTCATTAGCAACTTGGTACTTGTGAAGTCCGTAGTTGTTGGCAAAGCGTCCAGGCAAACTTTACTGTCGATCGCTTGCTGTACTAGCCACATATTGCGGGGCACATTGCCATTATTATGAAACCGAGTCCACATTACGTACTAACCGAGTCCACCATTTCCGGTCCGTGACATAGTATTGGTACCAGGCCTTCTCCCGATTTTTTCCCACGACTGCGAGGTAAAATCTGGGATGGACTGGGAACGATGCTGAGAGCAGCTAAGTGTGGTTTACGTAACTCTAAAACTCTGGCCTGTGTTGACCGGAATTGGACTTTAGTTTGTTTTGCGACATCCTGGGGGAGTGGACCTGACTGTAACAGTACACACTGAAAGCCAGGCGTTATATGCTGCAAGCCCGTGAAAACTGTGAAGCGTGTGCTTCTGTTTGTCTTATGATGAAAAATGTCCTGTTATTGAATTCTTCTTGTAATAACAGCTCTGTAGACGATGATCGAAGACAGTAAGTTACTCTGTTCAAGAGTTTTATCAACAAACAGGTCTGTATTTGGCTGCTCTACTGTTCAGCTTGTGGACAAGGCAGACTCATAAACTTGTATGCGTGTTTAGTAGTCCATACGGACGTTAAGTTGCAGCAGGCTGTGCATTTATAAGCCTTTTTAATGCCGAGATACAACCCCCTAGCAACCGGCTGTGCACGCGCCCCCAATTAGTTCCGACCACCCTTAACAATCTCAATTTTACTCCAAGATCCTTCCTGTAGCCTAACAGATAATACCACTAGGTGAATGCACAGCATTGTGGGGGCGAGCGTGAGCTCGAATGCGATGGATGCGCAAGCGCGTGCAGAGCGGGTGGTGCAGCGTGGCTGGTGCAGCCTAAACCACGTGGAATATGATGTGTGAAAAAGTGTAGCCTGGCTGCTCTCTCCTCTTCAGTCTCAGAGGCCAGCCTGTCCCTCATCTACTGAAGCCTAACTGCTCTCTCCTCTTCACTTTCAGTTGCCAGACTCTGACGTCGGTTATCGTGTATTTGCCGCAATCTGGCGTCTCTCTCTTTGGCAGTCTGAGCGGCGCGTCTAGCCCTATCTCTTGCTCTTCGCACTCTCAGCCATTCCTCTCTCTGTTCCGTGGTTTCAGAGGCACGACGAGCTCTCTCTCGCTCTCTTCTACGCTGCAGTCTGTCTTCTCTGTTCCGTGATGACTCGGGGACTCTTGCTGAAGAATTGCTATACGACTCCATTGTAGAACACGTGGCGTCTGCACTCATAGATAATGTATTATCTATGCTGCACTATACGTATTTTATAGACGTTACGTGCGTTAAATTGGATAAGTTTAGGATATGCGGCACGACGTACGACACATAATATATATATACGAAAGTCCCGTTAGCATCACTAGAAGGGGGCTCGCTCACGCTCGCCCCGATTAACTATGGAGCTAGGGGTTACGAGTTCGATCCTAATAGGCTTTTTTCCCCAAGTGTTTTTGGGTGTGTGACCTAAGATGAGGTATGGACCTGGAATTGTGAATTTGAGTCCTCTCAGGGCTGTTTTTATTCCTGTAACGCTGTCGATTTGCATTTACAATAATGCATGTAGATGGAAGAGCAGGGAAAGTGGGGAACACTTATCATGTCCATAGGCATAGGACCGGGGAGCACTGGGGCACACGCCCCTCCCCAACCTTTCAGCTGTTCAATCCCATGTTGCACATACATGTAGACTAAGTATTGCGCTAGCTGTGTGCACTAGTAGTGAACTCAGGCCTCCACTAGCCCCCCTAAATTATAGCAAACTAGCCACACAGTTGGACTCACACAGACAAAAGTAAAATCTACTCACCAAGATGCAGCCAGCCTAAGAGCGTAAACGTCTACTCTACGAGGGCAGTTATGTAGAGAAACCAGGCTACTCACAGAAAGCAAAAAGTGGCAGAGATTTCTCTGTTTCAGGACAATTTGTCACGATTCATAGAGACTTCTTCTGAGGTTTATGAAAGTAAGGACTAGACATGACAAACCTGGCTGTCTGTTTACAGGCAGCCTCTGCCTATCAGTGTGTCTACACTGGTGAAGCATTAGTTTAATAGCTAATCCACGCATTTCTGCAGACTCCGGCGACAGTCCAGCTACGCGAGACTAGATGGAGCATGGTGAGCAGCTGCTTCAGAGTGAGGATCGTAATGGAGAGCTACAAAGTGGAGTTGAATTAGAGGACACCACATTTATCATGTATATAGTTGTCGTACTTGCCCCTCATTGTCGGTGTCTTGCCTTGGGAGGTTTGCGTTGTCGGATCTCTTTCACATGTTCGCTCGCTGGTTTAACTCTTTGTCAATGATGGGCAGGTCTGTTTATCAGGAAGCATTGCTGTCTTTCGCTTGACGTACTTGAACAAAGCCATGAGTTCACAAACTTACATAGTAAAACTGGTGGCGTGCTAGTGCTGCACTGAGCTAGCTACATGTACAGCTGGCGTCGAGTTGTGGGGCCAAGAGATACTGCATACATTATGTCATTATTACAGGCAAAAATAGGGATTTTAATTTGGTGGTCTCAACCCTGACTGCCAATCACCAAATTTAATTCCCTGCTAAATTTTCTTCCTCGTAAGGGGTGGGGTCTGGGCACGAGACTAGCGTGGTTACAGGATATACACATGAGGCAGTTATTCAATTAGAAGCCGAGGCTGCGAGGTGCAGCCGAGGCGTCTAATTGCGCCTGTCTTCGTGGAATTCAAATACAGTGTAATATACGGTAAGATGTTCTTCCAACAGGAAATACGTAACTGACGCCGAAGTCAGTACTTCGTATGCGGACTGTTAACTGCAGGACCGCTATCAAATTGCCTGCTCCGCCCACCCAACCAGCACAGCTGTTACAGGCTAATGTAACTTTTCTAGCGGTAAAGTTAATTAAACGCATACATGCCTGGATCTTGCACAGAGAAAAGGAAAGTAATATTTTTCATGAATATTAATGAGCAGACTGTATACGTAACCTTAATTGGAACTTACAACCCTAATTGGTACTTGTAAGTACTCCTTGTGGTTTGCAGTATATAAACTCAGAGCATTTATCCACCCACGCAGTGTAGTAGTTTGCATTGACCTTGCAAAATGTGAACCAAAACTCTGTGCAAATGGATATAACTAGAAAATGTAGAACATTGTGGGGGTGAGCCTGAGCAAGCAGCTATTATGGCTACACATGAATAGACTAAGCTTCACACTGAAATCATGAGCTAAATTGCTAGCGTTTATGAGTGCCGTTCATGCACGGGCCTTACCTGAAGCCGGCGATCTCAACGTGTATGATTTGTACGATATGCGAGCAGCCTGCCGTTGATGGTTGGTTCGTAGCTGCCGTAACAAACAAGAAGTATGGTGCCGTACGTGCTTGAACTCGAGCCGTCTCCGCTACGGTTGCCGACGCTGCACTCTCATGACTCTGGCAGTAGCCCAGCATCATTGCCTTATGTGCATTTAAAATTTACGGTATATGGCCGCAAACAAACAAACATACACACGCACGTGTGCAATGCAATCCCACTAGTGTGGGGCTCGCTCAGGCTCACCCCAATTATGTTTACAGGTAGTCTATCAAGCTAGACCGTCTCTCACCGAAAAAAAAGAGAAAGGTGAACTTTTCTGGGTGAGAGAGGGTCTAGCTTGATAGACTTTTCTGGGTGAGAGAGGGTCTAGCTTGATAGACATTTCTGGGTGAGAGAGGGTCTAGCTTGACAGACTAGTTTACTAGCTGAATAGGAAGCCTAACCACATAATTATATTCATGTCACAGCTTTTTGGTTCACAGTTTGCAAGGTCAATGCAAACCGCTGTATAGGCAACTGGCACTAATGTTGTATATACCAGTACTGTGTCAGGTTCCGGTAGTATAATTATAGGAGACAAATTGCCCCTATAGTATTACAGGCAGTAATGAATTGCTATACACTGTTTGCTTCCCATATTACTATAGGGGACGAATTGCGTACCCCTACGCTATTTGTCCCCTATATAATACGGGCAAGGATACCCAAACTGTGTAGTTTTGTATGCACCCACCTGAAACATAAAGTTTGCAATCTTTGCCAATTAATGATCTGTTCTTTGTCATCTCGGTTCACAAAGAGGATAACCTACGTGGAACCTATTTACTTTGAAGTAGACTTTCCTCGGAGACCAGAGGGTCTGTTTACATTGTGAGAAGTCTAATGTGCAGCATTGCATATGTAACATCTTGACAGTCAGTAATGGCTCAACAGGACAATAAAGGAAAATTGCTCATTACTCCACCACCATACTAGGTGTGTTACATTCAATTAGTTTATGAATATATCGGTACATGATGGTGATCATGACAGTTTTAGTCAGAATCTCGTGTACCTTTCTGAGGTGCTGTAAGGAATTACATCTCATTAAGTGGAACAATTTCTTCCTACCACAAATGTAATTGCATTACCGTTATATACTTTTATGCCATAATTAAACGTTCCTCTTTGTATGCAGAAGGACCTCCTAGAGGCAGGGGTATATAAAAGGGTTGACATAACTGTGGATAACAAACCAGTGCAAAGTGAAGCCGCAAATCATCCTCCAACTGCTGTAGCTGACATTCCAATGGTTCGCATGTTAGTACAAAATCGTGGTGAACATCAACCCAAACTATAGCTTGAAACAACTTGTTGATTTTACTTGGCTGACGGAGAGAGGTGACCAGCAGGGAGTCATAACTGAAGCCCTATTTCAGGTAATCTTAGAATGAAGATAGCACCTTTTTAGTCATACCGTTTGAATGGCCAGCAATGGCGGACTCGCTGCCCAAAGAGCTACCCACCATGCTGCTTAGCAACATAGCCCGCCTTTACCACCGTAGTTATAGGATGTGGGGATACTTACCTCCCACCTAGAGTATCAATCTCTCTCACCTCACGTCCAGGAGAAAGAAGCAGTAGAAATTCTCACTATTAAATTGTTACCAAAAGTGCACTATCGGTGTTAAAGGGTTAAAGGGATGCTCAGGTCAGTGGGAGGCTGGTTATTGAAGATCTGCCGTACAGAGGGTCCCTATACTCCTGGGAATATAATCAGCTATACATGTGGCCCTCATTGCTGTAGATAGGGTCACGAGTCTGTTTATTGAATTGTGGCTACAAGTGCACTTTGGTTCAGTTTTGAAGACAGGGCTCTGAAAAATGAAAAATATGGTTTGTTGAAGTCTACAAGTAATCTTAGAATTTAGGTGTTAAGGGATTTGAATATGCATTATTGAATCTTCACTCACAGGTGAGTACTTGCTGACAATTCATAGCTCACAATGTTTTACACACAGAGCCATAGTGCTTATGCATGGTATTTTTTTACCGTACTCACTCGAATTACGCCCCCCCCCCCCCTTTTTGCTGATTAGATTTAGCTACAAGTATGGGGGGGGGGGGGGCTTATAATTGAATAATAGTTATTAGTCTTGTTTATACGCCCCCTTTCCTCGCTGTGGAGCACGCGAGGGAAACAGCAATGGCAGAGTTGTCCGTCACCGTCTCATGCGGCTTGCGATGAAGCTCATAGTGGCTCAGTTCTGCAGGGCAAAGGTCAATGAAGGCACAGAGTGTGTGCGGTCAGAAAACGCGATGCAGTTTTCGCACCACTGTACCAGTTAGCTACTGGCCTGCCGCCGCGCAGCCAATCGCTTTGTCGGTGTATCGCTGGCCAGTAGGTAGCTAGACTCTATATAGGGTGGTACGGTGAGTTCTAACCTTCCTCTCGTTCGTCGGAGTTGCAGAGTTCTTATTGTGTATTATTACATTTTCAGTGTGTGTGCACGAGATCAATTTTCATGAGATCAACTCCCACGTGGTCAACTCTTACAAGATCAACTTTTCATGAAATCAACTGCTATGAGATCAACTTTAATAAAATCAACTCTTACGAAATCAACTTACAAAACTGAATTACATTGATCCACTAAATTCTAACTAAAATCCAGTAAGGTGCTTGATTGCTCCTAGGTATTCGAATGCCACTCTTCAACATTGTTGTTGGTTCTGGGCATGTGTTGGTTAAAATAGTTCCAGTGATTTGGTGTGAAGTTTCCATTAATCCAAAAGTGAAGGTTCTTTCCTCCTCGTTTTGGTTTCCATGAACTGAGCCATTGCAGAAGATGGGGATGAGTGTGCATTGTGCTCAAAATCGCTGGCTGCAGAAAAGCTTACTACTCAAAGCCTGTCAAGCCTACCCTTACGTGACAACACACTAACACACTAATCGAAACCTGTCAACTGACCCATCAATACCTGTCAAGCCTTGGCGTGCACTAACTGCTCAAAGAGTTGATTTCAGGAGTTGAGTTGATTTTGTAAGAGTTGATTTTATTAAAGTTGATCTCATAGTAGTTGATTCCATAAAAAGTTGATTTTGTAAGAGTTGACCACATGGGAGTTGATCTCATGAGAATTGATCTCATGTGAGTAAATCAAATTTTCCATGTATGGTCAAGGGAAGGCATAAATTAGAGGTAAATATACCTCCACAACAAATTTTTGCAAATAGTAAGGGGGGCTTATAATCGAAGGGGGCGTAATGTCGAGTGAGTACGGTATGTGAATCACTCTCCAGTCATAATGTAAGTTAATTTGCACTTGATTTAACCCTTTACTGATTGTACTGCATGATTGCAATGTTATATTGTACTCCACTAATAATATGTGTTATGCCATATCTCTGGTTATGAAACAGCTATGATCTTACAATAAAACCTCACACTGCCAAGTTATAGTTACTGAAATTTGTTAAAGATAGCGACTTCTGGTATGGCAACTTTTGGTTTATTTCTGTCTCCTATTGAAATCTGTGCAGAAGCTAGAGTTTTTAGTTTAGTTCTCTATGTCGTTTTTTATTCTTTCTCCATCACTTGTCTATTTCTCAGTAAATACAGCACATCCTTGTTGATTGTGATGTTATGCATTAGCAAATATTTCTTACTTTGTATGCAGGACAACAAAGACCCTTAAATCAATCTTCAACTACCGCAGCTGACATTCCAATGGTTCACATGTCAGCACAAGATCGTGGTGAACATCAGCCAAAATTGCAACTTGAGACAAGCATCATGAAGATGTTTCCTAACCCTCTCTCACCACCAAAGTCCACTGCAGTGTTTTATCCAATGAACTCCCGGAAACATGGTGTAGCACTCATCATCAACAACAAGAAACTTTCTGAAGGTAGCACCTTTGAGATAGCAGATTGTGATGAGCTAAACCTCACTGAAACTCTGATGTTTCTGGGGTACCATGTTCGGATAAAGCACACATGTAGCCGTAATGTAATGGCAAATCTCTTTGAACAGATTGACATGGAGTGTTTAGATCCAGTCATGAAATCGGATGGTATCGATTCCTTTATCTGCTGCATCCTCTCACATTGTGACGAAGGGATGGTGTATGGGTCAGACAACAAGCCAATTGAATTGAGGAAAATACAGGAAACAGTTAGCAACTGCCAAGTTCTGAAGAATATGCCAAAACTGTTCTTTATCCAAGCATACTTGGGAAAGCAGCTAGATCCAGCACACAATCTTATTCTGTCCCAATGCAGTGATTTCTATTTCAGCTATGCTATTACTTCAAGTGAACAACCTTTTCGTGATCCTAAAAGGGGGTCATCCTACGTCACAGAGTTGTGTAAGGCTCTTTGCACCCACAGCACTGACATGGCCTTGAGTGGCATTGTAAAAAATGTAAACACCATTTTAAAAGCTAAACGGGACAGTCACAGTCAACTCCTAAAAGAAGATAACCAACTGAAGAAAGAAGTATACTTCTTTCATGGTAGGGCTCATGTTGTAGAAATCAGACAGAAGTCCATCACATATTTTGATTGATTTGAAATGCTTCATCATTAAACGGGTAGAGCTCAAATGAAATGTGTCAATGTGAGTTAATTCCACCCTTAATTAACTGAAGGTTACAATACAGTGAGCAAAATATGCAAGATCGGTGTTGAACTTTTATCCAGAAATGCTTCATGTGTAAAATCTGTCATTTCTATAGATGCAAGACTTTCGTCTAACCATGACGCTTGCTTTGTCACCACATTAGCTAATTTGTAATGTTGTTTTCATCCTGCGTATACATTTTCACTGATTGAGACTTTGTGTCAGGCTAGTTAACAAGTTACTCTAGTAGCAACATTATTGTATGATTTTGGAATACACATATAGTCCTTATTCTTCAGGTGCTGATGAATCATCCCTCAGTAGTGTAGGACATCACCTCAGTGGCAAGGAGCTTCTTGTGCTCCAAGATATACTGCAGGAGGATGTGATTGACAGCTTGCACAAAATTGGGTTGGATCTAAAGACAATTGGAGATACACAAACAACTATTGAAGAAGTGCAAGGCATGCTACATTCATTAGAACAACATGAAGTTGCATCCAGTCTGAGGCAACTCCTTGACTCAGGTAAGCGGTGTACCGGAAATAAAATGACTACCACATTAAACATGCACAAAACACAAAATATATATGTTCGATGGGAGTTAAAAACTGGGTAACATGAAGACAGAAAAAATTGGGCAGGATTTCAACTGCTTTTGATCAGTAATTGAAGTTACTGTATGTATTCAAATAAAACGCATGATCCAATCTAGCCCTCAATTCTGAGAATAGGGGCTTTCCAAAATTACATCATCCAAATTAATTGTCATTTTAATTGGGGCCACTAATGCTAGTGCTATGAATAACACACAGAGCAATGCCTTGACAGAAGCCGACAATCCTGGAGCTTCCCTTGGGAATCGCGAGCCTGAGAAGTTCAATTAAGATCATGGAGCTGCGATTTTGGCTGCAGTGTTGAGGTGCTGGTGGGCTATCAAAGTTGAAGACGAAGGCTTACTACGTTCGACAGTAAGTTTATTAGCCCCTCGCCTTGCGACCTAGGTTCGGGTAGAAGTGGTGCAGAACCGTGACAAGATAGATATTCAGGTAGTGTTTTAATAAATAGCTATATGACACTACCAGATACTAGTCTTGCAAGTCAGACCCTTTCCGTCTCGCAGTGCCGATCGCTTTCAGTATGCAGCACCGATACTGAAAGCGATTGGTGCTGTGGAGCGGAAAGGGTCTGGCTTGCGAGACTAACCAGAAACTGAGGCAACTGCATTTGTCATTAGATCTAAGCGCTTGACCAGTTTTCCACTCTCAGCATTCAGCTGCTCCAAGTGCTGCTGCAGCTTTTCATTCTCAGCTGTCATCAGCTGTAAGTGTCCTTTAAGCTCTTCATTCTCAGCTTTCACCCTTTGCAGCACTACCTTTAGTTGACAGTTTTCTTCAGTAGCTTCACTTAGTCCTTGCTCCAATACCTCAACTCGTTTCATCAAACAAGCAGACACAGTTTCCAAAGCTTCAAGACCTTCCTCGCTGAATGACTGATCACAGCAACAACACCATCAGAGCCCCCAGTGTTGTCATTCTCTAAACTACCACTACCAGATGTGTGATCCTTCACAGGAGAGGACCGATAGCGCAATTGATGAGTCACCTTTGTTCCTGCCTTGCTCTTTTCGGTGTCGAAGGGAAAGATTGAAGGTACCGCATGTTCTCTGACAGTTCGATAACTACTCCAGTAGTTGTAAAAATCTGTTGGCCTGAAGAGAAGCGAGCAGGTGTTCGTCCATTTACCAGGCTAAGTATTTACCAACATCACGCCGAATAACATGAATCCATTGCCTTCTTTTTGTACGGTTGCCTGAGCTATCTGGTGGAAACGTGTGGAAAGTAACCTTGGCTTCTTTTCCATTGATGGTCACAAAGCGATATCCCTTTTTGCGGCACCGAGGAACACAACAGTTGTACGGCATACTATCGGCTAGTCTCGCGGAGCCAGACTCTCACACGAAAAACGGGAGAGTCTGGCTCCGCGAGACTAGCTGATAGTATGCCGTACAGAGTCTGGCTCTGCGAGACTAACTATCGGCTCCTACTGGTAATGGCCGGCCCCATTCAAAATCTCGTTGCAGGGATAGTCCCTTATGGGCGTGATTTTGGAAAGCCCCTATTTATGGATGGATCCAACTTGGCATGCAAGCTGCCACTAATTAATTTTGGCACAATACCAGGAATGAAGCCTCTCAGTTATCCCAGTCATTTTATTTTGTGACAACAAAAGGAACATTTTCCAGGAGAAAGGGCTATCCCATAAGTGTTCTACTTTGGTGTTAGTTCCCTCTATCAAGAATCTCACTTCTTGACAAGACTGAGAACTGAAGACTACGAACTCTTTTCACTTCTATTTTCAATTTTCCACATTTGAATCCACTGCAACACATGATCTAATCTAATGCTCAATTCCAAGAATTTATGGGTGATTAATGCATGCTCACTCAAGCCTTTGTATATTACACAACAAGCAAGTTTTTCCCTGCCCACTTGCAATATTTACATGTTGTGCATGGTGGCCAACGCCAACCTGCTTCAGAAACAAAGATGTTTCTAGCCAGCATTTTTCCTATGGGTGAAGTGATGATCTTCTCGTCGTTGTAAGCCGGTACTCAGTGGGTACTCACAATACCCCAGTTGACAAACAAGTTCAACTTGTGCAATAGTAGTTGAGGCCTAGTTTCCCAAACAACTACTTTTGATTCCTCTTAGCACATGTAGCAGTGATAAATCAGCCATGTTCAGAGAGCCATGCTTGCCAAATCGCATACAAGTACAAGTCAACAGAGCAAGTAACTCACATTTCCAGGTGGGCTTGCTTTCAGTTTTGTCTTTTCCAATCAGCCATTTCACCACAAAGAGCCATAATTACATTCTTCTCACATGATTCACGCATAGCTTGGTTGCCTAACCAGGTGGTCACACATAAGCCAGACTCTCATTTGCTTGCATGACTCCTGATTTGTGGTCTTGTGGAAAGAGCTTAGTCTCACATAACCAAGAGTCTAGCTACTCAAGGACATGCATGAGGACAAGAATATGCTCAGGCCACTGTAGGCTCACAAAACCACATCAAACAATACAACCATGTCTACGTTCACTCCCCTTATTGCACCCCAAACAACAACTTTTTATCGTAGCAAATGAATGAATGTAATGTGAGGAAAGTCATACAAGTGCTTGCATATGCCTACTACAGCCATTCTCTCCTAGCCTAACAGGGCCTATTCAGGTTTGACCATATAGCTTGAAGCAGTTATCACTGAAGTATATGTATGGTTCAAGCACTGAAGCTGAGAACTAATCTATGGCGAGTGCACAAGGTGAAATATTTGCCATTCACAAATTGGACCATGATCAAGCAGGATTTCATGGTGTCCAAGCTAGCCATCTTAACGTGTAGGTACTTGTAGTTTACAGAGCCTGGCGTATGTAAAACCTGAGTCACGATCGAAAGTTTTTACACTTCAGTGACCACACAAATGTAATCCTGACTTACAGCTCTGGAACCAAGTGTAAAGGCTAAGGTAGGTACACTGTTAACAAGCTACATCTGTTAGCTACACATTTCTGGTAGCAAATTATCAACCCAGCAGAGTCCCACACCGAGCTAGAAGTCATGGTGAAGTGTGCACTTAGCTACTGGCTTGCTGCACTGCAGCACATTCATAGTGCTTTTGATCGTAACACCACTTGTTTAGAACATCGATTGATGACTCCCAAAGGCTTTGTGTGGTGTTTTGGCTCCAACATAGCTCAGATACAGACAGCAGTAACACATCAATCATCTGCCTAGCCAGTCAAGTTTCGCTATAGCCATATATAGAAGTTGGCTGGCTTTGTTTATCATCTCGTATTATCACCAATTAGCATCCACACAGGCATTCTGAGCAAACATTTAGCATTGGATAATGTGGACGCTCACTGGCCTCTCACGCAAGGTTGTCCACCACCGCTGATCAATTCAACAACTGGACATTAGAAGAGCACTGGTGCGCACAGTATTAGCCTCTGGTTTGCCTTTCTTGCCAGCATACAGCAAGGGAAAGCTCTAGAATGCGCTTTTGTAGCACTCAACAGCACAAGTACACATTGCCACGCCTATAGTGGAATAAATCGGAACCCTCTGAAATATGGACCTCTCTACACTCAGTGATGGTCCCATTGTTTCCGCATTAGAGGGGTTCCACTGTACTCTACATGCAATGGCTATGCTTTTTGGTAAAAGCTGGATTGTGCACCTAGTCCCTGTGTACAGGCAAAAATTTATTCTTGGACTAATATATTCTCAGACCCCAGACTTCAAAGGTCTAAACGCGGTAACAGCAGTGCCAAATCATCAGAGCAACAAGACATGCAGGCGTTGGGATAGGTTTCGATACCCGAGACTCTTGAAGTACACAAATCCCGACAGATCATCTCGGTTGATTGGGACCTCAGCCAGTGCTGACAGATGATCGGGGAGTTCGTCTTGATAACCGGCATGGGTGAACAGTGCTCTCCCATTTCGATTGTCCACCGATCTCCTGCAAGCACGACACCACTGCTTCTCATATGTAGGAGATACAGACAATGCCATAACAAGCTACTCTACTATATTGCATAGTTGGCACGTTTGGCCTCATGCATGTGCGCATGTAACAAGATCATCAAAAAGGCAGACAAAGGATCCATTGTCGTAGTACAAGATAAACGGGAATACATTTAATATTATCATCAACAAAGGATCCACTGTCTTAATACAAGATAAACAGAAATACATTGAAACAGGTTTAGAGCATCTTTCAGATAGAGATACATACGATGAGCTTGAGGAAGACCAGACTAAACAGGTAGCCGAAGAAGTAACCCAACCTGTTAGATCCATGTACCAAGAGGGATACATAGATAAACCCACTGCTGAGTACCTCCTACCTCCAGAATCGTGAGGACACAGGAAATGTAAAACCCACCCTCAGCTAGGCCCACAGTTTCTGGTTGTGATGGTCCAACAGAAAAGATCTCAGCTTACTTGGACCATGCACTGGCTTCAGCCCCTGGCAAAGTCACTCCCCTCCTACATAAAAGATACAAAGGAATTTGTTAAATACATAGAATTGCATTCTTTGTACCCTGGATGTTTCCTCTTTGTACACCAACATCCCAACAGAAGATGGCATTCACGCTGTGCTTCAAGCCATTGAAGACTTGGAAAACAAGGACCCTTTGTGTCCTCCAACCAGTTGGCTCAAAAAGCTTTTAGAACTCATTCTCTCCCAAAGCGTTTTCAGTTTTAACGATAAATTTTACATCCAGAAACAGGGCACAGCCATGGGTACAAAGATGGCACCTGCCTATGCTAACGTTTTCATGGGTACACTGGAATCCAGAATTCTTTCTGAAACAAACCCCTCCCCCATACATTGGAAGAGATACATAGATGAGCTAGTATGGACTGACACGAAAGAGAGCCTAGAACAGTTCATCAGGAGCATCAATGAACTACACCCACGCATTAAAATCACCGCAGAGTTTTCAACAGACAAAATCACATTCCTAGACCTATGCTTATATACAAAGGGGAGGGATTTGCCAAGGGAGGCATTCTGGATATCAAAACCCATATCAAGCCTACCAATACCCAACAGTATGTACATGCCTCATCTACCCACCCCCTGGAACAGGTCGGGGTAATCATCAAAGGAGAACTACTTAGATACCTCCGAACAAACTCTAATGAAGCTACGTTCCAAACGCACAAAGAGAAACATGTCCAAAATATGGGAAAAAAAGAAGATACAGACAAGATATCATAGACAAGAGGATTAAAGGATTAATTTCTCCGACAGACAAAAAACGCTAGCAAACAAACCCCATAATGCAGGTGAACACCTAACTTTCACAACTACATACCGCATTTACCAACACACCACCTCTGAAGATCGCTTGCTGAACACTGGCACCTCATCGAGAAATTCCCGCTACTTTCCAGACTCTTCCCAAACAGACTCACTACAGACTTTAGAACCCACAAGAGCATTAGAAAACACCTTACCCAAGCAAGACTAGAAGACTCAAAGATTGTATATAAAATTGACCGAGACCTCAATCTCCTTTGTGAACCCCTACCTGCCCCAAATGCACCCCCACTAATCAAAAAATGTAACAATAACTGCCTGACATGTAAAGCCCTCGATACCAAACCATACATTAGGAGCACCTCCAAATACCACAATCTGAAAATCAAAAACACCATTAGCTGCAAAACAGGGAATGTTATCTATGTAATAACATGCAATAGATGAAAAGCCCAATATGACTACACAGTCATTACACAATAGATTCAGTACCCACATGCGAGAAATGCTCAGTAAAAGACCCCCAACTTGATCAAAACTCGCCTGTATAGGCACTTTCAGAAGAAACACCACGTCCCCTCTGATGTCCGAGTTCAGCCAGCGGAATGGATAGAAGATCAAAGAAGTCTGAAGAAAAGAGAAAGTGCCTGAATCAAGGCATTAAGAACAATAGAACCCTGTGGACTAAACATCCTTCCTAGACCCACCGCCATTGTTCCCTTTTTATTCCCAACTGTACCCCCTTCAAGAATTCATTTTCTAGAATGTACATGTACCCCCCTTAGCCTCTGCATTTTATTTTGTAGCTCCTTTAGGCATTTTACATGTTGTACCCTTTAGGCCTTGCATAGTTTAAAGTAGCGTGCTGTTTCCATGACAAACACACTATCACTAGATACATGCTGTTGCTAGTTACCACACACGCTGTTACTAAACAAACCCGTATACACTGTTCCATTTCCCTGTAACCACCCTTGAAAAAGCTCACCACCGATGAGCGAAATGTTGGGCCTCAACTGCAAACTGATTAAAGTTTTTCCAAACCCCTCCTACTGTCCTCATCAAATTATACACCTGTGCCGAGTGCCACAGAGATGATGTCTTCATTTGTAACTGCTACTCAAACCCATGCAGAACCACACCCTGAGATACGTATTTCGATCCCAGGAAATTTACAGCGAAGAACCAATCACCTCCCCGGAGTTACTGTCAGACCCTCCCCCGACGCAGGATGACAGTACCAACACCATACAGGAGACACCAAACAGCCAATTCAGACTGTTCCTCTCGGTAACACCGTGCAGCCATGTACAAGGAATATATAACCATAGCCCTTCCCCCCTTCTGTTTAGCTCCACACCAACCCCAAGCCCAGCCCATGTCCCTACCCTAACTCCCCCCAGGACCAGCCCCCCCTCTGTAGCACTAGATCCCAGCATGAAGAATCCCTACCCAGATCCCCTGAACTATTCAGCCCCACCCCCGCAAGTAGCACAATCCAGAACAAATGGCCATCACCCCCCCTCTCCCTCAACAATCCCCATACATTAGGAGAAGGCACAGGCTACATAACTGTGCAAGCCTTGCCTTAACAAATGGGAGCTATGATGTGCATAGCAGTGTTGGCACTCCCCCACCTGACACCTCAACTTCTGCATGCATGGTTTCATTCCACAGTCTGATTGGCTCCTCATAATTTTGAGTGGAAATAGTCGACAGAAAATACACGGAAATGCTACCAGTCCTCTTTCCCAATTTTTCAGACGGGACTTGGGAACAAGGCTGTACCAAACCTACTCATACACATTCATTTAGCTGCACATACCATTTCAATGCACCATCCTCGGGTATAGTTTAACTAGATACCATATAGCAGGAAATTTCACAAGGCAGAAAATTTCTTGCCAAGCACATTGTCATCGAACTGCAGATCCCGCAAGTCAACAGAAAATTGGCCCATTTTGTCATAGAAACATCGAGCAAACTGCGGAAATTTTTGGTAACCTATGATCAACTTGCCCGTCGTCACCACAACTGTGAATGGATCCTCGTAGTTAGCTCGCTCCCTTAGGCATGGCAGTTCTTGGCCAACAGCAACCCACATGCTTTGATAAGCGTAGTAGCCTCTTACTATCTTTTCTGCATTGAAATACACGCTGGGTTCCCTAGTAGGGTCACCCTTTCCATGTGTGATTGTAGGGGTGTGGTCAGAGATCGTGACCTGTTGCAAAATTAAAAATCGCAAAATTTTTTCCTGGCATGTTTGTTGGTGATTCGTGAAAATTTATGCTTGCAAAAATATCCTACAACATGCACCGCACATACATATTACACTGGTGTGCACACTTATGTACTAACACGCACACACCATGCACAAGCATGCATGCATAGCTAACTAGAAAATGTAGAATATTGTGGGGGCGAGCCTGAGCAAGCAGCTAACATGCACATGAATAGACTAAGCTTCACGCTGAAATGATGAGCTGAATCGGTAGCGTTTATGAGTGTCGTTTATGCACTACCCTTACCTGAAATGACTGATCTCAACCTGGCGTGTATAATTTTGTATGGTCGGCGAGCAGCCTGCCGTTGATGGTCGGTCCGTAGCTGCTGTGACAAACAAGAAGGTGCCGTGCGTGCTTAAACTTGAACCGTCTCCGCTACGGTTGCCAACGCTGCACTCTGGCAGTAGCCCAGCATTGTCATGCCATGACCTTCACCTATAATTTGAGGCTACCTTCTGCACGAGGACGTTCAATTTTCAGGAAATATTTAAACACACATTTAAAATTTACAGTATATGGCCGCAAGCACGGTCGTATACACACACATCTGAGCAATGCAGTCCCGCTAGTGTGGGGCTCGCTCAGGCTCGCCCCAATTACACAACACACACACACATGCACACGCATACACCCACACACACACACACACACACACACACACACACACACACACACCAGCTGATTAACTGGATTTGATCCCCTGTTACACAATTGCCCTATTATAGCTAGGCTTCCACACTATAGAATGGGTTAGCTTAATAAATGGGCAGAGCAAGTTGGTTTGTCCACTCGCATTCAAGTCACCAATTCCTTTCCACTTGGGGTGCAGTTACCCATTAATAATAAATAAAAAAAAGACAGCAACAAGTGAACAAAGTTTTCAGAATGACAAGCAGAGGTCTTCAGAGAAGACTGTTTTGCAAGCTGAAGTGTTTGTTACCTACGTGTACCAATGGAACAGTAACTGTTGTGATATGCTGTGCACATTATGATTTTCTATTAGCATGCAAATGCCAAGATGATTTCTCCATGAAGATTTAGTCTAGTCATGTACCCAGCCTGTTACACCCCCTTCTGCCTGTCAGAAGCTTTTGTGGTGTGCAACTGTATTGCAGAAAATTTACGGGACAAGATTTTTATGAATTTGTTATCATCAGTATTCAAATGACAGAAAGTATACTTTCCAAAGCTCATAGTCCCAAGGGTTAACAGAGAAACCACTTATAATGCATTTATTGTTGCAAGGATAGAACACATATCAGGAAAGCAGAAACACCTGCAAAACGCAGTACTTAAGAATGATATATGATAATCCACCATTCAACTTGGTAGTGTAGTGCTCGCTCAAGGTCACCCTAACAACATACATTTCGTTGTCAAACATCGATTTATGTGTATGTTAGTGGAAGTGCAGCATTTCATCTACAAGGAGAGCGGGAAGAAGGCTTTCCTTCCAAAGCGATTGTTGTGTAGTAGGTAGACAACTGCATAGAAAATTTGTGCAAACTGCTCGGTTGCACCCCCCAAACTATCACACAGTGCAAAGCATCACATTTGTCAAACTTTTTTTTTTAAGATGAAGCCATGACATTAGTTGCTTCCTCAGTCTTAATTCTAAATAGATACCTTTTTTTTTACTTACCACAGCTCTGGAAAACCAGTCACATTATGAAGCCTATCAACAGGCATTAATGGAAGGAGTTGCGATATCATTGAAGTATCTGAAAGTCCTCTTTTTCGGTCCTCCACGAACGGGTAAAACATCCTTGAGACGTCGCCTGGTTGGGGAGATTCTGAACCTATCAAATGAAGTATTTCAAGCAAGCACTGGCACAGCAGAAGCTTATGATGTCATTGTCAAGCTAGTTGAAGACAAGCTGACCACTTCAACAACTGTTGTCACAAAGTCCAAGTGGTCAACTGTAAAAGCCTTGCTTGGCAAAGAAAAAAGCACTCATGAGACAGACTTGGATGAAGAATTGCGGATTCTCTATGAGATTATTTATGGAGTTATTCTCACCAGTGAAAAGAGTTCACACATTCCTAATCCAGTCAATAACCTAGAAACCCAGGATGAAGCTACCAAAATGCAAAGTCTTCCTAATGTGAACACAAATACTCTTTCAAGTGCCAATTCATCCAAAGTAGTTAAAATTAATCCCAACCCTTCTATTTTTCAAGAAGTCTCATCAGTTGGAGAGTCAGGGTATGGACTAAGTGCCAAAGAAGTGGAAGAAATTGAAAAGGCATTTGTAGCTTTTAGAAAGGTATTTCATACACCTGGACAGAAAGAACTTAAATTATTACTGAATGAAACAATGCTTATGAACATGGTTGACACAGGTGGTCAACCAGCATTTATTGAGATGCTTCCAGCTTTGACAATCGGCCCGGCACTCTATCTCATCTTCTTCAGGCTCAACCAAGAGCTGAAAGAAAGATACCAGATAAAGTATGTCAGTGAAGGGAGTGAAGATGTCCAGTTAGATGATTCTTCATACACTGTTGAAGAAGTCATTTTTCAAGCCCTATCAAGCATAGCATGTTTCAGCTGCACTGCACCTAAGAAAGCTAACATGCCTAGTGCAGCTCATGCTGCTGTGCTTATAGCCACACATAAGGATCAGCTTGGAAGTGATCCAGAAGCTGAAATCAAAGCTAAAGATGATGCACTTCAAGAACACCTGAAAGAGATTTTGGAAACCGACCTTTTTGAAAATTTTCTGCGATATTCTTCCGATGATCAGCTCATGTTTACAATTGACAACATGACGGGAGATGAAAAAGAGCTGGCACAAGTTCGACAACGTCTTGAGGAGGTAATCAAGCAAGAATTTGATGACTTCCCCATTCCAGCTTCTTGGCTTATGCTCAACATCTTCTTTCGTAAGATAGGCAAACGTATCTTGAGCCTGTCGCAATGTCGTGAGATTGGAAATAGGCTGGAAGTGAGAGATACAGATGAAGCGCTGTGGTTCCTGCACCACTGTGTTGGAACCCTGATGCACTTTCCTGACATAGAGGAGATCAAAGACATCGTAATCTGTGATCCTCAAGTTGTCTTTGACAGTGTTACAGATCTGATTTTGAATAGCTTCAAACTTAAGCAAGTAAACAAGGTAGCCTGTGACAAGTTCAAAGAAACTGGCCAGTTCAGCTTTAAGGATATTCAGAAGATTGCAAAGAACTCAAAAAGTGACAGCCTCCCCCTGCCAAAACTTGTCAAGCTCCTTGAATATCTCAACATTATTGCACCCATCAAACCTGAATGCCCTTCATTTTCTGGTTTCTCAACTACTAGTCAGTCACAATCAGATGCCTACCAAGAGGAAAAGTACTTTATGCCTGCTGTACTAAAACAGGCTAAAGAAGAAGAGCTGTACATGATGCAGAATCCCACAGCTCCAGCCCCTCTGATGGTTCACTTTAAGTGTGGCTTTGTACCTGTTGGTGTGTTCTGTGCTAAGATAGCCAGCCTTGTTGCTCAAGAGGAGACTCTTGGGTGGACTCTTCAGAAGCCACACAAACATCATTCTAAGAGATGTGATCAATTTTTGTGTAAGAACAAAGTCACATTTCGAATAAATGGTGCCTATGATGTAACCCTGATATCGAAGCCTAAATGGTATGAAATTCATGTTACTTGTATCTCAACTGCAGACAGGGCTGCACTGGTAGAGATCTGCATCCATATTGTAGAAACTATCTGTGACACTCTTGACCAAGTCATCTCCAAGATGAGATACAAGTACTATCCAACATCTTCCTCTTCTGATCAAACACTCTACGAGCTGGGTTTCAAGTGCCCAGAACATCCAAATGATGATCACTTGATCATTAACAGACCAAAAAGTGGTATAGAAACTCCATCACAGACCGCAAAGACTCTCTGGTTGAACTACATTGAAGGCAAGTCGATAATGATTTGTCCTCTTGAAGGAGGGAAGGCCATTGACTTCACAGAGGCAAGCTTGCCTCGCTTGTTTGCTGAACAGAGTCTTATCTGGTTTAGAAGTGTAAGTCAGTTTAGTTGGCCAGTTTCATTCAATATTAATAGTTACGCATTTGACTTACTATTTTCTCGTAGGATGTGAAAATCTCTCCTGTGTTACCTGACTCAATACTTGGTAAGAACACCTAGCTATATGTGGCTTCAGTATTAGTTTAGCCACTTAAGCTTTCATGGCAGCAAATCTAATAGTGACCACATGTGACACCACATTGACTGCATGTATTTTGTTTGCAGATGATCCTCAGTTGCCAAAGATAACAATATCTCACCTACAACTGATCAAATATTGTCACCGTACCTGTAGCAAGCAGTCATTCAGGCTACTTCAGTGTCTTGCCCCAAAGTGGAGAGAAGTGGGGGAGATTCTAGGCCTTCATCAAGCTGTGATTCAAACTATTGGATCAGGAAGGGATCCTGAGGATTGCATTCGTCAAGTGTTAGTGAAGTGGCTTAACAATGCCCCCCAGTTACCCAATTACCGCCAGTACCCCTTGACTTGGAGGGGGCTTCACAACCTTCTGCTTGATTCAGATAATGGTGAAGCAGCTGTTGAGCTAAAGATTGCTCTTTCAAGTCAGTTCAGCACTGTGCAAGGCACTTATGAAGCTGCAAGTAAGTGTAAGTGAATGCCTCGTGGAGCTTGAATGTGTTTAATAGCAGCCATGCTTTGATAAAAAGTTGGCTTTCTGCATATTTGTGAATGTATTAGTAATCTATAGTGTTTACTCACAGATACAGCTGATGGGTGCACTGATCAACTTCACTCTACTGTGGCAGAAGGCACTTCTCACTTGAAACTGTCTGATGCATTGCAGGCTACAGAAACAAGCCCACAAAATGGTAATAATGAACTTCTCTGTTGACTCACCCATATGAATGGCTAACATTTGTCTGTCACTTATTGTCTACATAGCTACTCTGTCACAAGGACAAACCAGTCAACCTCACTCCACTACTACTATTACTGGAGGTGTTACCACTCCTGAAATGCCACCAATTTTCAAGCAAAAAAGTAAAGTGAAATGTTACTAATCATGCAAACTGCTTATTCTAACATGTGCTGTCTCTAGGGTGCATGTTCTTCTTTGGAGTTCATAAATTGCACTGTGGTTTGTATGTTTTCTGTGTTAGCTCTACCTGTGATTTTACCATGCATCCATGATTTCTTGCTGATTATACAAGATTAAGTGCTTATTTTAATGTGAGTGCGGCTAGCACAAAAATCACTGGTAGAGCTAACACATAAACCATATAAACTACAATTCACTTTCCATGGAACTCATGCACCATGGGGCTTAATTATGGTGTATGAGTTCCATGAGTACCATGGAAAGCAGTTTATACAATTGATGTGTTAGGTCAATACCTGAGATCTTACAATGGTTGATTTCTTACTAATCAATCTACAAAGACTAATGCTTTCTTCCTAGGCACATCTACTGATGTGACTTCCCAGACGACTGTATTACATGAACAAACTGACTGGCCTTGTGCTACCAGTACTGCAGAGGTTCGAGAACTCCAACCGTCTGAAACACAACCCTCGGAAACACTTCCTGTTGTGGCGAGAAAACAAAGTAAATACTGGAATTATGTGGGTATACAGAACAGCATATGATAGAACATTTCTTGATTTTATGCAGTTGGAAATGTTCACCCTGAATTCCGTCAGTCCATGTCATTTGAAGAGTTCACGGACTTGTTGAAACAAAGAGGAGTTATGGAAAAAGACATTTACTTGTTGACAAGTAAGTGATATGCGTATCAATACAGCATACATATGGTAGAAGTTCCAACTGTAATGTGTCACAGTCCATGGATTATTCCTTCACGCATTTCACTCGCACGTCACCTGTCAAAAATGCAGTATCTCAAAACTTTCAGGAAAGGGAGAGTTCAGTACATTCAGTGTTGTTTTTATTGTACTTCATAAATGTTAACTGCCAATTTTGCGTGATTTCAACGGACCGAGACAGCATTAATTGTTTGTACTTACTAAAATGAAGTATGCCTTACCAAAATGAATTCAGAATATCAGTTACAGTTAACTACATAACAACTGTGCAACTGTGCATCACTGCTGTTTGAGCAAATACGAATAATCAGGCTTGCAAGTACTTACTGTTCCACAGAGAAGAGAGAGTGTAGGTTAGGCCAGATGTTCTGTATCTTGCTGTCTCTTTGTTGCAGGGGAGTCCATCAATGCTAAAGCATTTTGTATGTTGGAAGAAGAACAACTTATGGAACTTGGTGTGTCCTTTGGAGGAAGGATGATTCTCAGAAAGTTGATGAAAGAGTTGAAATGATAGTGCAGTTGTGTTTGTATTTGTACATTATGTGGTTGTGTTTAATGTTGTATTAGGAAGACATTTACATAACTATAGACTGGTAGTGTAGTGTCAGAGTTATATACTATTTCTTTCCTTTGTGATCATAGCTTCTGTAGTGTTTGGTTAGCAAGTTAGGGATGTTATTTTGGAGTTAGTTTCTGTAGCTGCATTCACAAGTACCTTAATTAGCTGTCATAGCTTTTGTAGTGTTTGGGTTAGCAAGTTAGGGATGTCATTTGTTTAGTTAGTTTCTGTAGCTGCATTGACAAGTACTTTAGCCTATTTGTGCTTCAGTGTATCACTCACTGTTTAGTTGTATGGTATGACTTGTTTTAGCAATAACCTGAGCAAATTTCTTATGATATGGCGTCACTATCACTCTCAAATATGATAGCTCAATCAGATTGCAGAATATATGTCATGATTTAAGCAATGGTATTTCAATTTGTCTCACATGGCCATTTCTTTTTGGCTGTCCCAAGAGACTTTGCAGCCTTTTTGGGGTATTGTAAACCTTCAGAGCTCCGGGTCTGGCCAGGTCGGCCCTCTTCACAATGCTGCTGAATTTGGTCACCTACATAGTCAAGTGATGAACAATGCTGTAATCCTGACAAGGAACCTGTCCACTAAAAAGATGGTGCTCTTGAAGTGTACAGCTTCGCGATTTAAAACATATGGGTGACGTTTCCACCCATTGTTGTAGATTAACATCTGAGGTGGCGTGGAAAACCTGCAAAGAAAGGATGTCAAGGTGATTCAAGTGACTCTATCATCTGAAAACCATGACAAATTCCATGCCTGCAGAAAAGAGTAAAAATTCCTGGTGTCAGTGTTGGATGGCTTAGGAGTATTTTCTGTAGGCATCTGGGTCATCACATATCTTGTGGCTGTCAGCTTGGTACATCCTCTTTCCTCACATTTGTGGAAGATTTGGGAAGAACAGTAGTGGGTTTGGTTGGCATGGGAGGGAAATTTGGTTCACAGTTTACACCATCCAAAAATGCCGGATAACTAGAATATAATCTGTTTTTGGATGATAGTTTCCAAAAGAAAGGATGACCAGAATCATTCAAATGTGGATGATATTTTAGTCATCCAAAAATGGATGACTAGACGCTTCCAAAAGTGGATGATATTTTACGTCATCCAAAAATGGATGCTAGAATCCAATTAAAATTGGATTTTTTCCCTCATTCTATATAGAAACAAATGAACTAAAATCATCCAAACATAGATGATTACAGATAGTCATAATCATCCGTTTTTGGAACCAGACTATAGCTGCTCTTTGTAGCCTCATTCCCAGGCCTCCCCCATTTTTTGTTCTTTGGTTTGTGTTCATTATAGCAAACTCAAAAGCAGAAAATAAGGGAGGCCTGGGAATAAGGCTACACTGTGAGTTCATATAATATGCACTTGTTACTATAGAAACAAAGCCAAGTTTGAATCTTGATTTGAAAAGTGGGATCACTGCAGCTTTCTGTTGAGATTACACACACATAAGTAGATTTCTACTGCATAGGCGTAGGAAGTGGGGGGGGGTTGTGGCACCAGGGGCATGTGCCCCCTCCCCACCACCCCCCCACCCCCATGTTTTCAGTCAGTTTTCGCCACTCTATATGTCCTGTACTACAAATTAAAAACTGCCCCCAATCAAAAGTTTTTCCTACACCTCTGTACTGTGAGCATGCGGAAAGATACTAAAGTTAGAAGGTACTGTGAAGTGATACATTTGAATGATGACTGATAAATACAAACTGAGAAAACGTGATTGCTTCAAGATGAAGATGTATTGTGTATAATGGAAAAAACGTGTAGAGGTGGGGAGAACTGAGGGCAATGAGGTGAAGATGGCATTTATTGAGCAGGTGTTGGAGAAGGCAAGGAAAGATTAGCCAGTTGACGGCAATGTGCAGGAGAAATGGTCTGTGGTACACAGTGTTCTGACAGAGACAGCAGATGATGTTTTGGGAAAGGTGAGAAGTTACCAGCCAGACTGGTTCCACAAGTCCATGGAGGAGTTGAAACCCCTCCTACAGCAGAGGAATGATGCTTACAAGAAATGGCTAGCCACTAAAAGGATGGCGGATCCCTCTAGGTTCAAGGAAGCTAGAAATGTGGCAAGGAAGGCTATTAGGAATGCTAAGAACAGCTGGTTCCAAGGGAAGGCAGAGGAAGCAGAGAGGGAGCGTTTTGGTGGGAAGAAAGTGTGGAAGTGTATAAGGGACATGCAGCGTGGACATAGAGGACTATAAGGCCTTCTAGAGTGGTGAGCATAGAGTATGAGGATGGGGTGCCATGTGTGATCATGGATGCACAGCACCAACGCTGGAGGAGGCAGTTTAACAATGTGCTAAACATCAGGACCATGTTTGTGGCTGAAGAGATGGAGAGTGTGCGCCAAAGAGAGGTGAGGGTTGACCTAGCTAATATTCCATCACAGCTAGAGGTCACCGAAAACTGAAGAATGGAAAGGCTGCAGGCACCTCTGGCATACTACCTGAGATGTTGAAGGTAGGACGCGAGAATGGAGATTTTGTTGGGATGATAACAGAACTGTCAGGACAGCCTGGGAAGAGAAGTGTTTGCCACAGGAGTGGGTAGATGCAAATACCACCAAGCTCACCAGTACCAGCTGCCCAGGGGGCCCAAGGAGGTGGAATGTACTGTGTGTGGCAGGCAGTTCAGAAGAGAGTGCAACAAGGCATGTCATAGATGCCCACAAGAGAGAAGGAGGCCAGTGAGACAGCAGGAGGGAGCAGTAAGGTGTGTGTGGTTCAGGAGCAGAGGGGGTCTTGCAGCACACAGGTGTGATAGGGAAGAGGGAGCAGGGGGGCAGGATAGCAGTTACACGTGACCTTTAAAGGCTGTGTTACGACAGGACAGGTGTGTGTGTGTGTGTGGGGGGGGGGGGGGGGGGGGATCGGTAGCTATATGTACATCTTTATACAGGACTGCTGGTAGGAATACTATTTTTTCCTTTATATGAAGGTAACTATGCACAGACGTTCTGTGGGTTGTCAGTTGTAAGGTATGATTTGGGCTCAGGTTGCTTATGCAATTAGCCTCTAGTACCAAAATAAGCTACTCATAACCACTGTCTCTTCAGCTTGACTGCAACCAGGGTAACCACTCAGTGGTTAAAACAACCAATCTTTTTTTGCAGTATGCATGCATGCAGCCATGGGGCTCAGTGTGTTCACAGGTGGAACGAGCACTACATTCTCTGAGGCAAGCCTCTTAAATTTCGAACTATGTATTTCAGATATCCCTACTTTGTATTGATGTGGCTACCATTTTTTCTTGTATATATAGGATCCTCTTGACAAGGAGCTGGAGGAGCTTGATTATGAACTCAAAGTGCAGGGTCTTACAGAAGCATCATCTTTCCACAAGTCTGCATGGAAGAGGGTTAGAACTCCATCAGGCAGCAGCAGTGGGACAGTTGGAGCATGTCAGATTTCTTGTTGAGAAGAAACATTACAGCCCAATGCAGAGAGATCAGAGTGGCATTACTGCACTGCACATGGCATTACTTAAAGGAAGTATGCAAGTATTGAAGTATTTTATCACGGGGAGCAACTGCAACCCAGCATATCCCGGTCCCCTTGGTTTAACACCCCTTCACTTAGCTAGTCAACTAGGCCATCTGGATATGGTAAAGTATCTGGTTACAGAACAACAGATTGATCCAATGTGTATAGATGTAAACGGAAACACACCATTGCATAGAGCTTGTGCAGGTGGCTGTCAGGAAGTTGTTGAGTTTCTGACTTCAGAACACAAGAAATATATCCACATTGCAGAATTTGTGGGTGAACTCAAGAACAAATGGAACAGTACACCTCTTCACAGTGCAGCAGCAAATGGTCACTTGTGCATAATCCAATTCTTCATTACTGATCAGAACTGTGACCCAAATCTTCCAGGTCAGTATGGTAGAACTCCTCTTCACTATGCTGCTGAGCTTGGTCATCTGCACATAGTGAAGTATTTGACCAATGAGCAAGGCTGCAATCCATCATGTTCGGATGAACAAAAGGAAACTCCACTTCACTGTGCTGCCATGAAAGGGCACATGGATATTGTGAAGTTCCTTACTGTAGAGAAACAGTGTGATCCAATGTGTAGAGAAAATGAGCAGAACACTCCTCTTCACTTGGCAGCATACACTGGTCATGAAGACATAGTAAAGTTTCTCACTCTTGAAATGCACTGTGACCCAACAAGTAGAAATGCTTACAATGCTACTGCCCTACATCTAGCAGTAAATAATGGGCATTTGGACATACTCAAATTCTTCCTCTATGAACAGAATTATGACCCAAACATTGCAGGTCAGTATAGTAGAACTTCTCTTCACTATGCTGCTCAATTTGGTCATATACACATAGTCAAGTATTTGATTGATGAGCAAGGTTGCAATCCATCATGTGTGGATGAACACAAGCTCACTCCACTTCACTGTGCTGCCATGAAGGGGCACATGGACATTGTAAAGTTCCTTATGGTGGAGCAACACTGCGACCCAATGTGTAGAGATTTGAATTTCAGCACACCTCTTCACTTGGCAGCAAGAAACGGACAGGAAGATATAGTCAAATTTTTGACCCTTGAGATGCACTGTGACCCAACAAGTAGTGATGCTTACAATCAAACTGCACTACATTTAGCAGTAAATAACGGACATTTGGGCCTAGTCAAATTTTTTATCTCAGATCAGAGCTGTCACCCAAACATTCCAGGTCAGTATGGTAGAACTGCTCTTCACTATGCTGCTGAGTTTGGTCATCTGCATATAGTCAAGTATTTGACTGATGAGCGAGCAAGACTGTAATCCAGCATGTTTGGATGATAACAAGCTCACTCCTCTTCACTGTGCTGCCATGAAGAAGGGAAACATTGACATTGTGAAGTTCCTTACTGTGGAAAGACACTGTGACCCAATGTGTCGACATTTAAATCTGAACACACCTCTTCACATGGCAGCAGGAAATGGACATGAAGATATAGTAAAGTTTCTTACTCTTGAGATGCACTGTGACCCAACAAGTAGAAATGCTTACAATCAAACTGCACTACATCTAGCAGTAAAGAATGGACATTTAAGCATAGTCAAATACTTCATCTCTGATCAGAAATGTGACCCAAACATTCCAGGTCAGTATGGTAGAACTCCTCTTCACTGCGCTGTTCACTTTGACCATCTGCACATAGTCAAGTATTTGATTGATGAAGAAGGCTGCAGTCCATTGTGTTTAGATAAAAGCAAACTCACTCTACTTCATCGTGCTGCCATGAAGGGTCACATTGACATTGTAAAGTTCCTTACTGTAGAGAAGCACATTGACCCAATGTATAGAGATTTGAATCTCAATACACCTCTTCACATGGCAGCGAGAAGCAGACATGAAGATATAGTAAAGTTTCTGACTCTTGAGATGCACTGTGATCCAACAAGTAGAAATGCTTACAATCAAACCATTCTACATTTAGCAGCAGCATATGGAAGTTTGAGCATTGTCCACTTCCTCATCTCAGATCAAAACTGTGATCCAAATATTCCAGGTCAGTATGGTAGAACTCCTCTTCACTATGCTGTTCATAGCGGTCATCTGCACATAGCCAAGTATTTGACTGATGAGCAAGGCTGCAATCCATCAAGTTTGGATGAAAACAAGCTCACTCCACTTCACTGTGCCACCATGAAGAGGCGCATTGACATTGTGAAGTTCCTCACTAATAAACACTGTGACCCAATGTGTAGAGATGTGAATCTGAATACACCTCTTCACATGGCAGCAGGAAACGGACATGAAGACATTGTAAAATTTCTCATTCTTGAGATGCACTGTGACCCAACAAGTAGAAATGCTAACAATGATACTGCTTTACATCTAGCAGCTGTAAATGGGAATTTGGATATTGTCCAGTTTTTCATCTCTGGTCAAAACTGTGACCCAAACATTCCAGGTCAGTTTGGCAGGACTCCTGTTCACTGTGCTGTTCACAGTGGTCATCTGCACATAGTCAAGTATTTGATTGATGAAGAAGGCTGTAATCAATCAGACTTGGACTTGAATGAGCGCAATGAAACTCTACTTCACTGTGCTGCCATGAAGGGACACATGGAAATTGTGAAATTTCTTACTGTGGAGAAACACTGTGACCCAACATTACAGAACATATACAATGATACTGCCCTTCATTGTGCAGTAAGGGCTGGTCACACAGAAATAGTTAAGTTTCTTATTGAGGAGCTGAAGTGCCCGCCAGACATCCCAGGGCAGCAAAACATGACCCCACTCCAAATGGCTGTGCATGAAAATCACTCTGATATTGTGCAATATCTACAGAAGCACACTGTAATGTATTAAGCTATAGCTATGATGAAACAGCTTGAAGTCATTAAATAGACGCTTGAAATATGGACTGTTCACTGTGCCCAGATGTGAGACGGTTTGCATTGGCCCGAAATTACATTCATTCATTATATATATTGCCGCCATGAAATTACAGTTGTCATTGACGAATGGAATCTATCTTGCAATGTATATATATACAATGCCAATTCAAGCTAGCTGACAAACCAATCTTTGTACTACGTACTGTATGAAGAGCCATTTTTGTTGCATATGGCTGAAATACATAATAATGTGCATCGATCATCAACATATTCTAGTAACCACTGTGACAGTACAATTAACTGTACAACTGCTATAATTATGTAGCGATGCATGTCACACAGCACTTCTCATGACATGGGCTAGTGCAGCACAGACAGTAACATATGTAGAAATAGGAGAATGAGAGTCATAATTAATGTGTGGGTGAGAGTAATTAACTGAGTTAGGGGATAAAATTGAGAATGCATATCCTTACCTATAACTCACATAATTAAGCAAGTGTTATGTTTACATATGAATCGATTATTGTATTAAGTTAGAAGGTATACTGAAAAGTGATACACTGATGATTGATAAATACAAATGATTGATAAATACAAACTGAAACTGCATGTGATTGCTTCAAGATCAGTGTAATGTAAACAGCAATACATGGTCAGACAAAACAACTGCTCAAAATTATAGATCCACATGCTTTTAAACTGCATGACTAGAATAATTTTAGAGTATCAAAAAGCAGTTCAGAGGAGAGGAGGGGAGATGAGGTCATTAAGTGCTAGAATTCAAAGGAAGGTTATGTGGATGATAAGATGAGACTGCACGTTATAAAGTGGATGAGGGTGTGCAAGAGACAAGCCAGTAAAAAGTGGAATTTGGAATACCCGGGCATCCACAGCTGCAATGTTTTTTCTTTTTTCTTTCTCTAGTTCTGTTCTGACTAGTTTAGCCTGTGGCAGTTTGGCAGGTTCTTTTCAAACAGTAATTATACTATTAGTTTACTGATCCATATACAGTAATATATTTTCTGTCTTTTGTTTACATCACTTCCTCTTAGTAAACGCAAGTATGTTGTTGTTTACTGTGACAAGCGTCTATATACTTACTACACTACCAACTACAACAAAATTACACCCACAACTATAGCTACAGGCTCCTAGTCAGCTGCTTTTAACTTACTTTTGTAGAATAGCGTGAGAGAGAGAGAGAGAGAGAGAGAGAGAGAGAGGGGGGGGGGGGGGGGGGGGGGGCTGTGTGTGTGTGTGTGTGTGTGTAGCTACAAGAGTGTGCATGTGCGTGTGTGTGTGTGCTAGAAGGACAGGTTATGTGTGTGGATGATCAGTTATAGAGGAGACCGTCATAGAGCAGAAGGGGTGTAGCCAAGAGTGGTCCTGGTGTGTGTGTTTGTGTGTATGTGTGTGTGTGTGTGTGTGTGTGTGTGTGTGCCGCCTATGTACCAAACATGTTTGTCAGTGTGAATGCTTGTATTTATGTTGATCATTACAAGTACAAACTATATAATATACAGCTTCAAGCTCACATGGAACAGTGGAAGGCACATACGAGTAGTCAACTGGAAATTATTTTTCAAACCTGTCAGACCTCAACAAACCTGATTGACACCTCTCAAGGTCTAGCTCAGTTTATGGAGGATGTTAAGCCAACTGAGCTAAACAATTAATGGTCACTCACCTGCAAGATCAATAATGTTGTCGAGAGATCGATTCCTTTTTGATACTGTAAGGTTTCTTGAGAAAGGAAACCAATACAAGTCCCACATAAGGGATGTAACATAATAGTCCATTGGTCATTGTTTCTTTAAATTTGCATGCCCTTCTTCTCAAATGCACCTATTACGTATGGTCTGTTATCTGTGTCATGCATGTGTGTGTTGGTGATGATGGCATGCTTTCCCAGAGAATCTTTGGCTACGTTTTATAATGAAGTTGGTTACCTTGTGTATTGCACAGAGGAGGGCAGACAAAGATGAGCTTTGCGGGTCATCACTAGTTGATCTTTGATAAAGAGTGGATAATTTAATGCATGGTATAGTCAGTGATTTATGGTCAATAACCACCTGACCCTGAGGGTGGAACCCAAGGACAAGATTTTGTAAGCCAAAAATCCTGTAGCTAGCATTTATTGTTACGCAATTTGATTGGTCCTCATTATTACATAGTAGAAAACATGTATTTGATACACCACCAGGCCTATTTATCATACTCAGTTTACCCAAGGTGTAGTCTATCAAGCCTCACCCTCCAGCAGAGTGAGATCTAGCAGATGTCATTAGTATTCACGGTTCGCAGCAATAGTAGTAGTCTTACATGCTGAACCCAAGGTGTAGTCTATCAAGCCTCACCGTCCAGCAGAGTGAGATCTAGCAGATGTCATTAGTATTCACGGTTCGCAGCAATAGTAGTAGTCTTACATGCTGAACCCAAGGTGTAGTCTATCAAGCCTCACCGTCCAGCAGAGTGAGATCTAGCAGATGTCATTAGTATTCACGGTTCGCAGCAATAGTAGTAGTCTTACATGCTGAACCCAAGGTGTAGTCTATCAAGCCTCACCCTCCAGCAGAGTGAGATCTAGCAGATGTCATTAGTATTCATGGTTCACAGCAGTAGTAGTAGTCTTACATACTGAACCCAAGGTGTTGCTATTGTCTGCAATACTAACTGCTAGACCCTCTCTCACTTTGCTGGAGGGTGAGAGAGGGTCTGGCTTGATAGACTACCCAAGGTGCAGCAGAGGGTATACGAACAATTAGTTGAAGTTAGTGGAGTACATCCAACTTACACCACATTGAGTCAGTATAGCATTAAATGTTAAACTGGGCTGTATGTGTGTAAAATGTGTAATCTAATTCTACATGAAGGGCTGAAGTACATTACCCACTATACTCCTGTACTCAGCCAATGAAATGTTTATAAAGTGATGTAATGTGGTATAAGAAACAGAATCTACACTTTACTGTCAGTTTATATAATACCCACTTGTTACTATAGAAACAAGGACTATTGCAGGACAAAAAGTGACCAAGAGTTGAATCGTGACTCGAAACGTGGGACCTCTTCCATGAGAGTTTGTTGAAAAAGACATGTATATACATAGGTAGATATTATAATTATTACTGTGAGCATGCATAAAAGATGCTAAAGTTCTACTGTGAAGTGATACATTTGAATGATGACTGATAAATACAAACTGAAACCGTGATTGCTTCAAGATGAAGATGTATGTGTATAATGGAAAAAATAAACAATACATTGTCAATATGCATACACTGACAAAAACAACTGCTCAAAATTAAGCTATTTAAAGTCACTAGAACAATTTTTAGAGTATCAAAACAGTTCAGAGGAGAGGAGGGGAGATGAGGTGTGTAAGTGCTAGAAGGACAGGTTATGTGTATGGATGATCAGTTGTAGAGCTAGGAGAGGAGGGGAGATGAGGTGTGTAGGTGCTAGAAGGACAGGTTATGTGTGTGGATGATCAGTTGTAGAGGACACTGTCATAAAGCAAAAGAGGTGTAGCCAAGAGTGGTCCTAGCTTGTGTGTTGTGTGTGTGTGTGTGTTGCAATTTTTTATAGGCTGCACATATTATGCCAACATGCATACACATTTATGCCAAGGAGATAAAAAAAAGTATTGGAGGACAGATAGGTCAACATTCCTGTCTTGTTTGATGTGGCAACGGTAAATAAGCAACTTTAAGAGGCTGTGACAAATCCCAGCTGATGGCCTATACAAGCCACATGTAATGAATACTATAGGTCAACATTCCTGTCTTGTGTGATGCGGTTTGGAGGTAAACCATACATACCGGTAGCATGTTTGTATAGCTACATGAAATTGCATATTCCAATTGACATTTACTGTATATAAATGCTGCTTTTCTTGAGTCTCTCAGGCATCCCAGCATAGCTCATGAACTCCAGCATTGGCTAGCTGAAATAGTCTTGTGCAGTCGGTAACTACACTATATAAAATCTACATTTAATGAGGGACTTATAGGTCACTGATCGTTTATGCACACATTCAAAAGGCTATTGGTTATTCACATACGCAGTGTAACATGTCAAAACAGGTGGACAGTTTGTTTATCAAAACATGTTCCGAGGAGCCATCACAACTGGACCCTCCAAAACTGATGGGAATTGTAAAGTTAATGGAGCAATCCAATGTATGTGCACACATACGTAACTGCAGGCATGCAAGACCAGGGTGTAATGGGATGGTCAATAAAGGTACTAAGTTGATAAATGTAACTTAAGATGAATAACAGTGACACAGTACATATATTCAGCATACACAAAATATATACATCAATAAAATGATGGAACAGCATTATTTTTGCATACTTTACATGCACTGAGTACATATACTACTGAACTTCAATACAGTACTCTAAGAAAAGATGATATTATTAAAACATTCATTTATTTCTCTTGATGGGGTTTGAGGAGCCTGGCAATAGGATGCAAAATATACTTGCCTACATTTCTTTTCATTTGCTTTACACTCAGTGGGCATGCATATACACTTGGTGTTTACAGCAAGGTTTGACATGCTTTCTGTTTTCATTGTTACAGGGTGGAAGGTCTTGACATTGGGTGCTTTGCACAGTCTACGAGCGCTGCGAGGGCTTTGACGATGCTTCTGGAATAGCAATGTGATGGAAACCTATTTTACCAATGAACAGATTTGTAACTAGCACCTGCAACCCAGTTTAAATTGGTCTTCTTTGTGTGCTGTACTTTGCACTTAGAAATAGCTTCATAGAAATATACTTCAAACACATTGTATGCGACAGGTCACATCACCATGCAGATATGTTTATTTCATAGCTTCATACCAGTTGTCTGAAAATACTGAAATCGTCTATTTTCTATGTTGGGACACAGGAAATGCAGCTCCACTCTGCAAGAGAAGGTCCTAATCTACTACCAGATATCGTCAAATACCACCTGGAGGCTGGTTACAGCAAATGGCACCAAAAAACAGCGCTAATCCATCGTGACAGATTTTAGGCATTCATAAATCAACTTTGCATTGACCGTTTTACACTTTTTGCGTGAAGAAAGCGATGCTACCAGTGGTTGTGAATGTACGTCTATTCGCGCGCGTGGCTGTTACGCTTACTCTGCTACTGTGCATCACCCATCGGTGAAAAATCTTTGTTCCGCAAATTTCGGTAAACGTCCGCAACACGTATATGCATCCGTTGCAAAAGCGTGCCCTTACGGACTTCCGGTACGCTGGCGATTCCGCTGTGGGATGTCTCTGTTCTGGGAAGGGTGGCTAAAGAATGGCGAGGGAGTACGACCATTTATTCAAAATCCTACTCGTAGGCGACTCTGGTAAGTTGATCCCATGCGCTTGTTCTGATGAGGCGTGGCAGATGCGGGATGGCCAAAAAGATAATTAGCCTAAATATTCTCTCTACGCAGCTGGTGGGTGGGAGTTTATCTACTGTGGGGGATGTTGATCTGAGAGGTCAACCTTTATTGCCCATGATTTTATCTATCACAACATTTATCAGTCAGCTGTTTACCCCTAGAAGTATTCCCCGTTTGTGTTACTGTCCAACTGTTTGTGTTCTGCAGGGGTTGGGAAAACGGAGTTACTGTTGAGATTTGCAGGCAATCTTTACTCAGGTATGTTCTTGGGCACTTCTCTCAGCTTTATAAGTGTCTGTTCTAGGTAAGGCAACTCTCAGTTTGTGGGTACACTACGTTTGTGAGAATTTCTGTGTAAAAACAGAGAAGCACCTAGGGGGGTCTTGGGGCATGCTCCCCCAGAAAATTTTGGAATTTTTGAGCTTCCCAGGTCAGTTCTGACGCTATTTTAGGCCATGCCGTCGCCTTGAATCGGATGTAGGGATGGGGCTTTGCCAATATGTTGACCTTTGCTTTCATGCGTTATCCCTACCTTGTTTGCCTACTTTTTGGCATGCCATCCCTACATATTTTTTCATGTTTTTAAGTCTTGTTTCTATACATGTGTACAGTAGGCATCTATTTGTGGTCTTTTTCTAATTCCATTCTAGACAATGAATGCAGCCTTCTGATTGACTACAACATAGCCAAATGTTATCTATTTTTTGCCCTCAAGTTACATCTATATGTACCAATCAGGTATTCATGACATGCTGTTGAGAAACTCCACACATTCAGAACTTTCAGTCACAATTGTTGGGCAAACATTTCACCTTAACTAGACTGATTCCTGTTTCTATTTGCCAGTAGCTAGCAGTCACATTGTACATGATCTCTCGTGAGTGTGATGCCCACACTGTAAAAAATTGTAGGTTAATTTAACCCAGAAAAGGTCATCTCAGTTGCAGTCTGGATTCATCATTCACTTTAAAATGGGTTACCTCAGTTGCAGGACCTATACCACCTCCCACTTTTACCACAGTGTAGGGTTACAGTGTTTGTGTACTCAAAGTTCCAATATTGCATGAATACTTGCATAAATACTGCCCAAAGGTTAGCCAATAGTGCATGAATATTTTTCAGAGTCAATTCAATAAGACATGAATATAGTGAGAGTTCCACCCCCTTTTGGCTCAAACATGCAATAACAAATTGAATTTCATTTGCAACCCAATTCATTGTTTGCTAGACACCTGCACTGGACAAGCCGGGGTGTAACCCTAAACCCTGGCAAAAGTAGGTGAGCCACTGCCTGGACCTAGATGAATCCAGACTGCAACTGAGATGACCCTTTCTGGGTTAAATCAACCTCCAATTTTTTACAGTGCATATAAGGTCAAAAAGCCCTCCCTTTGATGATGGAATAGTATGGTAATTGGTGAAAGTGTTGGATAATTAGTGCAGTTGACTAACCAGCATTGTGAGAGATAACTGGAACCAGCCAAGGCCTCTGGTCTCTGCTGTTTAATCTTATGTGCTCCTCTTGCCCAAGGACCCATTGGCTCAACAGTACATGTAAGAGTGTGTGACTAGCGTTTGGAAGGCCATGAGTATGATTCACAGCTTGGTCCCAGGTTTTTGCCTCTCTCCACGCAAAGCTTACACCAATGCACTCACTCGCTGACTTAATATACTACTGGTAAACTATAGTTGAACCTATAGTTTAACCTTCTCTCCTCAAAATACAATCCCATCAAGCTTCATGTTTCTATTCTACGTACTTCACTGTAGCCTCATTCCCAGCTTTTGCTGCACAAGAGAAACGCTGGAGAGGAGCCTGGGAACACTGCTTCACTGACTAAATACAGTACAAATGGACAGTACAAACTAAGTTCTGAAATCAACTCATATTTACCATACCACTTACATGCAGGAACATATGGAATAACTATTGGTGTTGATTTCAAGTTAAGGACAATTGATGTGAATGGGGAGAAAGTGAAGCTACAGATTTGGGACACGGCTGGGCAGGAGCGATTCAGAACCATCACATCAACGTAAGATGGATTTGTTTGTGATCCTGCATGTTGTACACTGTGGTTACAATGTATGTAGTGAGATAATCTCTTTATTTTTTCAACCTGTTCTAGAATTGTTGGGAGGATGTTAAGTATAATCATGATCATGTTGATTGGCCAAAAAAAAAAAAAGAATGGAGAATTCTCCATGTGTGTTTATTGCTTGCTGTTCCTTTTTATGTTGCCTGACATTGCCATGAGTTATGTACTCCTCTGTGTCATTTCACAAGTGATGGAAAGGTTTTTGTGGTCAATGTTTGTCTTCCCCTTGCAATGGACCCATGGTTTCCTTCCTAATGTTCTGTATCCTCTTGTCATGTTATGCTCACACATGTGCACACACACACGCACACACACACACACACACACACACACACATGCTCGCTTTTCTGTACTGCAAAGCGACGGAAAGCTGGGCGGGACCTGGGAACGAGGCTAGGAAAGCCAGCTACAGGTTATGGCTTCCCACTGGTGCTTTAATGTGAATATGCCAGTCACAGGCTGGGGGTGGCTACAAATGTATGGCTTCCCACAAATTGCAAACTGTTAAAAAAAGTTGTTTAACCCTTATGAAGTAGACACATGTCAAGTGAAAAGAAACTGGAAAAAGATACACCAAGTAATCCACTTTGATCTACTCTGTTTTATAAGAAAATATAAACTGAGGTTTGTTAGCTTGCTTACATTTAGAGATATAGACAAAAACAATTTCAGCAAACTGTTGGGAAGAAGCTAGACGAAGCATTACATATATAACTAGCTAAAACCTCCAACAAACATGGAGATGCAAAACAGTTTTGAGGTAAGAAGGTAACTACTGGAAATGATTACTGTGCTATTGAATGCTGCGTATGTAGATAAGGTTAAAACGAACAGCAGACAAATCTGCTCACGTGTTGAAATAATCAACAATGCAACGTGAAATTCATGCTGGACTACTCATACATGGGGAGTGGTGTCAGGAAGTTAAAGGGGCCGAAACCCACAGCTAGGAAACCTACATAGCCTGATATCATTGATAGTGGAAGTCCCCTGATGACCAGCACACTAACTGAAACATTTGTATACTACATCATGATTCTTACCTGCATGTATCATAACTGGACTCTCACTATATTGTACATCACTGCATAATATGGAGAATGGATCATATGACTATGTGAGGAGAACACTCAGACATTATCAAGAAAAAATGTGTGGGCATTTTTTTGGTCTGACACCTGTGAGAGAACGGGTGAGTACCCTACTGAACCCTTATTTTTTATTTTCTCTTATTCCCCAAACGCACACACACACAGGTATTACCGAGGAACACACGGGATTATTATAGTGTATGATGTCGCAAATGGAGAGAGTTTTGTGAATGTTAAGAGGTGGTTGCAGGAGATTGACCAAAATTGTGATGATGTTGCCAGAATTCTAGGTAAGTCAGGCGCATGGTTTAATGTACAGGAGGAAAGGGGATAGCAGTGGGTAGTAGGATTGTTGTTGAGGAAAGAAAAAAGGAGGTAAAGGAAAGGATATGATAGGGTAGTCAGTAAGGTGGGGGAAAAGATATGAATGAACTTTCAGTTTGTGTACATCAAAGAGTTTATTGTCTGCCAAGATGCTTTTCATGTAAAGTGGTTTACAATTGCAAAAGGAAAGGATAGTACTTATTAGTTGTGAGTTTTTAGAACTATTGCTACTGGGTATCCTTACACACACACACATCGCTCCTCACCTATGTCGATGTACCCCTGTCCCTCACACACATCCACACTAGTCTCGTGACAGACTACTTTTTGCCTAGTGGGAAAATAGTCTGGTAAACTGCCTATACCGTTTTGGTACTAATATTTGAAATCACCGTGACGTCACGTCAACTGGATTCTGAATTTAAAAGCACTCTAGTAAACAGCAAACTCTAAGATAGCTTACTTGTGTTGTTTTCGATAGATATAATAGCCTAGTCTACACACGGCAGCTAGGGTTGCCTGACTAATGTCCATTTCACTAGTAGATCGTTTGCATGCAATATTATGTGGAATGCAATCTTTGATGACATCAAACGTTAAATTAGAAATGAACAATGCACCAGCATTCCGGCGCACCTGAACGAAAATGGAATAGGCAGTTGACCACACCTATTTTTCCGGTGGACGAAAAAAATGCAGTCTGGGAACGAGACTATATCCACACCTCTCCGGCACCTCAGTGGGAAACAAGAACGATAGTCCAGAGGAAAAAGTAGTCCGGACGGAAGATGCTCGTGAGTTTGCAGACCAGATTGGCATAGAGTTGTACGAAACCTGTCCAAAAGAAAACATCAATGTTGAAGAGGTGAGAGGGCATACAATGACATGTCATGAAAATTTGTGTGCATGTTGAGAGTGTGCACTCCTGGTAATACCCATTTTTGGAAATTGGAAGTGTTTTTCAACTCATCGCTGCCGTCTATTTCACACCATCTCTTCCCTACTTTCTCTCTTCCACCCTCTCCTCCTTCCTCCTTTTCTTTCCGTTTTCTTCCCACCCTCTCACTTCTTGTCCATCATCTCTCTTCCCTCTCACTCTTCCTTTTTCCTTTTGCTTCCTTCTTTTGCCTTCCCGTTTTCACTCCCTCCCTCCCTCCACCCCTCCCTAGGCATTTTATGCAATCGCACAGCTTGTCCTGCAAAGAAAGAGAGAGAACATAAAACAGTCAGAGACAAGGGGAGGTATGATTAAGCAAAAGAAAAAAGAATAAATAGCAGTCCATATACAAGTTACCCAAATGCAGTAACTAATGTGAGATAAAATAAGCAGCTTCAGTACTTACAACACACTATAATTATATGGAATTCAAAGTTTGACTTGGTTTCTCTGAGAGCAAAATTGAATCATCCTCATCCTACATTGAGAGAAAAATTGAGTAGGCACAGTCATAGTGATTTCCTTCATGTATTTCAAGTGAGCTAGTGTAACTGCATCCATGCATTTATAAATGTTTACATTTATTTATATTTGTCTTCTAAACATACAGGTACTGCAATATTTATTGAAACTAGTGAGTACATATGTACTATGAAAAAAATTAACTGTAACTTGCCATGAAGGACCAAGTGCATACACGTCGTTACACAGTGTGTGTTGTCTAATGGATAAGGTGTCAGCCCCTGAACGTGGGTGTCATGGATTTGAGGGTCATTTATTTTGGGGCTTTACCACTATTGATGGCCAGGGGTAGGTTCAATAGGTGAAACACTGTAAAATAAATTGGAGGTTGATTAAATCCAAAAAATGTAGTTTCATGCAGTTGCAATCTGGGTGTCCACCTCCTTTTGCCATGGCTATATCCTTGTCTAGCCTCGTTCCCAGGCCTACCCACCATCCAGTTTTTGATCGCTTGCAGTATGCAAAAATGGAGGGGGAAGGCATGGTCCATTTTATCATGTGAATGATGTTTTGTCTACCTAGAGGTAGACAGAGGGGAGTAATTATGTTACATAGATCCTACGTCTTGTATTTTATGGTGTGTACACAGGATCAGGTGGACAAAGACCAGTAACAGCTCAACAGCTGAGTAAGAAGTTAGACATGACTACACATGGCAAACCAGTGCAAGATGAAGCTGTAATTCAACTTCCAAGTGACATTCCAATGGTTCACATGTCAGCACAAAATCGTGGTGAACATCAGCCCAAACTGCAACTTAAAACAAACATCATGAGAATGTATCCTAACCCTCTCTCACCACCAAAGTCTACCAGAAAGTTTTATCCAATGAACTCTCAGATACATGGTCTTGCACTCATCATCAACAACAAGAAGCTTTCTGAAGGTAGCACCTATGAGATGGCAGATTGTGATGAACTAAACCTCACTGAAACTCTGATGTTTCTTGGGTACCATGTTCTAATAAACCAGACATGTAGCCATGATGTAATGGTGAACCTCTTTGAACAGATTGAAATGCAGTGTCTAGATCCTGTCATGAAATCAGGTGGTATCGATTCCTTTATCTGCTGCATCCTCTCACATGGTGATGAGGAGATGGTATATGGGGCAGACAACAAGCCAATGGAATTAAGAAGAATGCAGGAAACAGTTAGAAATTGCAAACTCTTCAAGAAGTTGCCAAAACTGTTTTTTATTCAAGCATACTTGGGAAAGCAATTAGATCCAACAAAATATCTTAACCTACCGAAACACAGTGACTTCTATTTCAGCTATGCTGTTACCTCAAGTGAGCAGCCTTTTCGTGATCCTAACAGGGGATCACTGTATGTCACAGAGCTGTGTAAGGCTCTTTGCATCCACAGCACAGACATGGTCTTGAGTGACATTCTAGAAAATGTGTGTGCCATTTTGAATGCTAAATTCGACAGGCATAATCGACTGCTAACAGAAGCTAGCCAACTGAAGAAAGAAGTATACTTTTTTCTTGGTAAGATTTAGTACATGTGAAAGCTACATACTACATTACAGTAGAGATAAAACTGTTGTCAAATATGGCCATGGGCAATGTATATTGGCAATGAATTTTGAATGGCTCCTTATGAAAGAGAGAGGTGGGGTTATACTTTTGAGTGCTCAATACTTTTTGAGTGCTCAATCCACTTGAAAATGCACCCACCTACCATATGCACAATTGTTCTAGTCTCTATAGCTATACGCATACAACAATATATGTACTCAGCAATTTTCTTTGCATTCATGAGTCATGAGCCTAAACTCTGTAATAGCAACAAATGGCACACATACCCCCTACCTTCAAGCTATGTATTCCCTGTTTTATTCTTTAGGTGCTGATGAATCATCTCTCAGTAGTGTAGGGCATTGCCTCAGTGGCAAGGAGCTTCTTGCCCTTCCAGATATACTGCAGGAGCATGTGATAGACAGCTTGCAAAAGATTGGGTTGGATCTAAACACAATTGGAGATGCACATACAACTATTGAAGAAGTGCAAAGCCTGCTACATTCATTAGAGCAACATGAAGTTGCATCCAGCTTGAGGCAACTCCTTGACTCAGGTAAGCATTTAACTCTTTAACTGAGTGTACTTGTCATGCAACTTTGGCTGCATGTTATCAGTTGGCACAATCTGTTCCAAAGATATGTTTTCCTAGCAAAATGGGCAGGATAGGAGGAAGTGGGCAGGCATAGTCACAACGTAGTGTGCACTTGGTGGGTGTCTTGGCTGGGATAGAAAGGCCTTGGTTGACACTGGCCTGCCCATTTCCTTTTTAGCACAAAATGGCACAGAAACCACTCCTGCGCATATTCAATTTTATATCATCCCTACTTTTGTTTGCATTCTTTTTTGGCATGCCATCCTTACAAATTTTAACATTTCTAATGACCTTGTTACTGTACCGAGCCACACCCCAAGATGCTAAGAAGAGGTTAGTGCTGCAGGTTCACCTTGGCTTGAACACTTGAGTTCAGTGTTTCGTAGGTAAAAGCTTTGTTCGTAGGCTTTAGTTCACTGCTACTTAGCCAAATAGCACGAGAGCAATCGTGCAAATTAACTTAGTTCATAAGGCTTCTCAAGGGAGACAGCAGTTTATCAATCATGAATGGAAATGCTCGCCTTCAACAGTTTTATACCAGCAAGATACATGTGTATTACCGTAATTCGCTCTTCTTTGTAAAAACAAAGAAAACGTACAAATTTAACAACGAAAATTTTTCCGCGTTGGTTGGCTCCCTGCTACACACAAGCACTTACCCAATTGCTGTTGCCCATAAATCCTTGCATACGTGGTAGCATCTAACACAACAAGCCATCTCTTATCTATCTATCTATCTCTTTGGCACGCAGTGCGATCTCCTTAATGCCCACCACATGCGACTTGTAAAATTATTTTCGTTCAATTTGGTCTGTGCGAAAATTATTTTACGCGAATATTTTTTTGACAAAAATTTACTAGACGAAAAAAAGCAAATTGAGGTATTAGTCCGAAATACAGTAGTGCACTCAATACACAATAATGATTTCATACGTAGTATATTGAACGCATGACGTCATGTAAGCATGAAAATTCCTTCTGGTGCTGCTGTGAGGGGTGAGGGTAGTGTAGCTGGTGAAGGGAAGCTTGTTGGTGAACCAAAGTTTCATTCCTGGGGTACGTGCACGATGCCATAATGAATATCCAGTCAGATTGGTTGTCCAACGCTTCCTCTGGCCAATGGGATGGTGCAGTTTTCCCAGGAATGAAATTTTGGTACACCAACAAGCTTCTCTTCACTAGCCACACAACCCTCACTCCTAACAGCTGCACCAGAAGGGATTTTAACGCTTATGTGATGTCACGCATTCATTATGCTACATATAAAATTATTGCTATGTGTAATGAGAATGTTTCAGGCTAATAATACGCATGTAACGCATGGATATAAAGCAGGTGAAGGCATGCCTTGCTGTTCACGATTGATAAACTGATGTCTGCTTGAAGGTAAAGTTTTTTTTATGAAGCCACAAAACTCTGAACTCTATGGCCTTCTACGTACTTCACGTAAATTTGCAGCACAAAACTCTAACTAAAGTCTTGTAGCTAAGTAGCAGTGAACTTTGTTTTGCTAAAGCCTACTAACAAAGCATTTACCTACGTAGCACTGAACTATTAAAGTGTTTGAGCCAAGGTAAACCTTCGGCACTAACCTCTTACAAGCACCTTGGGGTGTGGTTAGGCTCGTTACATTGCATGAATCTTATAATGTGCATCTTGGGGTGTAATTTTGGATGTTAATCTCAAACCTAAACCTAGGAAGATATCTTTCAACTGTAACCACAGCCCCAGAACTTGACACTTTAGCAGTGGTTCCAAGCATGTAACGATTTTGTGTAACATTGCCATCTGATGACTGCTCACTTATTGCTACATTTGAATGGAAAGGGGCCGTGCCAGCTGTCAACTCACGATTTCGCGTGTGCACTAGTCTCACTCCCAGACCAATAATGACCATGGTCTTTGGTCTGGGGTTGCAACTACACGTGTTTCCATGTGTACAAAATAGAAAATTGAGTCCTACACAACTAACAGTAGCTGGGCAGTGCTGTGAGCAGTTTTATTGACAAGGGTCAATTTGAAGCTATGAAGACGCTGAGTGGTCATAGAGCTCCGCACTGTGATTAGCATTACATGTTTTTGCTAAAATCACGGTGAATGCTGGAACAGTTTTCAAGATGTTGAAAAGTCAAAATATGATAATTATGTTTTGTTGTCTTGGTTCACCGCAACAAATGTTCTGCTTCATATCAATTGTTACATTTTCCTTTTCTACCACAGCTCTAGAAAACCAATCACATTATGCAGCCTATCAGCAGGCATTAAAGGAAGGAGTTGCGATATCATTGAAGTACCTGAAAGTCCTTTTTTTTGGTCCTCCACGAACAGGGAAAACATCTATGAGACGTCGCCTGGTTGGAGAGATTCAGAACCTTTCAAATGAACCAGTTCAAGCAAGCACTGGCACAGCAGAAGTCTATGATGTCATTGTCAAGCTAGTTGAAGACAAGATTACCACTTCAACAACTGTAGTCACGAAGTCCAAGTGGTCAACTGTACAAGCTGTGCTTGGCAAAGAAAAGTGCCCTCATGAGACAGACTTGGATGAAGAATTGCGGATTCTCTACCAGATTATTAATGGAGTTGTTCTTACCACTAAAAAAAGATCTCCCGTTCCTGATCCAGTTGATGAGAAAGAAACCCAGGATAAAGCTGCCAAACAGCAACGTCCAGCTAGAGTGAAAAAAGATAGTATTTTAAGTCCTATCATTAGGCTAGTTAAATCTTCCAAAGCAGTTAAAATTAATCCCAAACCCTCTGTTCTTCCGGAAGACTCATCAGTTGAAGAGCCAGGGTATGGACTAAGTGCCAAAGAATTTGAAGAAATTGAAAAGGCTTTTGCAGCTTTCAGAAAGGTACTGCATGAACCTGGACAGGGAGAACTTAAATTATTGCTGGATGGAACTATACTTATGAACATGGTTGACACAGGTGGTCAGCCAGCATTCCTTGAGATGCTTCCAGCCTTGACAGTTGGCCCAGCACTCTATCTCATCTTCTTCAGGCTCAACCAAAACCTAAAACAGAGATACCAGATACAGTATGTCAGTGAAGACAATGAAAATGTACAATTAGATGATTCTTCATACACTGTTGAAGAAGTCATCTTTCAAGCCCTATCAAGCATAGCGTGCTTCAGCTGCACTGCTCCAAAGAAAGCCAACATGCCTAATCCATCTCACGCTGCTATGCTTATGGGTACACACAAGGATCTGCTTGGAAGTGATCCAGAAACTGAAATTAAAGCTAAAGATGGTGAACTTCGAGAAAACTTAAGAGATATTCTGGAAACTGAAAGTTTCCTGCGTTATTCATCTCATGATCAACTGATATTTGCAATTGATAACATGACAGGAGATGAAGGAGAGCTGACAGAAGTTCGCCAACGCCTAGAGGATATAATCAAGCAGGAGTTTGACGAATTCCACATTCCAGCTTCTTGGCTTATGTTCAACATCTTCCTTCGTAAGATGGGTAACCGCACCTTGAGTTTGTTCCAATGTTGCGAGATTGGAGATAGACTGGAAGTAAAAAATACAGATGAAGTGCTGTGGTTCCTCCACCACTGTGTTGGAACCCTGATGCACTTTCCTGATGTAGAGGAGATCAAGGACGTTGTGATCTGTGATCCTCAAGTTGTCTTTGACAGTGTTACAGATCTGATTTTGAATAGCTTCAAGCTTAAGCGGGTAAACAAGACAGCTTGTGACAAGTTTAAAGAAACTGGCCAGTTCTGCTTTAAGGACATTCAGAAGATTGCAAAGAACTCAAAAAGTGACAGCCTCCCCCTGCCGAAACTTGTCAAGCTCCTTGAATACCTTAACATCATTGCACCTATCAAACCCAAAGGCCCTTCATGTTCTGGCTTCTCAACTACCATTAGCCTACCACTCATCCCTAGAATTAGCCTACAATCAGATGCCTACCAAGAGCTAATGTACTTCATGCCTGCTGTACTCAAACATGCTAAAGAAGAAGAGCTACACATGGAATTAAAACCCACAGCTCCAGTCCCCCTCATGACTCACTTTAAGTGTGGCTTCATACCTGTTGGTGTATTCTGTGCCATGATAGCCAGCCTTGTTGGTCAAAAGGATATCCTTGGCTGGATTCTTCAGGAACCATGTAAACATCAAAGTGGTCCTATTTTGCGCAAGAACAAAGCCACATTTCGAGTAAATGGTACCTATGATGTCACCCTGATTTCAAAGCCTAAATGGTATGAAATGCACATTGCTTGCATCTCAACTGCAGACAGGGCTGCATTGGTAGAGATCTGCAGCCATGTTGTAGAAACCGTCTGTGACACTCTTGACCAAGTAATCTCAAAGATGAGGTACAAACAGTCTCTTATATCTTCTCCTTCTGATCAAACACTCTATGAGCTGGGTTTCAAATGCCCAAAACATCCAAATGATAATCACCTGGTCATTAATCGACCAATGAGTGGAGTACAAGCTCTATCACATTCTGCAAAGTTTCTCTGGTTGAACTACCTACAAAAAAAGTCAATAATGATTTGTCCTCTTGAAGGAGGGAAGGCCATTGATTTCACAGAGACAAGCTTGCCTCAGTCTTTTGCTCAACAGAGTCTTGTCTGGTTTGGAAAAGTAAGTCAGTTGTGATATATTTGGCCAGTAATGCTACATTTTATGCTTGAACTGTAATTATTGAAGTCAGTATCTGTGCACATTAATTTGTTCTCGCATTGTTTTGTGCATGTGTGAAAAACATCCTACAAATTGACATTTTCAATATAATTTGTGACAAGTAGTCCAGCCCTTATAGCCACATAAGTACTTATACAAGCTTCACGAAAAGTTGTGCACAATGCTGGCTTTGCTTCCACCACATGAGAGCTATCGTAACTGTGCACAGATGTGAACTCCAGATAGAACGCATAAATTACATAAATAAGTTGTAAGGCCTGCTGTTTTCTCAATCACATACAACTTTAGCACTACCATACTTGTTTATGCACTTGTCTTACAATACTATTGCAGGCTGCAAAAATCTCTCCTGTGTTACCTGACTCAATACTTGGTAAGGACACCTGCCACTGCATGCTCTTAGTCAATATTAATCTAAATTAACCACAGTGTATTTTGTTTGCAGATGATCCTCAGTTGCCAAAGATAACGATTTCTCAACTACAACTGATCAGATATTGTCATCATGTCAGTAACAAGCAGGCTTTAAGGCTACTTCAGTGTCTTGCCCCAAAGTGGAGAAAAGTGGGGGAGATTCTAGGCCTTCATAGAGCTGTGATTCAAACTATTGAAAATCCTGGATCAGGAAGGGATCCTGAGGATTGCATTCGTCAAGTGTTAGTGAAGTGGCTTGACAATGCTACCCAATTGCCCAATTATCGTCAGTACCCCTTGACTTGGAGGGGGCTTCACAACCTTCTACTAGATTCAGATAATGGTGAAGCAGGACTTGAGCTAAAGATTGCTCTTTCAAGTCAGTTCAACACTGTGCGAGGCACTTATGAAGCTGCAGGTAAGTGTAAGTTAATGACACATGGAGCTTGAATGTATTCGATAGCAGCCATGCTTTGATAAAAAGTTGGCTTTTCGCATATTGTATTAGTAATCTATAGTGTTTGCTCACAGATACAGCTGCTGGGTGCACTGATCAACTTCATTCTACTGTGGCAGAAGGCATTTCTCACTTGAAACTGTCAGACACTTTGCAGACTACAGAAACAAGCCCACAAAATGGTAATAATGAACTTCTCTACTTTGTTGAGTGCCTAATATTGATCTGTCACTTATTATCTATCTACTTAGCTACTTTGTCACAAGGACAAACCACCCAACCTCATTCCACTACTATTACTGGAGGTGCTACTACTCCTGAAATGCCACCAGTTTTCAAGCAAAAAGGTAAAGTAAAATTTAATAATTATGCAATGTGCTCATTCTAACATGTGCTGTCTCTAGGGTGTATGTTGTTTGGAGTTCATAAAAGTGTGCTGTGGTTTGTATGGTTTCTGTGTTAGCTCTACCTGTGATCACACCACGCATGATTTCTTGCTGATTATACAAAGACTACTGCTTTCTTCCTAGGCACATCTACTGATGTAACTTCCCAGACGACTGTATTACATGAACAAACTGACTGCCCTTGTGCTACCAGCACTGCAGAGGTTCAAGAACTGCAACCCTCTGAAACACAACCCTCAGGAACACCTCCTGTTGTGGCAAGAAAACAAAGTAAATACTGGAATTATGCTGAAGGTATACAGCACAGCATATGACAGAACATTTCTTGATTTTTATGCAGTTGGAAACATTCGCCCTGGATTCCGTAAGTCCATGTCATTTGAAGGGTTCACTGACTTGCTGAAACAAAGAGGAGTTATGGAAAAAGACATTAACTTGTTGACAAGTAAGTGACATGCATGTATATGGCAAGAGCGCATGATGACATTTTTTATTGCGGAGGGAAGAGGAAGAGCGTGTAACTGCCAAAAATTCAAAACAGGCAGAATCTTCTACGTGTACTAAAAATAGAACACACCTTCATACAAGTTTGCAGTTCCACGATCTACGACTTCAAAACACAGTGTTACCCTCGTAGTCAACAAGATATGAACACTCCAAGCTTTTCTGGCAAGTTCTAGCTACACAGGAACGGTTGTCGGCCCCTGACACGATGAACTTTGTGTTACGATGCTATCCACGCCTGACAGTCGAAGAGGGCCGCGTAGCCTTTTAGTCAAACTCTTGAGTTTCTCCTTGGGTAACGCGCGGTCCTTATCCAACTGATATACCTCTAACTCGTTTGTTTTGCAGCTACTTTTACTCACCCTTCACCCGCACACTAGCTACAACTTGACCGGATGTGCTATTTATAGTACACACAAAAGATTCTGCTTTCACCACGGCCAGAATAGGAAGTTACATGCTCTTCCTCGTCCCTCCGCAATAAAAAATGACGTCATCATGCGCTCTTGTTATGGCATAAGTATGGTATCAGAGAGTCGGTAGACTCTCTATGTAGGGATGGTGCCGACGCACAATATATGCAATTTAAGCACCCACGCTTCCTCTTTGAGTGCCTTTGTGATCAGCAAGACTCATAAGTGGCCAAAAGCCATGCGGAAGATAGCTAAACGAAAATTCCATTTTTCGTATTCTTTCTTTCTTTCTTGTTAAGACCACTATGTTCAACAATGATTTCTTGAAAACGGTTTGAGTACTCACCGTCATTTTAGCACAAAACTGATGCTTATCACAGCACGGAGCTCTACAACCACTCAGCGTCTTTGTAGCTTCAAATTCACCCTGGTCAATAAAAGCCATTCACCACACTCTGTGGTTGCCGTCCGTTGCAAAGGATGCCATTTTGTACGCATGCACACCTGTAGTCTCATTCCCAGACCAAATACCACGATAATTGGTCTTGGAATGAGACTAGTGCACAAGCGAAATCACGACTTGACCACGTGCACGGCTGGCACGTTCTCTTCCCGTAGTAGTGGGCAAGGTGTATGAACACCACGTAGGTAAGGCGCTGCATTCAGCTGCCAACTTATAGCTACATTACAAAAAGTAGCTGCTCACAGCCTTAGTAAACTGTAAAGCTATGATGGTCAGTTGTCTGTACAGTTTTCTATGCTGCAGCTGCATGGTCAGTCGTCATGTGATCGAAAATCCGGAGATTGGTTTCAAAAAGTTTGGTACGGAGCTCTGGAGAGTGGTTGGCCTTCATCAGATTCTAGCTGGCAATGATACACATGTTAATTATTACATGCTTGGAACCACTACTAAATTGTCAATGCCGTTTCAAGTTCTGGTGTTGTGGCTACACTTGAAAGAAATGTTCTTCTTAGGCTTAGGTCTAACTGTAACTGAGATTAACATCAAAAAAGTACAGAAACAAGATGTAAAAGGATGCAGGGATTAGTTACAGTACTTTTTTTTAGGTGACTTCAATGGTATAAGACAGCATTAATAAAAAAAAAAGCACTACAGTACATTTAATTATAAGATAATTGTGCAACTATGCATCACAGCTGTTTGAGCAAACAGGTTACAGGTATTTTCATGCTCCACAGAGGAAAGAGAGTGTGGGTTAGGCCAGATGTTCTGTATCTTGGTGTCTCTTTGTTGCAGGGGAGTCAATCAATGCTAAAGCATTTTGTATGTTGGAAGAGGAAGAACTTATGGAACTTGGTGTGTCCTTTGGAGGAAGGAAGATTCTCCGAAAGTTGATGGAAGAGTTAAAATGATATGTGATAGTGTTTGTATTTGTCCATTATGTGGTTGTTTTTAATGTTGTATTAGGAAGACATTTACATAACTATAGACTGGTAGTGTAGTGTCAGAGTTATATACTATTTCTCTCCTTTGTGATCATAGCTTCTGTAGTGTTTGGTTAGCAAGTTAGGGATGTTATTTTTTGAGTTGGTTTCTGTAGCTGCATTCACAAGTACCTTAATTAGCTGTCATAGCTTTTGTAGTGTTTGGGTTAGCAAGTTAGGGATATCATTTGTTTAGGGTCATTCCATGTCAAATCAACACAAAAAAACCCTTACCCTCACCGATTTGAACGAAACTTGGTTTTTACACAGTGTCTGTTGAGATATTAACCCACAGTGAATTTCAGCGTTCTGCAGTGTATGGCTTCAGAGTTAGAACCAGACAAAAAATTGATTTTTCGGAAATTTTTAGCTTACCTATTGTTACTTAATCAGCCATAACTTTGAGTGGGATTAACTTTATGATCTACAATTTACATCACTTGTAGCTCACAAAATTTCCTTTCATTTGATATAATTAACAAGTATATCCCATAAAGTTCGGGTCAAAGGTTGTCATTAGTGCACTTTGACCTTTGCTATCTCAAAAACGAATATTTTAATTCGGATTAATTTTTTTCCAAATGTTGTTTGGGTCCTTCTCTCCAAGTGGTATTAAAATGGTTTTGGGACTGACATGGGATCGGGAGATATGTGACAGAATGTGATGGCAGCTAGGGGAGATGTATTGTAAAGCATTCCTGTACTTACCTGGTGGTGGTTCATTTTGATTGGTATGGTGGTGGATACCTTTGCAAACAAGACACGACAAGATTCCATGGTTGGTATGTAATGTCCAAGTAGTGGTTACCATGGTTACTAGGTCAGTTGTCTCCTCTAGTGAGCAGTTGTGTGGAGAAGGGTGAACAGGGAATAATCTAACACCAGACATGTCTCAAACACCATGTCAGATGTGTGACCACACCAACAAAATCAACTTTATATATAGTATTTCATCGTGATTCAATTCGTCACAATTTCATGGATGTAAGTGGTGGTGTACGTAGTCTTGATACCAGGCCTGTGTTGCCTTACATTTCTAGTTGCTTGCAATACACAATTATGAAGGGTAGTCATGTGCTTTGAAATCAGGTGGATAGAGGTTAAACACGCACAGGGTAGTGCCCGACCATAATATTTCATGCGGTAAGCAGTATTCATCCTGCTTTGCAAATGCTCCAGCTTCCAATGAACATTAGAGGAAAGGGCCTTGAGATCCTCACCCCCGCTCTCCCTGCCCCCCCCACCCCCCCTCCAACCGTGTGTCTACCCTCTGTCTACCTGCTGCCATGCATGTGGTCAGATCTTCCAGACCTTCCCCCTCTGTATCACATTTTTGAATACTACATAGTTATGATGAAGAACATGTGCACTTACTTCACAAGAGCGGTTGCTGTTGACAACAAAGTCCACTTCTCAAAGAATTCAAACATAAACAGTAAGCAAGCAGCTAGCCTTTCTAGTAATGTGAGAACAACTTCACATCACAGGTAGTGCAGGCACCTTTTCCATGCAGGTGCTACGTACTTTGCCAAGCTTTAACTCACACTCGGTGCAAGTTTCAATGCAGACTCGGTGTCCGTGCAATTCAGCAAGGATCTCGCCTTCAAATATAGCTTTCTATCACCAGTAAGAACCCCTGCAGCAGTGATTGCAATTTTCCTAAGGTTCATGACATTATCACTCAGTAAGCTACCTCCAAATCAACCAAGCTGAATCTTATTTAAAATCACTGTAGCTATCAATCAGCTAAATTTTATCCGCTCAAAATTTCCAGCCCTATTGTATTACTGAAATGCAAACATTGTGGGGAGAGCCTGAGCATGTTGTAACAAAAAAAAAGAATGGTCATCATTTCCACATGTTGAACAGCACTGAACTGCTCACTAGAGGAGATAACAGACCTAGTAACCATGGCAACCACTACTTGGACATTACATATCAACCATGGAATCATGGATATTTTGTCGTGTCATGTTTTCAAAGGTATCCACCACCATACCAATCAAAATGAACCACCATCACGTAAGTATAGGAATATTTTACAATACATCTTCCCTAACTGCCATTACATTCTGTCACATATCTCCCAATCCCATGTCAGTCCCAAAACCATTTTATTACCACTTGGAGAGAAGGACCCAAACAACATTTGGAAAAAAATTAATCCGAATTAAAATATTCGTTTTTGAGATAGCAAAGGTCAAAGTGCACTAATAATGACCTTTGACCCGAACTTTATGGGATATACTTGTTAATTATATCAAACGAAAGGAAATTTTATGAGCTACAAGTAGTGTAAATTGTAGATCATAAAGTTAATCTCACTCAAAGTTATAGTTGATTTAGTAACAATAGGTAAGCTAAAAATTTCCGAAAAATCAATTTTTCGTCTGGTTCTAACTCTGAAGCCATACACTGCAGAATGCTGAAATTCACTGTGGGTTAATATCTCAACAGACACTGTGTAAAAACCAAGTTTCGTTCAAATCGGTGAGGGTAAGGATTTTTTTGTGTTGATTTGACATGGAATGACCCTTTAGTTAGTTTCTGTAGCTGCATTGACAAGTACTTTAGCCTATTTGTGCTTCAGTGTATCACTCACTGTTTAGTTGTATGGTATGACTTGTTTTAGCAATAAACTGAGCAAACTTCTTATGATATGGCGTCACTATCACTCTCAAATATGATAGCTCAATCAGATTGCAGAATATGTGTCATGATTTAAGCAATGGTATTTCAATTTGTCTCACATGGCCATTTCTTTTTGGCTGTCCCAAGAGACTTTGCAGCCTTTTTGGGGTATTGTAAACCTTCAGAGCTCCGGGTCTGGCCAGGTCGGGCCTCTTCACAATGCTGCTGAATTTGGTCACCTACATAGTCAAGTGATGAACAATGCTGTAATCCTGACAAGGAACCTGTCCACTAAAAAGATGGTGCTCTTGAAGTGTACAGCTTCGCGATTTAAAACATATGGGTCGACGTTTCCACCCATTGTTGTAGATTAACATCTGAGGTGGCATGGAAAACCTGCAAAGAAAGGATGTCGAGGTGATTCAAGTGACTCTATCATCTGAAAACCATGACAAATTCCATGCCTGCAGAAAAGAGTAAAAATTCCTGGTGTCAGTGTTGGATGGCTTAGGAGTATTTTCTGTAGGCATCTGGGTCATCACATATCTTGTGGCTGTCAGCTTGGTACATCCTCTTTCCTCACATTTGTGGAAGATTTGGGAAGAACATCAGTAGTGGGTTTGGCTGGCATGGGAGGGAAATTTGGTTCACAGTTTACACCATCCAAAAATGCCGGATAACTAGAATATAATCTGTTTTTGGATGATAGTTTCCAAAAAAAGGATGACCAGAATCATTCAAATGTGGATGATATTTTAGTCATCCAAAAATGGATGACTAGACGCTTCCAAAAGTGGATGATATTTTACGTCATCCAAAAATGGATGCTAGAATCCAATTAAAATTGGATTTTTTTTTCTCATTCTATATAGAAACAAATGAACTAAAATCATCCAAATATGGATGATTACAGATGGTCATAATCATCCATTTTTGGAACCAGACTATAGCTGCTCTTTGTAGCCTCATTCCCAGGCCTCCCCCATTTTTTGTTCTTCGGTTTGTGTTCATTATAGCAAACTCAAAAGCAGAAAATAAGGGAGGCCTGGGAATAAGGCCACACTCTGTGAGTTCATATAATACGCACTTGTTACTATAGAAACAAAGCCAAAGTTTGAATCTTGATTTGAAAAGTGGGATCACTGCAGCACAAATGGCCTGCCATGCCCCCAAGTTTTCAGTCAGTTTTCGCCACTCTATATGTCCTGTACTACAAATTAAAAGCTGTGGCCCCCAATCAAAAGTTTTTCCTACGCCTCTGTACTGTGAGCATGCATAAAAGATGCTAAAGTTAGAAGGTACTGTGAAGTGATACATTTGAATGATGACTGATAAATACAAACTGAAACTGTGATTGCTTCAAGATGAAGATGTATGTGTATAATGGAAAAAATAAACAATACATTGTCAATATGCATACACTGACAAAAACTGCTCAAAATGAAGCAACTAGAACAATTTTTGAGTATCAAAACAGTTCAGAGGAGAGGAGGGGAGATGAGGTGTGTAAATGCTGGAAGGACAGGTTATGTGTATGGATGATCAGTTGCAGAGGAGACTGTCATAGACCAGAAGAGGTGAAGTCAAGTCATGGTGTGTGTGTGTGTGTGCCCCCAGGCTGAGTAGTAGCTCAGCGTGGTTGGGTGCGGGCAACGTCTAGCAATAGACAGTGAAAACTACTCAATAACAGCAGATTTGGGTCACAATGAGTGTGAGCTCAGGGTGTCGGCCAATGACACCACTCAACTTATTCCAAGTCTGCTCCCCTGCGGAGGAAATGCAATCCTGTGTACAACATCTTGCACAAAGAGCGAGAAGAGGGAGAAGGTCAATTACATGGAAGCTAAGTACGTGGAATGTGCATTCAATGGTGGACACAGATGGTCCAGTGGAGATAGCCAGTCAGAGGGCAGATAGCCACAGAGGTGAGGACAGAAAGGTCCACTTGATTGTGAATGAGCTGAAAAGGTATGATGTGAAGGTGGCAGCATTGCAAGAGACAAAGTGGTTTGGAAGCGAAGTGTATCAGGTGAGCGGAAGTGTGGTTCTGACGGCAGGAAGAAAAACACCAGGAGAGGGAGAGAATGTGGTGAGAGGATAAGGAGTGGCTCTAATACTTTCAGGGCTAGCCATAGACGCTTGGAAGAGATGAGGCAGCCAATGGTCAGCATGGAGTTCCAGAGCAATCTCAGCTTGCCTGCAAGTGGGGAAGGGGGCAGCAGGCAGGTTGCATGTGGTGTCATGCTATGCGCCAACAAGAGCTGCTAGCAGGGAAACAAAGGACACCTTCCACCAGGCCACAATATGCAACACATGGTACATGAAGCGAGACATTCACAAGCAGACCTGGCAACATCCAAAGTCCAAACAGTGGAGCTGCATTGATTTCGTGATCACTCATCACAGAGATAGGAGAATGTGCATGGATGTGAGTGTAAGGAGAGGGGCAGAATGCAACATTGACCATCGGATGCTCTGTACAACTTTGAGGCTGAAGAGAAAAAATTACCACACACCTGTGCCACCAGCTGACAACAGACGGTATGATGTGTCCAGCCTAGCACGTGTAGAGGTGGGGAGAACTGAGGGCAATGAGGTGAAGACGGCATTTATTGAGCAGGTGTTGGAGAAGGCAAGGAAAGATTGGCCAGTTGACGGCAGTGTGCAGGAGAAATGGTCTGTGGTACACAGTGTTCTGACAGAGACACCAGATGATGTTTTGGGAAAGGTGAGGAGTTACCAGCCAGACTGGTTCCACAAGTCCATGGACCTAACCCCTCCTACAGCAGAGGAATGATGCTTACAAGAAATGGCTAGCCACTAAAAGAATGGCGGATCTCTCTAAGTTCAAGGAAGCTAGAAATGTGGCAAGGAAGGCTATTAGGAATGCTAAGAACAGCTGGTTCCAAGGGAAGGCAGAGGAATTAAGCAGAGAGGGAGCGTTTTGTGGGAAGAAAGTGTGGAAGTGTATAAGGGACATGCAGCATGGACATAGAGGACTATAAGGCCTTCTAGAGTGGTGAGCATAGAGGATGAGGATGGGGTGCCATGTATGATCATGGATGCACAGCACCAACGCTGGAGGAGGCAGTTTAACAATGTGCTAAACATCAGGACCAGGTTTGTGGCAGAAGAGATGGAGAGTGTGCGCCAAAGAGAGGTGAGGGTTGACCTAGCTAATATTCCATCACAGCTAGAGGTCACCGAAAACTGAAGAATGGAAAGGCTGCAGGCACCTCTGGCATACTACCTGAGATGTTGAAGGTAGGACGCGAGAATGGAGATTTTGTTGGGATGATAACAGAACTGTCAGGACAGCCTGGGAAGAGAAGTGTGTGCCACAGGAGTGGGTAGATGCAAATACCACCAAGCTCACTGCCCAGGGGGCCCAAGGAGGTGGAATGTACTGTGTGTGGCAGGCAGTTCAGAAGAGAGTGCAACAAGGCATGTCATAAATGCTCACAAGAGAGAAGGAGGCCAGTGAGACAGCAGGAGGGAGCAGTAAGGTGTGTGTGGTTCAGGAGCAGAGGGGGTCTTGCAGCACACAGGTGTGATAGGGAAGAGGGAGCAGGGGGGCAGTATAGCAGTTCTGACATCACCACCATGGCCTCTGCTGGAGCTGGAGTGCAACAGGTGAGAAGTGGACAGGATGGAAGGCCAGATAGGAACACAGGAGTGCAGTGTGGTGAGTGTGGCAGGAGGTTCTGCAGGCCTGGAGATATGAAAAGACACAAGTGTGTGGCAGAGAGGGCCAGGCCAGTGGAGGAGCAGCGGGGCGCAGTGCAATGTAGTGTGTGCCAGAAATGGTTCAGAAGTAAAGGGGGCCTTTGCTGTCCATAAATGTAGGAGTACTGGCTAGCCGTGCAGGACAGGAATGGCCAATGTGAAGGACATTCTCCCTCTCCCTCTCGCTCCTCGTGACCTTTAAAGGCTGTGTTACAACAGGACAGGTGTGTGTGTGTGTGTGTGTGTGCATGTGTGTGTGTGTGTGTGTGTGTGTGGGGGGGGGGGGGGGGGGGGGGGGGGGGGATCGGTAGCTATATGTACATCTTTATACAGGACTGCTGGTAGGAATACTATTTTTTCCCTTTATATGAAGGTAGCTATACCTTACTAATTAGGACACATTTCTTGTCACCAGGGTGTCCACATAGGAAACAAGCAAGTTTCACTCAGGAGGTTATAACAATATTGTCATTCCAAACTGCATCCTTGCTTGGCTATTATATAGCTAGTGTAAACAATAAAACCTATAGGGTTGCTAATTAAGACATAACTAGCTATGTATCTGCTTGGTAAATTTAGTGTAAACAATAAAACATATATGGTTGCTAACTAAGATTTGTCTAGACTCAATTGCCTTTTGAATACTGGGTGGAGCAGGATGTGGTGTGAAGGTTTTCTTCTTGTTAGCTGGAGTTCACAAACAGCAGTAGGCTAGCTGGAGAAGATCTGATTGTATTGTTGAATGTAAGTTTAGCTAATTGCTGGATCGAAGCACTGACACTAGTGTTCACAACAACTGCCAAGAAGGTAATTTGTAGCTTAGCTACCTATCTACAATACAATGTAGCATACCTAGCTATAATACATTGTAGTTTGCCAAAAAAATGAGCTAAATAATAGTTGTATCATCACAATTACTATCACCAGGTACCCAATGTATAAAGCTAACCATATCACACATCTACATACTAGTCTACTAATGATGTCACAATACAAAATAGCTTTACCAATGTCATGAACCTGGTTGTATTGTTAGCTAACCTCCTGCTAGTTTTGGGAATGCCAAGTTTCCATTTTAGTCCATGCATCCCCATAACTACAGAGATTTGTGGCACCCGTCTTTGTAGATACAGGGATCCTTAATCCATGTGCACATGCACAAACAAGGTAGTTGATGTAACAGTACATCAGTAAGTTTGTCAATATGGCACCACCAAGTTTCATGCATTTGTATCATAGCTATTTTACTAGGGTATGTATGTACACTTAATAGAGGCCAAGATAGTTCAATTCTACACTTTGGAAGCATTTTTGTTGTGGAATTCAACTTCATGGCTACAGTACATGAACCTGTATGATTGTGTCAATGTTTCACGTGTGTATTCAGTAAGCTACAGACTCTGTCCAACATTCATTGTAACTTGTTAACACGATACATACCAGTAGCTAGTGAACTCTCATGCCCACAGGTAAAATGAGGCTTAGGTAATTCACTATCTGATTGGTCAGATTCAACTTCTCTACAAAAAGTGATGTGCAAATAAAAATGAACTTTCATTAGAAGCACAGAAAAGAGTGCAGAAAGAGAAAACAGAGAGGTCAATGAACTCCCTTGAAGAGAAATGCAAAAAAAAGTAGACAGCGAAATGCTAAACAGAGCCTTTGAAAAAAGCAGGAGAGAAGACAAATCATTATAACTATTAACCAGCCATAACCATGTTATCATTAGGTAAAGATGAATTGGGAGAGTTTCAGAAGCCCTCAGAATGTTACAAACATGGGCTTCATCCTCAGGGAATTGCATACCTGCATAAGTAACCACTTCCTTGCACCTCTAACCTCTTAACAACCTTTAGGTATCCATCAAAGGCTTCGTGTGAATGCCCATGACAGTTAGCTACTTTGATGCATAATTCACTGAACAGCAGACTAGCTTGATTGAGCTACCAAACTTGTATTCCAAGATGGCCACCTCATCTATTTTCTATAGAGAAGTGCCTGATGCCTTCTGAGTCCCATAACTCATCAACAGTACCTCTGATCTACCTTTAAATAATCATAGCAACAAGTTTTAGTTGCGATGATGTCATGGCAATTCCTTTATAGTTTCCGGGACCCTGCCTACCAATCTATAGCACTTGGAAGTAGTGTATCCCTTTTGCTGATTTGTGGGTGGATAAATACTCCATAGTTGGCAATTGATATATACTTGGTAGATGTTTATTCAGGCTGAAAGAAAGGGCACTAATGGATAGTGTCATAACAAGCTTTCTTTGACAAGCTCCAAAATTTGATATGTATGAGAGTATGCATGTCCTATATATGGTACCTCCTCCAACCCTCATGTACTTGCTTCATTTGTACGAACACACGCGACAGGCCATACTGAAACATAATAGCTCAAACATGATGGCCTAATAGTTAGCTACATTGACAGATTTAGCTTAGTTTACTTATGTTATTCTGCTTCTTGTGCCTTGCTCATGGCGCTCCATCATCAGCTTCATTTGCTCAAGCAAGGCCCATCAATCAGCTTTTCGATTTTATCACACTGGCAAAGAGATAGAGTGTACAGAGTAGTTCAATCTGTGTTGCAAAACCATTTGATCTGTGTTGTAAACCCATTTCATCTGTGTTGTAAAACCCCCAAAAATTGGATTTAAAATTTTTGTTAAACTGTCCAAAGTTGTCAGTGTAGAAGGGGCAAAGATTCATGTTACAGATTTGACTGAGCAATAGTGTATGTTGTTCTGCACCTCCCAGGAGCACTAGTGTAGACAAATCTTGGCTTGTAAAAAAGGAACAAGCATTGTACTGGGTATTTCAATTGGATTGCTCTACACTGAGCATTAATGTAGCTATAGTAAAATTGCAAACCTCATCTGTAGTACTAAAAACTTCAGGTTGTCTAGCACTACAACATATGGGAGGAGAAATCCATTACACACTGGAACTAACACTGTAGGTCTAGTGAGCTATTTGCTCCAGGACAATGTAGCTAAACAGAAAGCTGTAGGGTTTCCACACAATTCCACGGGCAAGTGAGTCTCATGAGACAGCGTAAAAGTGATTTTTATTGTCAGTCTACCAGTCCAGTCCAGTGATTCTAGACAGCTATGTGTAGCTACTAAATCCTTGGCTACTAGCTATCAAGTATACCTTAACAAATATACAATGAGAGAAATAACTGACAGAAGCAGTTAATTATCACAAGGCTGAATTTTCTTTTACAGCTATACAAGCTGATCATGGGGATTGATCTTGCCACGTGGAGGGCTCGAATTGGGCTCAACTACTACCACATGTGTCGCCCCCTTCAGACCAGGTGGAGAAGCAGTGGTGGTCGGCTGTACCAGCCTGGGGTGGCCAGCTGGGGGGTGGGGGAGGTCATGAATGACACACCCCTGGTACTCAAGGACTGTATGACAGTTGTTGCTCTGTCACTGATACTGCAGTGTGTAGTCCATTCCTGGTCCAAGCTGAAGGGGAGGGGTGGGGGTGGCAAGGTACGCTGCCACTGGCAGGGCTCCACTTCTCAAGTGAGAGGGAGAGTGGATGGTGGGGGAACCCTGCTGCTCAGAGCCATTGTGGTGGTGATACCTCTACTGATGATATCTTTACTGTTGGTGATAGCAGGAGACGTGGAAACAAACCCAGGACCTGAAGGTAATAGTTAAGATGGATAGATAAGTAGTATACATAGCTGAATTTCTTAGCACAAGCACTGTGTAACTGGGCACATAATCTGCAGAGGTCTACACAACAAAAACAAGTTGGTTGTTTTAACCACAGAATGGTTACCCTGGTTGCAGACAAACTGGAGAAACAGTGGTTATGAGAGCTTTACTTTGGTATTGAAGAGTAATTGCATAAGGCAACACAAGAGGTGGCTTCCCAGTTCATCTTACAACTACAATACACTGAAAACCCTCATAACATCCTTGATTCCCTCATCTGGTTACATGAAAGTTCCTTACTGCAACTTTGAAGTGCATTTGTAATGACTCCTTCACAGATGTCCTGAGGGTTGTCAGTGTATTGTGGTTGTAAGATGAACTGGGCAGCTGCCTATTGAGTTGCCTTATGCAAATAGTCTTCCATACCTAACATAACCACTGTCTCTTCAGCTTGTCTGCAACCATGGTAACCACTCTGAGGTTAAAACCACCAACTTGCTTTTGCAGTGTAGTTTCATGAAACGTATTGTGAATTTTTACCTTACAGTGCTGACATTGAAAGCCGCAATTAATGCACTGCATTCAGTGTGTTACAAGTGGCATGCTATTGGAGTGCAATTAGAAGTTCCTGCCTTTCAACTCAAGATCATTGAGAAAAAGTCAAGTGACTTAATGGACCAGCTGCATGATACACTGGACTATTGGATGAACAATGACTCTTCCGCCTCCTGGAGACACCTTGTTGATGCACTGAAAGCCCCGAGTGTTGGTGAGAAGCGGTTAGCTGGGGAAATAGAAGAGAAGTATTGTTGTCCAGAGAAACAAACCAGCTGTACTGAATCAGAAACTACAATTCAATCCAAATGTTACCAAGGTATGTATGCTTTGCCATTTAAACTGAATGACAGTGTAGCTATGTGATGAATGTGTGCTGTTCTCTCTGCAGAAGTTGCCAGTGAAGACAAGAAGAAGATACTATCCTTTTCTGCTGCATGTGTGCTCACCTCAGAAAACACTACCACCCTTCCAGCAAGGTACAGCAGCAGAACAAGCCCTCCTCTGAGTGATGGACCTCCAAAAACACCATTTGGTTGTGGGTGTGGCAAGTGCACATTCTTTAGCTTCATAGAAGGGGGCTGTCCAATGCCCATTTCATCAGCAAGCTCCTTCCCCTACCTCAATGTTAGTGGACTTACCCACGAGCAGCAAGATGAACTGAGAGGAAGGCTTCGCTCTGAGTCTCAAAAGATAATGATACGATTCCAGAAGTTAGTGTCAGCAACAATTAAGTCACTCAAGAGGCGATGTATACCACTGGATGAACTTGTGTCACATGTCATGACTCTTGGAGCATTTGACCCTGTTTTCAAAGAGCCTCAAGTGCCAGTTTTTCACCATTACTTCAAAGAATTGAAAGCTGTGGACACTATCCCAAAGGTTTTCATGGTTCTTAATGACTACTTTTCATTCTTCAACTACCACATCATTGAGCACATCATTGAAGAACTCGGCACAGAGGAAGATAAAGCTGGACTACAGAGTTACAAAGAAGAGTTTAATCAATATGCAAAGCGAAGGATCTTTGAATGCCAACCAGAGTTTGGTACAGTAAGCGATGCTGACCACGCTGATATTTTTGTGAAACTGGACTCACAGTATGACAACTACACTGTTGTAGAGATTATGGGATTCCGTCAAAAATTGTGTGAAATCTTACGTGTTTCATCTCAAGGCATTTTGCGTCTCTGTCAAGTAGATAAAGGTTGTTTGCAGCTGATGTTCCAGGTGCCCTCGTTTGTACACCATGAGATATTTCCACTGTCTAGAGAACAAGAGACGGCTCTGGCAGGCATAGGTATTATCAGACTCACATGTGGGGAATATCAGTTTCAGGTAAGGTTGTCTGTGGGTGTAATAGCCAATGCATGTTTACAGGTTGTGGAATGAGGCATGGAGGCTGTTGCTGTATAATACATAACGGAAATGTGTGTATATTGAGTTATGTACTTTCATCTCCTTATAGAAAAATGAATCATCACAAGCAGAAGTTGGTACGTGCATTCTAGGTGCCATCTAAATACTCTTACACTTCCTCTCTTTGTCAATCATGGTTTTCTTTTACAGTGAAGAAGCACCAGCATGATGCTGATGGGGATTCTGGTATGGGTCCCAGCATATCTACCGACACAAAGAGCACTACCTTTTCTGAGGTAAGCTACTACCTCCCTCAGTACATGCATGTAGTGTTGTATGGGTATTTACACAGTCGTGTTTCTGCACTAGGATCGTCTGGACAAAGAGATGAAGGAAATAGACTATGAATTAAGAGTACAGGGCCTTATAGAAACAGCATCCTCAGCCAAGTATGGGAGTGGTTTGCTAACAGAGCTCCACTTTGCAGTAGCAACAGGACAGTTGGAACATGTCAGGTTTCTTGTTGAGAAGAAGCACTGCAACCCAATGCAGAGACATCAACATGGCTTCACTGCTCACATGGCTTCACTGAGATATCAGGGTGGATTTGCTCCCTTTCATGCAGCAGCACTCAAAGGAAGTGTGCAAGTGTTGAAGTATTTCATCACAGAGAGTAACTGCAACCCAGCATGTCCAGGCCTACTTGGCTTAACACCCCTTCATTTAGCTAGTGAGCAAAGCCATCTTGACGTGGTTAAGTATCTGGTTACTGAACAACAGATTGATCCACTGTGCGAAGATGAGTATCAAAACACTCCACTGCATAGAGCTTGTGCAGGTGGATCATTGGCAGTTGTTGAGTTTCTTACTTCAGAATTTACAAAATATAACCCCATCAAAGAGCTTTTTAGTGACCTCAGGAACAAATGGAAGAGCACTCCTCTTCACAGAGCAGTGTTGAGTGGCCACTTGGATATAGTTCGATTCTTCATCTCTGATCGAAACTGTGACCCAAACCTACCAGGTGAGCATGGCAGAACTCCTCTTCACTATGCTGCTGAGTGTGGTCATCTGCACATAGTCCAATATTTGACTGATGAGCAAGGCTGTAATCCATCATGTTTAGATGAACGCAAGTACACTCCACTTCACTGTGCTGCCATAGGGGGGCACATAAACACTGCCAAGTTCTTGGCTGTGGAGAAACACTGTGACTCAAACATCCCTGGTCAATATGGACAAACTCCTCTTCACTATGCTGCTGAGTGTGGTCATCTGCACATAGTCAAATATTTCACTGATGAGCAAGGCTGCAATCCATCATGTTTGGATGAAAGGAAGTACACTCCACTTCACTGTGCTGCCATGGAGGGTCATGTGGACATTGTGAAGTTCCTTACTGTGGAGAAACACTGTGACCCAATGTGCAGAGATTCTGATCAGGACACTCCTCTTCACAAGGCAGCAGACAATGGTCATAAGGATATAGTAAAATTCCTCACTCTTGAGATGCACTGTGATCCAACAGTTAGAAACACAAACAATGCTACAGCCCTACATCTTGCAGTAGAGAATGGTCATTTAGACATAATCCAATTCCTCATCTCTGATCAGAAATGTGACCCAAACCTTCCAGGTCAGTATGGTAGGACTCTTCTTCACTGTGCTGCTGAGTTTGGTCATCTGCATATAGTCAAGTATTTGACTGATGAGCAAGGTTGCAATCCATCATGTTTGGATGAAGGCAAGAACACTCCACTTCATTACGCTGCCATGAAGGGACACATAGACATTGTGAAGTTCCTTACTGTGGAGAAACACTGTGACCCAATGCTACGAGACATTCGTGACAATACTGCCCTTCACATTGCAGTCATATTTGGTCACCTAAAGATAGTTCAGTTTCTCACTGTGGAGGTGAAGTGTCCTCTAGACCTTCCAGGCCAGCTTAACATGACCCCATTCCAAATGGCTGTACATAAGAATCACTCACACATTGCTCAATACATATATGCTATGATGGTGATGAAAGGGCTTGGACTCTTATAATTTGCCCCACCTTTCTGAGTGTAGTAGAGTCAAGTTCAAAGTAGAAATTAAAATTAAGGTTTTTCTAAATAATTACTGTTTTTGCTGTATTGTTTGCTATGTGCATTACAGTGATGTCTGCTAACACTTGTTTTGTATTCTTTGCTGCCTACATATGCCCAACATTGTGTACTTAGGTTGCACAATAGGTATTTACTGAATCCTGCAACAAACCTCTTGGCCACACCATAATTATGTAGATCAATAGCAGTGACAGTGACCTGCATCTCAAGTTATGAATTTTGTTTTATGAGGCTTCTGAGTTAGGTGAGAAAATGGTGTATTAATTGCCTTAACTTTCTCATATGCATCTGATCAAGAGAATGACCAAATTACATTATACACCCATGGCATGTGAGGAAAGTCCCACAGCATGTCTATGTGGGAGGAACCATCAGAGTCAGCAAAATCAAACAGGTATATACCTACATACTAGCTGTGATTAACAGATAGATCATTACAAAAGAAGTGTTCTGGGTATATGTGGCAGTCCTGTGTATGCAGAAATCATTATTCCGTTGTTTAATTAATTGCATCACCATGTTTGAAGCACCATATCATATGCACTTTTGTAGACTCATTAGATTTTCATACATCCACATGTGAGTCCCACCCTTAATGAAAGTTAGTGATACGGCACTGATGTGATGGATTTACACAATAGAATAACCTTCAATTTCTACATGGGACTGTCACCACCCCCTCACCTCCAGGTGAAACATCTCTGATGCTGTCACTGCATGTTGCTCATCTTGGTTGATGTTTCACTAAACACGGACTCACTCCTCCCTCGCCTCCTTGAACCGTTCATTTCTTCTGGCATGTGTGCCACATGGTGAGGTGATTTGACCTCAAATCCCACTTCCTCCATAGGGTATATCCCATTGTTCATACTGTTCTCCATGCTCGAGTCCAAAGGGGGATGAATGTAGACCATCCTCTCTTCACTTGCAGCATCCAGCTTGGGGAGATGCTTTCACTGTGCAGCGACTTCCCTCGACGTGCTGCAAAATTATCAGCGGCTGTGGTACTGTAAGAACGTTGCCACATACCAAAGTTGCGACCTGTGTCAACTATAGGTAGCCAACTGCTGCTGACATCTGGGGAAATATCTTGTTGCTTTTAGTGAGCAGGAGGAGGGGGGATATTGTGTGCATGGTGGTTGTGACATTGCATGAGCAGTGCTTAGCCTCTTATATCTTGCTTCTTGTTACCATGATGGGTAGCTGCATTTAGCTGCGTGTGGGTGCGAGTTTGAGTGTTGGCTGGGGTGGTGGCTGGTATGTTGGCCTGGATGAGTGTGTGCCTGGGTGCTTGTGAACACAGAGTAGCTCTGCTCTGCTGTGGCATGGGTCCAGGATAGAACATATTCCTAGTGCATGTGTAAAGATCATGGTTTCTTCTTCCAGTTACGCTTGTAAGCTAGAGCCAGGTGCCTTGTTATAAAAGTGAGGTTAGGGTTGTTGGAACTTGAGGAGGGCCGGACGTGTGCACTATAAGCTTACCCAGCGGCTTACCAGGTACTAACAAAACATCTACTGCAGCTAGCTATCGGAGTCGACAACGTTCAAGGGGAATTCCCATACATTTTATGACGTAACCCACGCGAGAAACAAAGGTGCTCCCTCGACTGCAAGTTCCTAAGCTCCGACCAAAGATTGTAGTGACTCGCAAATTTAACTGTAGCGTTGACAACGGACCTGCCATACTTGAAGGTCAGTTGTAAAAGTACACTTCCTGTCCATGTCCATTATACTAAATTGTAACGTCAGTACTGAGACATTTACTAGATAATCGCACCACAGTACACCAGGTTGGCTCGATTTTTACACGCGAGTTTTAATGCGGTACGCCAGTAGTAGAAGATTTTCTTGCTGACTGATTAGACAATGTTCTGTTCACAGCAACAAGCTGATCATGGGGATTGATCTTGCCACATGGCGGGCTCGAATTGGGCTCAACTACTATCACATGTGTCGCCCCCTCCAGACCAGGTGGAGAAGCAGTGGTGGTCGGCTGTACCAGCCTGGGGTGGCTGGCTGGGGAGTAAGGGAGGTCATGAACAACACAGCTCTGGTCTGCATAACAGTTGTTGCTCTGTCACTGATGCTTCAGTATGTAGTCCATTCCTGTTCCAAACTGAAGGGGAGAGGAAAGGCCAGCTGCCGCCAGCAAGCAACTGTGTCTCGAGTGAGGGGGAAAGTGGATGGTGGGCGGACCCTGCTGCTCAGAGCCATTGTAGTGTTACTACCTCTACTGCTGGTGATGGCAGGAGATGTGGAAACAAACCCAGGACCTGGAGGTAATGTTGTGTTAGGAGGCCCAAAGCTAAGGTAATAAAGTAGGCTTTTCAGGATAGGCATGGGACGATTTGAGGGGATACATTGCAGCATCCCTTTGGGGGACTGCCCATCCTTCAGGAAAATTTGATTTTGGACCGAAAATGCAGTCTCGCTTGTAGTTCATGGCATTGGCTACACTTCCATTGATCACAGTTCCTGGTAAAATATCGCACACAGTAGCTAGGGGGGATGCAGCTTTAAAAATGTTGCCTTTTTTGGCAAGCAGGTACATGGAGATAGAGCTACTACTAGTGATAGCAGATTCTGTGTTAGCTGCTATGTAACTCCAAGAGTGCATAAGAACGGGCGACTAGAGTAAGAGTGTGTAACTCCGTAAAATTGAAACCGGTCAGAATTGACTTTGAGTACTAAAAAGAGTAACACGTACTGTGCGGCTGTGTGTAGACATAAGGCATTGTTGTGAAGCACGTGACCAGGTGTTCAATTTTTAGTACATTTTGACCGGACTACGGAGTTACACACTCTTACTCTAGCCGACCGTTCTTGAACTTTATAATAGCTGCATTGCTGCATGTACCTGTTGTTGCCAGGCATCTTCGTTGTAGTGACAGAATGGCCATTTGGTGAACAATAGGCCATAGATGGTGTTGAGAGCCTTCTGACTGTATCTGAAAGATGTTCTTACTGGTTGACTTGTGGAGTTCACAGCAATACTTACACTGCATGCAGCATGGGGGGAAATGTTGAAGGGGGGAAGAGGGGAAGGGGGAGGGGGTCACATGTTCCTGTGTCCCCCCCTGTGCCCAGTTCCTACACTTATGTTTTTGTGTTCCAAATACTGATCAAGAGAGAGGCTAGGTTGTCTATTTGTATATAATTATGTATGTTCCTTGCATGCACAGAACCAAGCCTGAAAGCACTGCTCAATGAACTTCATCCAGTCTGTGCCAGCTGGTACAAGATTGGACTGCAATTGGACATCCCACATGCTACACTCGACTGCTTCAAGCAAAACTACTCAGATCAATCAGATCTAATGTGTGAAATGTTGAAGCATTGGTTAGATACAGCTGTTGATCCACCTCCTACCTGGGAAGCAGTTGTCACTGCCTTGAGGTCACCAATTGTAGACAAGAAGAATATTGCTGAGCAACTAGAGTCAAAGTACTGTGCACCAATACAGCAAACAAGGAATGAGCCCAGCAGCCCTACCAAGGCGGACAAGAGTGAAGGTCAGGCTACCCAACTGAAAGATCAAAGCAGGCGATCTCATGCTAGTTCTGCACCAGCTTCGGAAAGCCTTGCCACTAGTGCAGCAAGACACAGTAGCAGTACCAGTCCCCCTCCAAGTGAGGGGTCTCAGAAGACACCATTTGGCTGTGGGTGTGGCAAGTGCACATTTTTCAGCTTCATAGAGAGGGGTTGTCCAACACCCATCCCTTCAGTGAGCTCTTTCCCCTACCTTGACGTCAGTGGACTCACTCATGAGCAGCAGCAGGAACTCAGGGGAAGGCTGAGGTTTGAGTCTCGAGAGATAATGATGCGGTTTCAGGAGCTTGTGTCTGCAACAATCAAGTCCCTGATCAGACGAAATGTACCACTAGATGAGTTAGTGTCTCATGTTATGACTTTGGGAGCATTTGACCCCGTGTTCAAGGAGCCACAAGTGCCATTATTTCAATACTGCTTCAAAGAGTTGAAAACTGCAGACACTATTCCCAAAATATTTCTGGTCCTCAAAGACTACTTCTCCTTCTTTAACTATGACATCATTGAACACATTATCAAGGTGCTTGGCATAGAGGAAGACAAAGCTAATTTGCAAAGTTACAAGAGTACATTCAATCGATATGCAAAACGGAGAATCTATGAGTGTGGACCACATTTTGGACCAGTAAGTGACACTGACCACGCTGATGTGTTTGTCAAAGTGGACTCACGGTATGACAACTACACTGTTGAAGAGATCAAGGGGTACTGTAACAAACTCAGTGAAACTCTTCGTGTTTCATCAGAAGGTACTTTGCGTCTATGTCGAGTAGAGAAGGGCTGTTTTCAGCTCACATTCCAGGTGCCCTCCTTTGTGCAGCAGAAGATATTTCCACTGTCCACAGATCAGGAGAGGGCTCTGGAAGCTGAGGGTGTGGTGAAACTTACATGTGGGGAGTACCAGTTCCCAGATAATGAAGATTGTGTGGAGAAATGTCAGCTCAACATTGATGCCAGTGGTAAGTTTGTGCGTGTGGCTAATACCCTGTGAAAGTAAGAAATACATACAAGTTCAGATTTACGTGATTCTCTTACAGTTGAAGTTGAGGCTTTTGAATTGGTGCAGAACAAACCATGGCGTGATACTGACACAGAATCTGATGGTGTGTGCTTGATCACAGTGTAACTTAATATAATACTGTATCAATTTTCAGTGGTATATTCATATATTACAGGTGAAGAAGTTGATTGCTGTGAGCCAGTGAGAAAGAAACCTCGACTTGATATTGATAGAGACTCAGCCATGGAATTCAGTGTATTCACAAGTGGAAAGAGCACTACAATATCTGAGGCAAGCCTTTTCCAGCCAGTATATTACACGTGTATAACTACATGATGTGGCTACACAATTTTTTTCTTATACACTAGGATCTTCTAGACAAGGAGCTAGAGGTGGTGGATTATGAACTGAGAGTGCAAGGTATTGCAGAAGCATCATCATTCCACAAGTCTGGGAGTGGATTAGAACTTCACCATGCAGCAGCAATGGGACATTTGTGGTATGTTAGGTATCTTGTCGAGGAGATGCACTGCAACCCAATGCAGAGAGATCAAAATGCATATGGCTTCACTGCCTTTCACGTTGCAGCCATTACAGGAAATGTGCAGGTGTTCAAGTATTTTGTCACTGAGTGTAACTGTAATCCAGCATGTCCAGGCCCACTTGGCTTAACATCTCTTCATTTAGCTAGCCTACAAGGCCATCTTCATGTGGTTAAGTATCTGGTTACTGAACAGCAGATTGATCCATTGTGTGAAGATGAGTATGGAAACACTCCACTGCATAGAGCATGTGCAAGTGGCTGTCAAGCAGTTGTTGAGTTTCTTACTTCAGCACTTCAAATATATACTCCCTTTGCGGAACTTCTGAGTAACCTCAAGGACAGGTGGGACAACACACCTCTTCATATTGCAGCATCAAATGGCCACTTAGGTATAGTCAAATTATTCATCTCCGATCAAAAATGTGACCCAAACCTTCCAGGTCAGGATGGTGGAACTCCTCTTCACTATGCTGCTTTGGATGGTCATCTGCAAATAGTTAAGTATTTGATTGATGAGCAAGGCTGCAATCCATCGTGTTCGAACGAAAACAAGCTTACTCCACTTCACTGTGCTTCCATGAAAGGACACATCAGTGTTACAACATATCTTACTGTAGAAAAGCACTGTGATCCAATGTGTAGAGATTCGAATCTGAGCACTCCTCTTCATGTGGCAGCAGGAAATGGTCATAAGGACATAGTGAAGTTCCTCATTCTTGAGATGTACTGTGAACCAACAAATAGAAGTGCTTTCAATCACACTGCACTACATCTAGCAGCAGGGAGTGGACATTTGGACATTATCCAATTTCTGATCTCTGATCTCAAATGTGACCCAAACCTTCCAGGTCAGCATGGTGGAACTCCTCTTCACTATGGTGCTCTTTTTGGTCATCTGCACATTGTGAAGTATTTCGTTGATGAGCAAAGCTGTGATCCATCATGTTTGAATGAAAACAGGCTCACTCCACTTCACTGTGCTGCCATGAAAGGACACATTGACATTGTGAAATTTCTTGCTGTAGAAAAGCACTGTGATCCAATGTGTAGAGATCTTGGTCTACACACTCCTGTTGATGGGGCAGCAGAAAACGGCCATTTAGACATAGTAAAGTTCCTCACTCTTGAGGTCCACTGTGATCCAACAAGTAGAAGTGCTACTAATAACACTGCTCTACATCAAGCAGCAGCAAACGGACATTTGAGCATAATCCAATTTCTCATTTCTGACCTTAAATGTGACCCAAACCTTCCAGGGCAGGATGGTAGAACACCTCTTCACTATGCTACTCTCTTTGGTCATTTGCACATAGTCAAGCATTTGATCGATGAGCAAGGCTGCAATCCATCATGTTTGGATGAAAACAAGCTCACTCCACTTCACTATGCTGCCATGAAGGGACACATTGACATTGTGAAGTTTCTTACTGTAGAAAGGCACTGTGACTCAAATGTGTCATGATCTTAATCTTAACACTCCTCTTCACATGGCATCAGGAAATGGTCATATTGACATAGTAAAGTTCCTCACTCTTGAGATGAACTGTGATCCAACAAGTAGAAACACTTACAGTGCCACAGCTCTACATCAAGCAGCATGGAAAGGACATTTGGACATAGTCCAATTCTTCATCTCTGATCAGAACTGTGACCCAAACCTTCCAGGTCAGGATGCCAAAATTCCTCTTCACTATGCTACTTTGGGTGGTCACCTGCATATTGTCAAGTATTTGATTGACAAGCAAGACTGCAATGCATCATGTTTAGATGAAAACAAGTTCACCCGACTGCACCTTGCTGCCACGGAGGGACACATTGACATTGTGAAGTTTCTTACATAGAAAAGCACTGTGACTCAATGTGTCATGATCTTAATCTTAACACTCCTCTTCACATGGCATCAGGAAATGGTCATATTGACATAGTAAAGTTCCTCACTCTTGAGATGAACTGTGATCCAACATGTAGAAACACTTACAGTGCCACAGCTCTACATCAAGCAGCATGGAAAGGACATTTGGACATTGTCCAATTCTTCATCTCTGATCAGAACTGTGACCCAAACATGCCAGGTCAGTATGGTAGAACTCCTCTTCACTGTGCTGCACAGTTTGGTCATCTCGACATTATCAAATATTTAACTGATAAGCACGGCTGCAATCTGTCATGTTTAGATGATAACAAGTACACTCCACTTCACCTTGCTGCCATGGAGGGACACATGGACATTGTGAATTTTCTTACTGTGAAGAAGCACTGTGATGCAATGTGTAAAGATCTTAATCCAAGTACTCCTCTTCATGGGGCAGCACTAAATGGCCACATAGAAGTAGTAAAGTTTCTCACTGTTGAAATGCACTGTGACCCAACCAGTAGAGATGAGAACAATGACACAGCTCTACATCTAGCAGTACTGGAAGGTCATTTAGATATAGTCCAATTCTTTATCTGCAATCAGAAATGTGACCCAAACATTCCAGGTCAGTATGGTGGCACTCTTCTTCACTGTGCTGCAGAGTTTGGTCATCTCCACATAGTCAAGTATTTAACTGATGAGCAAGGCTGCAATCCATCATGCTTGGATGAACACAATGAAACTCCTCTTCACTTAGCTTCTGTGAAGGGACGTGGCCGTTGTGAAGTTCCTTACTGTGAAGAAGCACTGTGACCCAACAATACGAAACATTTATGGCAATACTGCTCTGCACTATGCAGTAGCCGGTGGTCACCTAGAGATAGTTCAATTTTTCATTGAGGAGGTAAAGTGTCCTCCGGACATTGTAGGACGGCACAACATGACCTTACTCGAAATGGCTATACAAGAAAACCACCCTGATATTGCTCAGTATTTACAGTGAAACAAAGATCTTCAACTTTTGTGTCGTTTTTGAATTTACATGCTTTAGTAAGTAACTACATACGCCCCAGTAAGAATTATGATTTGCTGCTTTGTATCATGACTAATGTAGCTGTTTGTTTGTGCTGAATTTATATATCCTTCAATTAATTTGGTGATCGTATACGGTATAGTTTCAAGGATATTATCTTTTGACCTATCTGGTACAATGGCAAGCAGCTTGCTCCCAGGCAACGAGGTATTACATACCCATGCAAATTACATCACAGTCACACAGACCAGACCTCAACAAACCTGATTGACACCTCTCAAGGATGGTAAGCCAACTGAGCTCAAAAATTGTCACTTCGAGAGATTGACTCCTTTTTGATACTGTAAGGTTTCTTGAGAAAGGAAACCAATACAAGTCCCACACAAGTACTGCTGAAGGATGTAACATAATTATAGACAATAGTGTATTGGTCATTGCTTCTTTAATTTGCGTGCCCCCTCTTCTCATATGCACTTATTTCATACAAGGTATGGACTGTTATCTGTGTCATGCATGTGTTGAGAGGTTTCCTAGAGAATCAGGCCGATTGGCTAAGTTATAATTAAAGTATCTTGGGTCATCACACTAGTAACTGTTGATCTTTGATAAATAGTGGGTAATGCACAGTAGCCAGTGATTTATGGTCAATAACCACCTGACTCCGAGGGTGGAGCCCATGCAAGGACAAGATGGTGTAAACCAAAAATCCTGTAACTACCATGTATTACATTCTCCAATCTGATTGGTCCTCGATCATCATTAGTAGTATACATGCCAGATATAGTTAGTATCATCATTATTATACATGCAAGGAGTCTGCCCAATTTTACAACTTCCTGCATCTAGTGTATATGTATTGGATACACCACCTATAAACGCAGCTAATTAAAAACTCAGTTTACCCAAGGTGCAACAGAGGGTATATATTATAATTTTAGTGGAGTATATCCAATTAACTTGGACCACAGCAGCTATAAATGCTAAACATACATGCATAATCAGATTCTATTTCTACATGAAGACCTTAAGTATATGACCCACTATACTCCTTTACTCACCCAATGAAATGCATGCCTCTCTAGCTCTGTCCAAAATTGTGACGTTTGGTTACATGAGGTATTGCATAAGATAGTAAACTGGAAATTCCATCTTTACGTCACCAAAACTGGCAACCTCTGTTACTACCTCCCGGATTCTAGCATCACTTCATTAAGAACACCCATGTCACCAAAATGCTTTGTACGTTGGAGGGTATATGAACTTTAGTGGAGCATATCCAACTAATACCATGCACATTCAGTCACTACTCAGCCAATGAAAAGTGGTGTAATGTGGTATGAGAAACAGAATCTACACTTTACTGTCAGTTTATATAATACCCACCTGTTACTATAGAAACAAGGATAAATGAAGACTATTGCAGGACAAAAAGGATACAATGGACCAAGCGTTGAATCGTGACTTGAAATGTAGGACCTTTTCCATGAGTGCTTGTCTGTTGAAATTACATGACATATACACAACATAGGTAGATACTATATTACTGTGAGCATGCATAAAAGATGCTAAAGTTAGAAGGTACTGTGAAGTGATACATTTGAATGATGACTGATAAATACAAACTGAAAGCGTGATTGCTTCAAGATGAAGATGTACGTGTATAATGGAAAAAATAAACAATACATTGTCAATATGCATACACTGACAAAAACAACTGCTCAAAATTCAGCTATTAAAGCAACTAGAACAATTTTAGAGTATCAAAACAGTTCAGAGGAGAGGAGGGGAGATGAGGTGTATAGGTGCTAGAAGGACGTTATGTGTACGGATGATGATCAGTTGTAGAGGAGACTGTCATAGAGCAGAAGAGGTGTGGTCAAGAATGGTCCTGGTGTGTGTGTGTGTGTGGGTGTGTGTGTGTGTGTGTGTGTGGGTGTCTGTGTGTGTGTGTGTGTGTGTGGGTGTGGTGGGATCGGTAGCTAATATGTACATCTTTATACAGGACTGCTGATAGGAATACTATTTTTTTCTTTATATGAAGGTAGCAATACCTTACTAAGTAGGCACAATTCTTGTCACCAGGGTGTCCACATAGGAAACCAGCACGTTTCACTCAGCAGTAACAATATTGTCATTCCATCCTTGCTTGGCTATTATATAGCTAGCTATGTATCCGCTTGTTAAATTTAGTGTAAACAATAAAACCAATAGGGTTGCTAATTAATACCTTTAATATTGTCTGGAAGGGAATTCCACATAACAGCACCTGTATGGCGAAACGACCTAGACATCATGTTTGTATGTCCTCTAGGGATTACTCAACCAAGTGTGATGTTGATGCTGTTTGTGGATAGGCTGAAATAAGTCATGTAGATAGGAAGGGGGTAAGACCTGGCTTGAGACATCGATACACCCAGGTTGCAGTATGTAGTTTCCGTCTTTTTTGTAGAGATTGCCAGCCAAGTTGGTTTCTCAATGTAGTTGCTGATGATCGATAGGGTGCTCCCACAACTGCACGAGCAGCATTATTTTGCACTACCTCTAACTTCTTTGCAGCACTGTTCATACAACCAGACCATACCACATCACCGTAATCCAGTGAGTGCAACACGATGGTAGTATAGAGGTTCTGTATTACACAGGATGGTACAGTATGCCTCAATCTCCTCAGCATCTTAACGACTTTGTTTGTTTTCTTTTGTAGGTAATCCACATAAGCATTCCAAGACAAGCAGTTATCTAGCATCAACCCTAAGTATTTGACACACTTCACTTGTTGGAGACATTCTCCTTGTAGGGAGATATTTAATACTGGATTTTTAGAGAGTGTGTGCCTGCTTCCAAAAGGGATAACTTGGGTCTTGATAGCATCGACATGGAGTTTCTTAGACTTCAGCCACCTGGCTGTTTGAATAAGATCAGCCGGTGTTCGATCTCTAGTATGGACCTAGAGGCAGCATGCAAGGCTGTGTCATCGGCAAACTGACTAACATCACAGTGGTCAGCTTGTCTTGGGAGGTCACGCACATAAATGAGAATAATAGGGGTCCAAGGATTGACCCTTGGGGAACCCCACAGGTGACTTGTTTGAAGGATGACATAGAATTGCCAAGCATGACTGACTGCTCTCTGCCTGCAAGGTAGTTTTGAAAAAAGGGGTTGGGAATTTACTCCTGCTTCACGCAGATTGTCTAACAATATCCCATGATCCACAGTATCAAATGCCTTGCGTAAGTCCAGGAATACTGCTCCTACATAACATCCCTTATCAATCACAGTCATCCAATCTGACAGAAGCTTGTGGAATAATCTGGCCGAAATCCTGATTGTTCGGGTGATAGTAAGTTGTTGGCTTCCAGGTGTTGTGTGTGAACAACTCGTTCCAGAACTTTACTCAGGACTGGAAGAACTGAACGATATGACGTAGGGGTATTTCATTGGCTAGTTTGAATGCATGTATGTAAGACTTTAATAAGGTTAAAGGTATTTAACACGGGAATGGCAATCTGGCCTGGCTAGTCAAATAGGTGGGGTCGGTGAAAGGGGACGTGAGTCAGAGTTCTGGCGTGAGTTTGGCAAAAAGTGGGTCTTGGCTACAGAATTCACTGTCCTTGCTTACCAGCAGACCTAGCTGCTAGATGCTCAGCCAAATGTTCATGCAGTTGTTAACAAGTGTAGCCTATCAGCTAGATGCCATGTGACTACAAAACTGTCGTCTATGGAACTTCCAATTCTGCCGCTTACCTCATCAAGCCAAACTGCCCACCAGTGCTACTATATTATCCATGCTACCAGCAAGTAGCGTGACAAGTAGCATGATAGTGACAAGAGCTCCCCAACAGGGGGCTGGACCAAGCACGGGAAACTATTAAATTGCAGGCGAGAACTAGGCTACCTTACAAGGCAGCCAGACCGCTGTTACAGAACGTCTTCAGCAAGCGTGCAAGCTATTAAGTTCCACAGTAGCAGCAACAACGCACACAGCAGATGCAAAGCACCAAGCCAGTTGCTTCAAGCCACTCCCCTGGAGTCAGCGACTCTGTATAAGTGGGACGTGACCAAACCATTGTTAAAAAATTGGGTTATTAGGTATTGTAGGTAAGGGGGAAAACTGTATATATTGTACAGTGTAGAGATAGACAGTAAGCCAAATTGAACCCATGCAGTAGCTAGCTATGCCGCCAGCCCCCAGTACTGACCTGATTCCACTCACCAGCCCACACAATTAAAGGCCTCACAACTTTCACTCACCAGTCACGTAGCAAACACTGGTGACATAGCTTCACACCTGATTCCTGGCCAACCTCATACAGAAGCATTCCTAAGGAATCCCATTTGCTAGCCACATAGGTTTATACCAGATACTACTTACCAGCCCACATAGCTGAATGCCTCATGAACACTACTCGCCAGTCACATAGCAGCCTACCTGATCTAAATGGCCAGCCCTCATAGCCAAATACCTCAGGAAATTCATTTGCCTCCCACATAGCTTCATAGCTGACCTACTCACAGCCCACATAGTTAAATGCCTCAGGAATCCCACTTGTGAGCCACATAGCTTCGTATTCGATTCTACTGCCAGCCCCCCACATATAGCTGAATGTCTCAGGAATTCCACCTGCCAACCACGTAGCTCATACCCAATTCTACTTGCAAGCCCAAACACCTCGGAAATTCCAAGGGCAAGCCACATAACTTATATCTGATTCTGCTCGCCAGCCCTCATAATCAAATGCCTCATGAACTTCACTCACCAGTCACATACAATGCGTGCACTGGTCACATAGCTTCACGCCTGACTCCTGGCCAGGCCCATATAGGAGTATACCTCAGGAATCCCACTAGCCAGCCACGTAGCTTCATACTTGATCCTACTTGCCATCCTACATAGCTGAATGCCTCACGAATGCCACTCGCCAACCACATAGTGTCATACCCAATCTAAACTACCAGTCCACATGCGTGGCTGAATGCTGCATGAATGCCACTCACCAACCACATAGCACTATGCCTGATCAAAAATGGCCAGCCCACATAGCTGAATGCCTCACTAATGCCACTCGCCAACCACAGAGCGTCGTACCCAATCTAAATTGCTAGTCCACATGTGTGGCTGAATGCTGCATGAATGCCACTCACCAACCACATAGCACTATGCCTGATCAAAAATGGCCAGCTCACATAGCTGAATGCGGCACAAATGCCACATAGCATCATACCCGATCAAAATGGCCAACCCACATATATAGCTGAATGCTGCATGAATGCCACTCACCAACCACATAGCACTATGCCTGATCAAAAATTGCCAGCCCACATAGCTGAATGCCGGACGAATGCCACTCACCAACCACATAGCATCATACATGATCAAAATTACCAGTCCACATGCGTGGCTGATTGCTGCATGAACACTCACCAACCACATAGCATCATACCTGATCTAAATTGGCAGCCCACCTAGCTGAATGCCTCAGGAATGCCTCTCACCAACCACATAGCATCATACCTGATCTAAATTGCCAGCCTACATAGCTGAATGCCTCAGGAATGCCACTTGCCAACCATACCTGATCTAAATTGCCAGCCCACATTGCTTCATACCTGATTGACTTACAACGCAAAGAGTCAGAGGCTGCAGGAATCCTACTCGCGAGCCACATTCATACCGGATTACACCTGCCAGCCCACAGCTGAATGCGCATCTCAGGAACGTCACTCACCAACATCATATTGGATTAGGTTGTCCACATACGTAGCTGAATGCCCCAGGAACTAATTTGCCGCATAGTGTCATATCGGATTGACTTCCCAGCCATATAGTCAGGAACTCCACTAGCCAGCTACATAGCTTCATACCTGATTCTACTCACCAGCCTACCTAGCTGAATGCCTCATCAATGTCACCCGCCAGTGTCATGGCTTCTTGCCGGAGTCTATGCGCGAACACACATAGCTTAACACCCCTCTTACTAACCACATGATATAGCTTTGTACCTCATCCGCATAGTCTCACACCCAATCCTACTCAATTGCCAGCCTACCATAGCCAAATGCCTCAGGAATCCCACTAGCTAGCCACATAGTCTCACACCAGATTCTACTCAATTGCCCGCTTACCATAGCCAAATGCCTCAGGAATTCCACTTGCCAGCCACAAAGCTTTGTACTTGGTTCTACTTATTAGCCCACATAGCAGCATGCCTCACGTGTGGTTAACTCGCCATCCTCATAACATTATATCTGACCCGAATTACCAGCTCACATAACTGAATGCCCCAGGAATCATACTCACCGGCCACACAGCATCATTCTGAGCTACCTGCCAACCAACATAGTGGAGTACCTCATTAGTTCACTTACCAATCACACAGCTTCACACCGGATTTCAAGGGACAGCCCACATAGTGGAGTGCCTCATTAGTTCACTTACCAACCACACAGCTTCACACCGGATTTAAAGAGACAGCCCACATAGCCATAAATTTCCACATAGCTTCATACCTGATTGTACTTGCCAGCCCATGTAGCCAAATGCCTCAGAATTCCCCACGTGCCAGCCACATAGCTCACTTCCCCATGTGCCAACCAACATAGGCATCCAGATTCATCTTGCCACTTGTTGTTAGTCCACATCTGACCCAACTATGCCCATGTCTCATAATACAGGATGAGCCACATGGCGTTCAGTGGAAAAAACATTAGCGGCATCCGTTCTCATGTATTTCAGATAGTTGTACCTCCTTAGCTATCCAGGTCGCTGGCGGCATGCCTCATGCCACCTGCTAACCTACATACAGGTAGGGGCAGGTCTGTTGCTATTTGTTAACCAGGAGCTAGGTAACCACACACCTCCTGCTATGTCATGCAACCTGCCAACCCCATAGTTAGACACTGCCATTGCCGGTGTCATAGTAGGGGTGATGTGTGATAATTTTAAAGCAAAAAGGCGCAATCTCCTTGGGAAGGGTAGCTACCCCCTGCAGCATCCCCTGGCAGGCACACTGCAAATGCAGCTGCACACAAACTGAAGCAAGTGGTATACGTATGCGTAGCCTTACTACCATGCAACAGCAATTAACTAACTACCTTGTTCATACTTGCTGCCTCAACCAGCATTTAGCACAGTCAAGTCAGTCACTTAAGTAAGTTTTGCAGCAGGCGGGTGTGGATTCGTCCAGCTAATCGGGTCATTAATTCCGGATTGGGGCTGCCACAACAGCAGCTGCCAACGGAATCAGAGATGCCACCATTCAGTCACTGGGGAAGTGGGCAAACGATTCATACACACGCTACATCAGAATTCCCCAGCAGGAACTGGCACAGTTCTCACGAACAAGGGCAGCTTGAAGGATCATTGTGATAGTGTTGTAGCATCTGTATTGTTGGCAGGGCATTTCATTTGTGCAGTTTGCAGCTAGTAGTAGGTGGCAAACTCTCGGTAATGGTGTCAGGTTTAGGTTTAGGTTAAGTTGTATACAAAAAAAATAAAACAAAAAAATTTTAAAAAATTTTAAAATAAAAAATAAAAAAACCCTGGTAGTGTGTTCTGGCTATTAAATATTTGGTTATTAACACTTTACAAAAGCAAGTTGCATTATACACAAGGTCATTCGAATATCATATACTGTCAAGAATTAATTAGAATACGTTAAAAGAACACCTGAATGAGTTTACTTTGGGGGATAGATACTATGAGTGGGACTTTAGGACAAGCGTCCTACAGCTTGATACTAGAGCAGGCAGGGCTCATGCCTGCTGTGGGGCAAGACAAATGTCTTGCTGTAAACAGAGCTTAACTGGCAGGAAGCAGATTCTGGGGTTTCCAGATCCTGCCAGTTAGATAAGGGAGGAGCGGAGGAGGCTCCTCCCTTATTAACTTATCAGCGCACGTGCCCTTACACCGACCTCCAAAGTAATTGTAGTGAACCAGTGTTAACGTAGCTGTTTCGGAATGGGAGACAATTTAGTCACACAAGTTAGAGTACGCTCACGTGACATGTGACACAGCGCATGCATGTAGTCGTGACCGCGCGAGAAGCGCGGGAAATATAATTATGTTCAGATAGCCCAACTGAAACTAACCGTCATGGAGAGACCCGAATGGGCAGAAGGATTAGAGGCCAAAGGGGTGTACTTTGAGGGCATGGTCAGCGACGCAGACCAGAGAGTAGAGAGGCACAACCTGGAAACTGTAACTTCCTATGGTACCAGGACGTCAAGGAAGGTACCAGTAGTGAACACACCTCCACCAACACCACAACTCAAAGAAAATGTAAGTTGAGCATTATTCATTATTATAACACATTACATCACTTTCTAAGTATTTCAGTGGATGAACAGCGGAGTGTAACGGGTCATATACTCCTGTTATATGTAAAAAATAGTTTGCGCAAAACTTGCATAAGGTACAGAATAGTTTACACAAAACGGATTATAGTTTACTGTCTGACTGTGGTATAAATTGGATATACTACCTATACTTGGGGTATGAACATGAATACTCCAAGTATAGGTAGTACATCCAATACTTATATTGTAAAGGTAGGACTACATTTTCATAAAGAATGAAACTTCATACACAGGAACAAAAGCAACATAAAGCCCCACGGTTGTTTCTGAAGAAAACAGAAGGAGGTCAGAAAATTGACTTCAAAAACACACCGTTCTCTGTGGAAGAAGAAAAGATTATGGATTGTCAGTACGGTCATCACTACTTTCTCAAAAAACAGGGAAAAAACAAACAACTCAGATTACAAGACACCAAGAAAGTTGGGTGTCAGGCCAAAATCAAAATCAAGTCCTTCACACTCTACCCGGAATATTCATTACCAAAACAGAGCCTGAGTTCACGGCAACAAAAACAGCTTCAAGAAGAGGTATTGGAACAACTCAGGCAGGACCTGGCAAGTGGTAAGGCAGTACAAGTGGAAAGAAAGTACTTTGTGTCCTTACCTACTGAAGAGGCACACAGTGGACACCCTACAGGTCATTGCAGTGGATTCAGCCAACAGATACATCCCCTTCTGATTGAGCAAATCACTGAAGTTGTGTCTGCAGGTATAACCAACACTGGAGAGGTGAAAAGATTACTACGTCATTACACCAGAAATACACTTGCTAAACACCTAGGAATCCGAGTCACACCCAACAACCGAGCTCTTTTTCCAACAGATATTGATGTGAGAAATCATGTTGCCACTGCTAAAAAGGCTCTGGAGTTCTCCAAATTAGATCAGGAGAATCTTCGACTCAAAATTGACAGCTGGGAAAAAGCTAGCTCCGACACCAAATTCTTTTTTCGTCCCTACATCAGAACTTCATCTACAAAAGATGACTCAGCTATGCAGACCCATGAGAAAAAGGCTGGATCAGCAAACTACAGAGGGAATACAGCAGATCATGAAGGGTTGCACATAGTAGGCAGTGATGAAGGTTGTGAACAAACAATGCTGTATGTTCATCAGGAAAAGTGGCAGCGAGAACTACTGCAAAAGTATGGGAAAACCATTGGGATGATAGATGCAACATACAAGACTACCCGATATGATTTAGCATTGTTCTTCATTTGTGTGCGAACAAATGTCGGCTACATGGTAGTTGCAGAGTTTATCACACAGTCTGAAACTGCTGAGCACATCCTGGAAGCGCTTCTCATATTGAAATCCTGGAACCTGGATTGGCAACCGAAGTTCTTCATGAGTGACTATTCAGAAGCCAAACACGATGCATTAGAACAGGCTTTCCCAGGCATAAAGGTGTTCTTGTGTGACTTTCATAGAGAACAATGCTGGGAAAGATGGGTTCGTGATACAAAACATGGGCTCACCAAGGAAGAAAGCCAGCAGCTCCTTGGGTACTTGCGGGAGTGTGCTGTTGCTGAACCAGGATCACCTGAAGCTGTTCCACTGGAATTCCACTATGAAAAAGCTGTAAAGGCTCTTAAGGAATCTGCAGTGTGGAAAAAACACTTGAGTGTACGCCAGTGGTTAAATACCATGTGGCTATGTATCCCCAAGGTCAGTAATTGCTTGTGGCTTTATGCATGCAAGAAGCTGTCAAGTGCTGATTGTCCTTAATTGAATCAGGCTGTCCAGTAGCAATCACTTTGTGGTATGTAATGTGCTCTGAGGCTACCTGGCCATTCCCACCTCCACTCTTGATCACTTGCAGTGTGCAAACATGCATCAAAAGCTGGAGTTGGGAGCAGCCTGGGAACAAGATAACCTGTTCAGTTCCTGAATTCTTTCCACACTACAGAAATGGGCTCGGGCATTTCGTGACAATGAATACCACTGTGCTGTGGATACAAACAATGGAGTAGAGGCACAGAACAAACTTCTGAAGTACTCATATCTACCAAACAGGAAAAACATCACCCTGTCTAGCTTAGTCAGCCACATCATTGAATCATTCCCGCCTGACAGATACCAGAAGTATCTTCTACAGAATTACCAAATGACAGAAGCATACCGTTCATACAGTGCCATCATCCCAGAGTATCTTCGGACTCGTCCACGCTCAGTAATCATCCACTGCCTAGATAGGGTGAGGAAGGCAAACAAGTTCAGCAGTACAGATGTTCAGGAAGGAGAATCAGAAGGGTGTTTCAATGTCACCTCCCAATCAGGAAAAGTGCATCATGTTGATCTTGGAGTGACATCAAGAGCCCCCTCATGCACATGCATGGACTGGATTCGACATCATATTCCATGCAAACATTTCTTTTCCATCTTCAAGCATTATACCCAGTGGTCTTGGGATTCCTTGCCCCAGACATATCTTCAAAGTCCACACCTTAGTTGTGACACTGAAGCTTTGAATAGCCTTGATGACTCTGCTAACTCATGGTCTAGCCAGCAACTAGGCGAATGTGTGGACAGTCCCTCCCATGAGAGTACATCTGCTAACTACACAAGTTCCTTACCAAAGAAGGTGAGATTACTAAATGCCAGAGGAGGGATGACATGACGTCACGTCGTAGGGACAATTAGTGCACTCTGATGACATTCCAAGGGCAAGAATCGGTGGATACAAGCTACAAGGATCACTCTATGTCACGACAGGCACATAGGGTTATCGACTGAGATGACAGTAAAAAGTAAATTATTAGTAGACTTTGTCTATGTATATGTGACTTCCGGGTAAGTGTGGGCAAACAAGTGGGAAAAGGTTCTCTTCATCAACAATGCAGTCAAAGTGACAGCCACCAGTATGGCATAGTTCCATGTGATCCATAGCATTGAGGGTCCTTGGATAGTTTTCAGTAGGGAATTGAAGATTAGTAGCTTCATGTGGCTTGTACCTAGTCCAGCCATACTCGTGTGTTTGGGGGGATTGTCGTAGAGTGTAAAGATCCATCTGAAATAAGGTTGAAGCTGCTTGTAGTTCCACTTGCGTACCCCACTGTCTGGAATGAAGCATGTATTGTATATGTTCTTCAAGCTTTCCTGAGATGACTAGTGGCTGGAAAAGTGGTTGATTTTTGGATACAAAATCCACTAACAGTGATCTCATCTTTGCATGAAGATCTTCTGTACCATACACGATGTAGGCCAGGGCCCTAAAAAGGCAATTTCCATCACCAATGATGCTGTGGCGTTTCCTTCCTTGTATGGAGAGGACATGGTCTGGGTTAGAGGAAGCTAGGGGTAGCTTGTTGGATGGCACAGCCTGATATAAAAAAAAAGGTAATAAATCCAGTGAGTATACATACAAACAATGTAATTATTACTTTTTCAGTGGTTGCCAGGTGGCATCTTCTCATAATGCAACGCTGCTTCTTCTTGTTAGGACCCCCAAACCTAGGCTTGTCCTTGCAGAACTTGCAACTCCCACAATCATCTCTCTTGCACCCTTCACAGTCTCCACACCGCTTACGCTTCTGTCCTGTGGGGACGGAGGCAAGCAATTGATGTAGTTACAAACCGAGTTATACATTTATGTGATACCTATTTTGTGAGAGATTTGTGTATCATCTTCCCTCTGCACCTGTTGTAATGAAATAAGCGATATAGGTCAATAGGATACACTTGAGATATGACTTATTCTATGATGTAGGCTATTTGTGCTTGCTATAACAGTGTGATTTACTGTGCTTTTTGAATCCTCCACATTACAGTTGATATGGTGGGGACGACTGTTGGAATTCTGCAAAAAAGAGTGAACAACCATATACAGAGGTAAAAATGAAGCTAATAAATAAATAAATAAATAAATACAATTTCCTCACCTCTCGTAGTCGGTCAGCCTTGGCACCCACTCTGTTCCGAAATCGCCAATCTTGCCTTTTTCTTCCTGGTTTGTGCTTTCTATACAAATCCAATGTGGAATAGTGTTGGGCTTGCTGCAGAAGCTTGCTGTATTTCCGCTTAATGCGTTTAGTTCTATCAGAGAGAGATGTGGAATGCATGATTAGGCCCTCAGTAGATGGAAAGATTCTTCTGAACTGCTTCTCAAGTGCTTCTAGTTGGACTAGAAGATCTCTCAATCTGTCAGTGTCATCTGTTGTGTATGCTAAAGATTGGATCACTTTCGAAGTGATACTTATTTTCTACTGCAAGGCCTTTGCACTCTGTGCTTTCACCTAAAGGGATAAAAAGACAGCAAGCTTTTAGCCAGAGGAGGGAGGATGCATGTGATCACGTGATCGGGACTATTAACTGACATTCCAAGGCCAAGAAGTGTGGAGGAAAGCTAAACGAACTCTATGGACGAAGTCATGACGGGCGCAGGTGGGCATGCACAATTTTTACTAGCCATGCAGATGTCATCTCAGTCGATAACCCTATGTGCCTGTCGTGACATAGAGTGATCCTTGTAGCTTGTATCCACCGATTCTTGCCCTTGGAATGTCATCAGAGTGCACTAATTGTCCCTACGACGTGACGTCATGTCATCCCTCCTCTGGCATTTAGTAATCTCACCTTCTTTGGTAAGGAACTTGTGTAGTTAGCAGATGTACTCTCATGGGAGGGACTGTCCACACATTCGCCTAGTTGCTGGCTAGACCATGAGTTAGCACAGTCATCAAGGCTATTCAAAGCTTCAGTGTCACAACTAAGGTGTGGACTTTGAAGATATGTCTGGGGCAAGGAATCCCAAGACCACTGGGTATAATGCTTGAAGATGGAAAAGAAATGTTTGCATGGAATATGATGTCGAATCCAGTCCATGCATGTGCATGAGGGGGCTCTTGATGTCACTCCAAGATCAACATGATGCACTTTTCCTGATTGGGAGGTGACATTGAAACACCCTTCTGATTCTCCTTCCTGAACATCTGTACTGCTGAACTTGTTTGCCTTCCTCACCCTATCTAGGCAGTGGATGATTACTGAGCGTGGACGAGTCCGAAGATACTCTGGGATGATGGCACTGTATGAACGGTATGCTTCTGTCATTTGGTAATTCTGTAGAAGATACTTCTGGTATCTGTCAGGCGGGAATGATTCAATGATGTGGCTGACTAAGCTAGACAGGGTGATGTTTTTCCTGTTTGGTAGATATGAGTACTTCAGAAGTTTGTTCTGTGCCTCTACTCCATTGTTTGTATCCACAGCACAGTGGTATTCATTGTCACGAAATGCCCGAGCCCATTTCTGTAGTGTGGAAAGAATTCAGGAACTGAACAGGTTATCTTGTTCCCAGGCTGCTCCCAACTCCAGCTTTTGATGCATGTTTGCACACTGCAAGTGATCAAGAGTGGAGGTGGGAATGGCCAGGTAGCCTCAGAGCACATTACATACCACAAAGTGATTGCTACTGGACAGCCTGATTCAATTAAGGACAATCAGCACTTGACAGCTTCTTGCATGCATAAAGCCACAAGCAATTACTGACCTTGGGGATACATAGCCACATGGTATTTAACCACTGGCGTACACTCAAGTGTTTTTTCCACACTGCAGATTCCTTAAGAGCCTTTACAGCTTTTTCATAGTGGAATTCCAGTGGAACAGCTTCAGGTGATCCTGGTTCAGCAACAGCACACTCCCGCAAGTACCCAAGGAGCTGCTGGCTTTCTTCCTTGGTGAGCCCATGTTTTGTATCACGAACCCATCTTTCCCAGCATTGTTCTCTATGAAAGTCACACAAGAACACCTTTATGCCTGGGAAAGCCTGTTCTAATGCATCGTGTTTGGCTTCTGAATAGTCACTCATGAAGAACTTCGGTTGCCAATCCAGGTTCCAGGATTTCAATATGAGAAGAGCTTCCAGGATGTGCTCAGCAGTTTCAGACTGTGTGATAAACTCTGCAACTACCATGTAGCCAACATTTGTTCGCACACAAATGAAGAACAATGCTAAATCATATCGGGTAGTCTTGTATGTTGCATCTATCATCCCAATGGTTTTCCCATACTTTTGCAGTAGTTCTCGCTGCCACTTTTCCTGATGAAGATACAGCATTGTTTGTTCACAACCTTCATCACTGCCTACTATGTGCAACCCTTCATGATCTGCTGTATTCCCTCTGTAGTTTGCTGATCCAGTCTTTTTCTCATGGGTCTGCATAGCTGAGTCATCTTTTGTAGATGAAGTTCTGAGTAGGGACGAAAAAAGAATTTGGTGTCGGAGCTAGCTTTTTCCCAGCTGTCAATTTTGAGTCGAAGATTCTCCTGATCTAATTTGGAGAACTCCAGAGCCTTTTTAGCAGTGGCAACATGATTTCTCACATCAATATCTGTTGGAAAAAGAGCTCGGTTGTTGGGTGTGACTCGGATTCCTAGGTGTTTAGCAAGTGTATTTCTGGTGTAATGACGTAGTAATCTTTTCACCTCTCCAGTGTTGGTTATACCTGCAGACACAACTTCAGTGATTTGCTCAATCAGAAGGAGATGTATCCGTTGGCTGAATCCACTGCAATGACCTGTAGGGTGTCCACTGTGTGCCTCTTCAGTAGGTAAGGACACAAAGTACTTTCTTTCCACTTGTACTGCCTTACCACTTGCCAGGTCCTGCCTGAGTTGTTCCAATACCTCTTCTTGAAGCTGTTTTTGTTGCCGTGAACTCAGGCTCTGTTTTGGTAATGAATATTCCGGGTAGAGTGTGAAGGACTTGATTTTGATTTTGGCCTGACACCCAACTTTCTTGGTGTCTTGTAATCTGAGTTGTTTGTTTTTTCCCTGTTTTTTGAGAAAGTAGTGATGACCGTACTGACAATCCATAATCTTTTCTTCTTCCACAGAGAACGGTGTGTTTTTGAAGTCAATTTTCTGACCTCCTTCTGTTTTCTTCAGAAACAACCGTGGGGCTTTATGTTGCTTTTGTTCCTGTGTATGAAGTTTCATTCTTTATGAAAATGTAGTCCTACCTTTACAATATAAGTATTGGATGTACTACCTATACTTGGAGTATTCATGTTCATACCCCAAGTATAGGTAGTATATCCAATTTATACCACAGTCAGACAGTAAACTATAATCCGTTTTGTGTAAACTATTCTGTACCTTATGCAAGTTTTGCGCAAACTATTTTTTACATATAACAGGAGTATATGACCCGTTACACTCCGCTGTTCATCCACTGAAATACTTAGAAAGTGATGTAATGTGTTATAATAATGAATAATGCTCAACTTACATTTTCTTTGAGTTGTGGTGTTGGTGGAGGTGTGTTCACTACTGGTACCTTCCTTGACGTCCTGGTACCATAGGAAGTTACAGTTTCCAGGTTGTGCCTCTCTACTCTCTGGTCTGCGTCGCTGACCATGCCCTCAAAGTACACCCCTTTGGCCTCTAATCCTTCTGCCCATTCGGGTCTCTCCATGACGGTTAGCGTCAGTTGCGCTATCTGAACATAATTATATTTCCCGCGCTTCTCGCGCGGTCACGACAACATGCATGCGCTGTGTCACATGTCACGTGAGCGTACTCCAACTTGTGTGTCTCCCTGTGAATAAATTGTCTCCCGTTTCGGAATAGAGACTGCTGACTCGGCACAACCAAGAAAACGCTCAATCACCGGCGAGATCACCGGACCCTTTTCCTCGTGAGAGGGTGGGGTCTCCTCAACCTCTAGGTCGCAACCGTCCGACAACCGTCCTCAGCATCCTCACTAAAATGGCGTTCCACGAAATGAAGCTCTGCTTTCTCGGGGTGAGTTGGGAGCGCTATGGTAATAATGGCCCCCAGGTAATCAGTCAGGTGTGTTCTTCTTTGCTGTGTGCAGGACAGCGATGTAGGAAAGACTAACATCATAAATAGGTGGGTCTCAGACGTATTCTCGAAGGATGAAGCCCTGACAGTTGGGTGAGTTTTAGCCAGATGATATTATAAACGTGGTGTAGGGCCGTAGCAAGCTAGGTGGTGTGGCCCAAATCTGGTAGCCTTGTACCCAGCCTGTTCATTAAAAATAGCCTGGCAACTTACCCGAGTTCAAACTGTTGACCTCTGCTGCCCTGGGGTTTGCAGTACCAATCAGATTTCAGAACCCTTCATGTGACAGTTGTAGCATAGGTGTAGGAACCAGGGTGGGGGGGGGGGGGGGGGCAGGGCCCCCCAATATTTTACCCTCGAGACTTTATCAAAAACATTAAAAATGTAAAAAGATATAGGGATGGCATGCCAAAAGGTATGCAAACAAGGTAGGGATAATGCATGAAAGCAAAGGTCAACATATTGACAAAGCCCCATCCCTACATCTTTTTCACACTACAGTTAGACAGTGCATGGGGGTCTTCCTAAAACATACCACAAGTTCACAACCTTTACTGGCAATTCATGGCTGTAGCCTCATTCTCAGGCCACTTCCTCCTCCCACATGGCCTGGGAACGAGGCTAGTATGACCCTCTTGGTAGCATTGTGTTATATGGAACCTCTTCAACAACTTAAGCAGTGAGTTGGAGTAGACTGCAGACTTATGATAGTATCGTTAAAGTACATGGCATGGTTTTAGCCTCGTCTCCAGGCCACTTTCCTTCTCCCACATTCCGGCTCAGGAACGAGGCTAATATGGTCTAGCAGCATTGTATCAGTATCTATTTACATTTTAATGTCTTGTTTCTGTACTTTTTTGATGTTAATCTCAGTTACAGTTAGACCTAAACCTATAAGAAGAATATTTCAAGTGTAACCACAACACCAGAACTTGAAACACCATTGACAGTTTAGTAGTGGTTCCAGGCATGTATATGATAATTATGTGTAATATAGCCAGCTAGAACCTGATTAAGGGCCAACCACTCTCCGTACCAAACTTTGTGAAACCAATTTTATGATTCAGTTATCAATCACATGACGACTGACCAGCTGCAGCACTATCATACTGACAACTGACCATCCTAGCTTTACAATTCACTAAAGCTGTGAGTGGGCTATTTTTAGTGTAGCTACAAGTAGGCAGCTGAATGCAGCGCCTTACCTATGTGGTGTTCATAAGCCTTGCCCAATGCCGCGGGGGGAAAAGACCGTGTCAGCCATGCGTACTGCCCGCTGGCGATTTTGCTTGTGTACTTGTCTCACTTCCAGACGAATGACCGTAGTCTTTGGTCTGGGAATGAGACTTTGTGTGCGCATGCGTACAAAATTAGAAAATGGCATCCTAAGCAACGGATAGCAGCCTCAGAGTGTTGTGAATGGCTTTTGCTGACCAGGGTGAGTTTGAAGGTGTGAAGACACTGAGTGGTTGTAGAGCTCCGTGCTGTGATAAGCATCAGTTTCATGCTAAAATGACGGTGAGCGCTTGAACCATTTTTGAGTTATCGTTGTTTGAACAAAGTGGTCGTAACAAAGAAAGAAAGAATACGAAAAATTACACTTTGACTATCACACACTTTTGTGTTTAGCTGTCTTCCGCGTGGCTTTTGGTCATTTATATGAGTCTTGCTGATCATAAAGGCACTCAAAGAGTATGTCTGGGCGCTTAAATAAGCTTTTAGCGTATCTGTGGTGAGGTTGTATGGCTTTTTCTTAAGTATTGCATATATTGCGCGTCGGTGCTATCCCTATACATAGAGAGTCTATCGACTCTCTGCATGCAGTGCAGGTCGCTGTATATTAGCATGCCTTGTGCACGTGGAGGCTGCAAATTATGTCGATGAGACAAATGTCCTTACTAGGCTTTGTAAAAAGTACCTCTAGTACAGGCTGTGTTGGCAGAGAAAGCAATGTACCAGTTGATTCCAACACTGGGGAACCTACAAGGCCATGTACTTCTGGCATAGACTGTTTTGGCGCTGAAGATGGTATATACATCCGTCGAGTCCAGCACTGGTGAACCTTCAAGGTCCAGTTGTGCCGCTACTTTTGTACCCCAAGAGCAGCAGTGTACAAGTGATTGCTGTAGGAGTATGACAGAGATTACAGCATCCAATTCTTGCAGAATTGCCCTAGAAACGATCTCAGAGTGTGTAAAATTCCAAATTTTGTGGAGCTGCACCTACAAGTTTGACCCCCCCAAAATGAAATTGCTTCCTGCGCCTATGTGTAGAATTTCAATCTTAAATACACCACAGTACAGTATAACGAATATACTGTACCCATCCCGTGGTACCGCTAGCACTTGGAACGACGGTTTTGTTCGAACTCCTGCTGACTTGTGTGCAACTACTACAGTAACTGTGGACAAAAATGTTTCTTTACAAACAAGGACGTTAGTATTTACTGTCAGTCGGGCATATCGACATCGGTGAGCGAGAGCGAGTCAACTGCAAGCGGTGCGTCTACAGATGACAAGTAGGACACCAACCATACAATATAAGCCTGTAATAAGTCTTGCTGGCAACAGCAACGCATTCGCACATTACGAACAGTCACGTGGCTACGATCAAATATCACATGCATTATCCAATATTTATGGCTTGTACAGGTGCAGCTGTAATCTTTTGACGTCATATCCATACAGACCTTATGTCATCACTCACATAACCAAACGTGAAACGGATGGTGGATGGAAATTCGGATACTACGCCGCCATTTTGAGTGGCAAAAATGACCGCGGTCTACGGAGCTTAAGTACAGTGGAGCACTTTGTGAGCTCGTTTCTCACCAGCGCAGGAAGTGATTTTACATTTACACCCAGAATGCACAAGGTCTCAACAGGACATAACGCTCACTGGAGTGAATAAGCTTACCTGCATGCCTCGTTGACACTGTGAGCTCGCAAAGTGCTTCGCTGTACTTAAATGGTGGCGTAGTATCTGGATTTCCGTCCACTGTCCGTTTTACGTTTGGTTACGTGAGGTATTGCATAAGGTCTATACAGTTTGAACCTGGGTAAGTTGCCAGGCCATTTCTCCTACAAACGGCCTGGGTATGGGGCTACAAATCTTGTGGCTGCAAACACTCAGAGGCTAGGGGGATGTGGGGGGCTTGCTCCCCCAGGAAAATAATTAGGCGCTCGAAAATCGCTTCTGATGCCATTTTTGGCCAAAAATACCGTACTCAATCAAAATTACACCCCCTTTAATTCCTTACTATTTGAAAAAATTTGTTGTGGAGGTATATTTATCTCCAATTTATGGCCCCCTTGACCATACAAATAATACACAATAAGAACAGAAGAACTCTCCGACTCCGACGAATGAGAGGAAGGTTAGAACTCACCGTACCACCCTATATAGAGTCTAGCTACCTACTGGCCAGCGATACACCGACAAAACGATTGGCTGCACAGCGACAGGCTTGTAGCTAGCTGGTGGTGGTGCGAAAATTGCATCGCATTTTCTGACCGCACACTCTGCACCTTCATTGATTCATGATCCTTTGCCCGGCAGAACTGAGCCACTACGAGCTTCATCGCAAGCCGCACGAAATGGTGACTGACAATTCGCCATTGCTATTTCCCCTCATGCGCTCCACGGTGAGGAAAGGGGGCGTATAAACGAGACTAATTACCATTATTCAATTATAAGCCCTCCCCATACTTGTAGCTAAATCTAATCAGCAAAAAGGGGGGTGCGTAATTTTGAGTGAGTACGGTACCTGTAATTCAATAGTTGCTACATGTCCACACTGTGAGGTTGCGGGTCACAGATTGTGGGTGTAATGTAACTTTCACGTAAATTTTTGGATTGGTTCTTACCTATGTTTCTTGGCAAGCAAGGTTCTGATTCACCAGATCATGGTTGTAGTACATGCTTCAATCTGATTGGTCAACAGCAGGTGTTCTAAATCCCGTAGAACACCCGTAAATTCTCATAGAACACCTGTAATTTATTGCTCAGAGCATGAGGCCAGTGTTGTGGCCTTACATTGTCAGTAGTATATACATGGATTATGTATAAATAAAATTTTGATGTATGTAAACACAAGTATATTTTGTGTAAATAAGCAAATTTTTGTTTTCTGTGAATCAAACAATTTATTTTTGCTATTCGGACGTATGCAGAAGTCGGGTTATTACTCTGTACACCACTTTCGTGAGCAGCTCTGTCTTCGAAATTGGCTGTGTTTCTCGAGTGAAGACACACTTTAAGCAGCCGTTCGTTGTTTTCAGTGTGACCTTTCCTCACCAAGGTATATCATAACCACCCATACTTTCAGAACACAGGTGGGTTATAGTTTGGTTGTTGAGATGTATTTTGTTCGCTGTGCACGGTAGCTAGTCCAAAGGCTCTTTGTGTCCACAGCTTTCCATCGCTTGTGATGCTGGTACGTGCTTCAAAGACTCACGACAGTGCTGGCCATGATCTACATACATACATACATATAGTTAGACACTGAGACCAACGGGATCTATCTCTCTGCGCTCGGGACGCTACAGCCCGGATGCTCTTGGGTTTCTAAATCACATAGATCCCTTGGTCTCAGTCTCTAACTGTATGTATGTAACTATGCATAGTGTTTGAGGCTTTGCTTCTCAAAATCCACAAGTGCACTCTGTTAGTCACACATAGCTCGCTCCAGGCTGGGGACTCATTTGAGTAAACTTTGACCCTATACAGGAAATTGGGTCAAAAGTAGGGGGGTGGGCTCTCTTTTGTGCACTTTCGCGAAACTACTGTAAATCAAAAGGGAACAATCAATCAAGCACAAGTTTGGGAATCAGACCCTGTAACAGAATGGTTCCAATACTTTATCTAATTGTGCTCTGTAACTCAAATGTGAATACTATGGAAAGTATGCAGAAGGTATATTAACCCTTTAACTACCAATGACGACTATAGTCGTCATCGAAATTAGGCCGCTTGTTATCAGTTGGTGCAATCCGTTTTGAGGATAGGTTCTGCGCTAGCAGAAAGGGTGAGACAAGGGGAGGTGGATGGGTGTCACCGGAGGATGACAGTGCCTGGCGGCTGGCTGTAGAAAAGCCCTGAGGTGGGCCACTGTTTTGCTTTCTTGCACAAACGGGCCTAGAAAACTCTCCTTTCACCTTGTAGGGGCTCCATTTCTGACATTTTAGGCAGCTTTCTGTCCAGAGGAGAGCACTCTCCGGTCGGAGGTCCCTGACTAATGAGTGGGTGTGGTCATGGTCATGAACTTGTAAAAGTCATGTGGAAGAAGCTGTCAGGTGAAAAAAGGTGTGACTAGTCTAAACAAGACCTTTAGAAAATACAATTCGGGCTAAGTGCTTTAAGAACCTATGGTTAGTTCTGCTACTACGTGCCGTGATCTTTGAAAATAGGCTTGCCCTTGACGTACATTAGTTATGACAAACAGGAAATCATTGGAGAGTGGAAGAGGTAGGACTAATGCAAGGAGGCACTACTGTAGTGTCCTGCAAATACGCCCCCCCTCGCACATAAGCCCTCCCTGCATTTTTAGCACAAAGCCTTGCAGAGGTATTTTTATCCCGCGCATAGGCCCCCACCATGCATGGCTGTTACCAAAATTTACTATCTTCCCAGAGATGTCTACTCCTCGTCGAAACTCCTACACAGTCAGGTTCAAGGTCTCAGTGGTGGAACGAACAAAGCCAGCATCCACAGGGCCGCTAAACATTTCTCGATCGATCGCAAGCGTGTTCCCAAGTGGTGTCAAAAGTACAGTCTGCTGGAAGGACAAATCTGTGGAGCACTTGGAAAGCATCGCTGCCTTTGCTGTGGAAAACCCCTCTCGGTCGAGCTTGATCATTGAAACAATGAGGTACTCAATTATGTGGGCGGGGCACCGGAAGGGAGGGCGTAATTGCGAGAGAAAATGTCGCATCCCGCGTATAAGCCCCCCCTGCGCTTTGTACTAAGGCTAACGTTCCAAAAGGGGGGGGCGTATTTGCGGGGCACTACGGTATTTGCATTGCATGTGTAGACATTTGCGGGTCTAGATACAGTTAAAGCATTTTCAGCTTCACTAGCTAGTTCGCTATCCACAAATTAACACTTCTATGCCATGCTTAAGCTTCATAACTTGTTGGATGTTAACCCTAGCAACCCACTGTGAATGTAGAAGACAGTATGTGTAATTCAATGTCAGCCATGTTTTGATCTGCGTTCGTATGACCAAGCTAGGTGGGAAAGATGAACTGGTAGTTGTTATTGTATATCCAATATACAGTTTAACCCCTCTTACACTATAGGGGGTATTCACACGACATCATCACTTTTATGAATATGAAAATACAAATGTAAGCCAAGAAATACAGAAATCAGCCGCCATGTTGGAAGACAAAGAGGTGGTACTGTAACTTCTACAGCAATCTCATGAATTGCTTTGAATATACCACTGCACTGTAAGTTAAACAGCTAAATTAGGCTTGCATGTACCACCTGTAGCGATCTCCAACCTCTATGATTTTACGCTCTGTAGTATAAACATTTTAATGCAAAAATTGATAATGAAGATGTCTTCGTTGGTTGATCACGAGAAAGCCCAGTCATTGCTCTTCCAAGCAAAATTTGTTTCGTGCAAATCAGGCGAGTATTTCCAGAGTTACGCATTAACGATTTTTCTTACGTAAATCTACAATGGTTAACTAATGCGGAATAAAAATTGATAGTAATTTGTGCGTTTGTGGCACCGCCTACTGTTCATTTTGCGATGTGTTTCCGCAACTGGATAAGCTGTTTCTGAGCCGTTTGACTGCTCCAAGGTAAATCCAGGACCCTGATTTCAGATCTGGGAGTTTTTTTACATAAAAAAACATGGATCTGTCGGTAAACGAGTTAAACGCAGCCCAAAATTCAACACAGAATGTTTAACGGTGGATTACTGCCCGTATTACAAGTAGATATAGGTTCGTTAGCATGAGCTTGATATACCCAGGACTGCATGCAGTTAATATATGTCCCTTGTTACTCCGGATAGTTATTTAGATCCTGCTGACACTGAATTGCTGAGCTAATTCTGTGCAAACAATAATTTCCACATGCCTAGCTTGTCCCTAGGCCCTAGCTGCACAGCTGGGCACTACGCAGGTCCCTGGAATCCGTGTTGAGACGGAAAAAGGAGTTGAGAGAGAAAATAGTGCAGTATTGACTATGCCAGATGCATGATGCTGTCAGAAATAAACAAAGGTCAATGTCTGCAAATATGAAGACTCTCAAGTCTCGGATTGACCTTAGAAAGCAAGTACTAGGGCTAAATTACCCATACAAAGAACTCTTCCTGAATCATAAGCAATTTTCAGTGGCTGAGCTACTCACTCATTTTGAGAACTTGACTTAAGACAGCTCCAGCTCCACTTGATGGTCATGGTGAACCCCAATTGGGCACAAGTGGTATAATAAAGGGGGTGTATAATACTGGTATACAGCTCATATCTAGAATGCAGCTTCAGGAAGTGCACGATGTACGAATGTACAATATGAGAAAGGTGTTCTTACCTAGGACTTTCATGAAGATGTAGCAAGAAAATAGGGATTCTGATGTTTCAATTTGAACTAATATTATTCCACTGTGTGGTGTAAATGTTGTGTCAAAAATAGCAAACAAAAAATACGTTTGTGACATTCAGTAAAACTTCCATACTGCAAGTGAGATATAGTGAGAATTAGTGGATAATGTCAAGGTATTTAATTGAAGCCATACAAGTTTGCACAATTCAAATTAAAAACATGTTTTTTTGTAGCCGGTTTGGTGCAAGTTTCATGTTGATAGCTTGTTCAGAAGTGAAGATATTGAAAAAGAAAAAGGAGTGCTATTTGCATGGTTATGGTGCATTTTCTATGGAAAATCTGGACAACCAGACTTTACTTCTAAAAATCATAACTTAGGCCACGAATGAGATACAAATGTCAAACTTGCACTAATATCAATCACTCTGGCTGCACAAATTTTCTAAGTGCTTTTCTTGTTGCATTAATTGTAAGGTTTCAATTTTAGTTGGAGATCGCTACCACCTGTTGGACCACACTAACGTGACTGCATTGCACACACGTGTGTGTATATATATATACCGTAGGTCAGGATATTTTCACGTTAAAAATAATTAATTTTAGTGGTGTTAAATTTTCACGGTTCGTTCCACCCATGAAATTTTTTTAACAGTTGACGGTTCTCTCACCGTGAATGGGGTTCGTCGCACAGGCTGCTTCTTTGGAGTTGCCTCCCCTGTCTCTATCGACATTTGGACAAGGTCACAGTGGCGTAGCCAGGACATCCCCGATGCTAGGGCACAGCATGCATGGGCACACTACGTTTGTACGAACTTCTGTGCGAAGTGCAGAAACTTTTAGGGGGGTCTGGGGGCATCCTCCCCCCAAAAGTTTTGGAATTTTACAGCCTCCCAGGTCGGTTGTGAGGCCATACTGTAGCGAAGTGTAAGTCACTTACGGCAAACTCTCGCATGATGAGCGTATGAGACTCGTAATTCTGTGGATATACATGTACGTAGCAATACTGTGCCGTTCGATTTCTAGACTGAGCGCCCGATTCGCGATCAACAATGCTACTATCAGCGCAGACAATTCGCATGCTTACCTGCACTGGTGGGGCACGGCCTCTAGTTGCTAGGGCACATGCCCCAGTGTGCCCCAGCGTGGCTACGCCACTGCAAGGTCAGTATCGCCTCTCTCTCCTTCATCAACACCAAAAGCTGTGTGGTGCTCCAACAGTAACTGGAACAACTGGTCCTTGTCCTGCCATGTAAGTGTAGGGCCAATCTCAGCCAGCATTTTAGCAAGTTTGTGCTGCGTGAGGCATCACTGGTCTCTGACATCACTGTCATAACTTTCAACTCAGGAACTGTGTGGGTTCTGTTGTGCAGCGAAGCCCTGGGAACATCATCTTTGCTAGCAGTATGTAGAAGGAGAAGTCGTGTAAGTTAGTTTTTGCCGAAGCGTTGTAATGTAATGGCTATGTACTGTGACAAAGCTTAATAGTACCCACAATAGATAATCTCAAAACGATGGCTGGAGGATATGCTGTACACGAGCGGCAAACTATTTAATCAACCACAGTAGGTATTTCCATACATATTTGAACGAGAAGGAGTCAACCCCCAGAGGGGCGTGGCAGTAATCATGTGATTTCATAATGCAAATCGGCCATTCACTGTCCCATTTGCTACAGTTCCAAAGTGCATTTCAAAAGCTCTAATCTGATTGGTTGAGTTAGGGTTTATTAGGGTTGGATTTAGGGTGTTGTTAGGGCAACGGCATATGTGCGGATATAGTTGTATTGACCAATAGCTTTCAAAAGTACTTCGGAATAGCTCCCCATCTGAGGGCCACCATATCCCACTGTCTGTCCTATCCCACTGACCCATGGGACATGTGTGACAGTCCATGATATCCAAGATTCAATGGGATCTCATTGTACCATGGGACAGGTGGAACTGTCCATGGGAATCCACTTGCTGTATGCTGGCGAGAAAGCAGAGGCTAGTACTATGCGTACCAGTGCTATTATAATGTCCAGTTGTTGAATCAATTAGTGGTGGCAGGCTATCTTGCATGAGACTGATGATGAGAGGCATCCGAGCATCTGCATTATCCGCATTTCAGGGGTTATAATGTATGTATGTTAATGGAAATGCAATCCGTATCTGGGCAAAACATCCGTTAAAACAAGGTGTCCACATTTCAGAGGTTAGGAATAGCAGGGTTCCACTGTATAACAAGTTTCCAAGTTTTTTGCTGATATTTATTCTAGCCTGGGTACAAGGCTGATGTTCACTCCACAACCTTTGCCTCAGAATCCTGGTTACACTGCTGGGTACCTTTAAACTGATGTGAACCCATGTTTGAAAACACCTTCCCAGTGGGGGTACAATAGTATTGAAAGAGGATTATATTATGGGTATGCAGATCCACCCCACAAGATAAACTGAAGGATAGTTCCATTGGCAGTAGGCTGCTGAAGCACAGGAGATGATAAATTTGTCAGGCCTGGGAGGAAGGAGGCTCCTAACCTAGTTTCATTTCACCTGGGTACAGCTTGGACAGCTTCCCTTCCCTCCTTTCTTTTCTACCTCTCCCTTGTTCCTCTTCTTCCATTTCTCTTCTTCTCCTCTCCCTTCGTTGTTTCACCTCTTCCTTCTACTCTCCATTCCTCATCCTCCTTCCTTAACTTTTCTCTCCTCTCTTTCTCCTCCATTCCAGGGCGGCTTTCACCACTAAAATTGTAAAAGTAGGTGAAAGTTCCATTCTCTTCCAGATCTGGGACGTTTCTACACAAGAAAGGGTGCGTACAGATCACTGTGTGTATATCCATCACAACATACACCTCATTTGTGATGTAATGTACAATGAGAGTGTATCACCAGTATTCTCTGCAATAGAAGGTGTGTACGTTATAGATATACCACAGGCTAGCGTGGTTACATATACACAAGGCAGTTATTCTATTAGAACCTGAGGCGTCTGCTGAGTGGGATTGATTTATTGGGGCGAGCCTGAGCGATCCCCACACTAGCGTGACTTCATTGCGCACATACGTGTGTATGTTTGCTTGCTTGCGTGCTTGGACCGACCACTTACCATAAATTTTAAATGAACACGTTCAAATATTTCATGAAGATCAACATCGTGAAGCATGTGAAGGCCAGTGGAGGTCTGACTGTCAGAGTGCAGTGTCGGCAACCGGACCGAAGACATCCCGAAAATTGAACATCCTTGTGCACTTAGTATGTAGCCTCAATTGGTGAAAGGCAGTGCTGGACTACTGCCAGAGTGCAGCGTTGGCAACCATAGCGGAGACGACTCAAGTTTAAGCACACACGGCACCTTACTTCTTGTTTGTCACAGTAGCTACGGACCGACCATCAACGGGGCAGGCTGCTCGCAGACCGTACAAAATTATACACGCCGGGTTGAGGTAAGGGTCATGCATAAACAACACTCATGGCTAAACGCCAGCGATTCAGCTCATCCACATTTCAGCGTGAAACTTAGTCTATTCATGTGCATGTTAGCTGCTTGCTCAGGCTCGCCCCCACAATGTTCTGCATTTTCTAGTATAGCTGAAGAAATGTAGGGGGTTGAAGGGGGTTTGAAGTAGCTGAAGAAACATACTCAGGCCTTTGATATGGTGGTGCATTTCATTCTGATGTATGGATAGGGTTAATCTTTTGGCCAATTAGGGTACATGCATGTTCTGTCATTCCAGCGACAATAATCATGAAATATTCTATGAATAAAATCACAATGGATACGCAAGGTTGTTTGACGAAGCTGAAACTTAGTCAAAATTATGTTGCATGATTCAACTAAACCTTGAATTATTTGGCAACTCACAAGTTTGGAAAGTAAGTTGAGCCACAAGGAACAATTTTAACTAACCAGACTGCTTCAGCTATGCATATATATATATACTGTGGAGTGTTTCTTGTATGTGTTCATGTAGCTAGTGTCATGGTTCTTGTCCGTTGAATATTTCATTAGAACATGTGTTCTTTATGATTTGATTGCCCAAAGGTCAACTGTGTCCGACCTCCTATGGAAGTCTCAGGCCCATCTCCTATGATTTGATTGGTTACCTGTACAACCTTGAATGTGATACTCTCTGCTGTTCATCAGAGAGTCGGTAGACTCTCAATGTAGGGATGGCACCGACGCGCAATATATGCAATACTTAAGCAAAAGCTGTATAACTTCACCACAAATACGCTAAAAATTTATTTAAGCACCCACCCTTCCTCTTTGAGTACCTTTACACAAGAAAAGGTGCATACAGATCACTGTGTGTATATCCATCACAACATACACCTCATTTGTGATGAATGGGTATATTTCGAGAGAAAGACCCTTTACAATAATTTCATTCAAACAGGAGGGGTGGTCTTATATTCGGGAGACAATGATAATTATGACAAGAAATAAAAAAACAAACATTAAAAATGTAAAAAAGATGTAGGCATGGCGTGCTAAAAAGTATACAAACAAGGGAAGGATGGTAGCATAAAAGCAAAGGTCAACGTAAAGGCAATGCCCCATCCCTACATCTTTTTCACACTGCAGTTATAACAGTGTATCGGAGGTCTCCCTAAAATGCCCTTCAAGAACTGCCAGTAAGGTTGTGGTGCATTTTAGGGAGACCTCCCCTACCTTGTTTGTATACTTTTTGGCACGCCATCCCTACATCTTTTTTAATGTGTTTTTTTTATTTCTTGTCATAATTATCATTGTCTCCCGAATATAAGACCACCCCTCCTTTTTGAATGAAATTATTGTAAAGGGTCTTTCTCTCGAAAATACACCCATTTATTAGCACATGCAGTTAATATGTCAAACAAGAAAGCTTTAAAGAAGCAGTAAAGTGAAAACGTTAATACTAACTATTCTTGGCAGATTGTGGAAAAGCCGATAGAAGTGTGGCTATTTTGTTTTGGTGGCTGTTATAAATTACTGATATTCTCCTTATCCAGTACAGAGGTTTGGCTCCAATGTATTACAGAGGGTGTGCTGCAGCAGTAGTCGTGTATGACATCACCAATGAGGTGGGTACGCCAGGGAGTGGTTGGGCAGACTGAAAACTTATTTACTTTGCGGTTTAGCTAAGTAAATAAGTTCCTTTCATGTTACCCCTAATTTATTATAGCAAATTTACCACTTTTATATCTCAGAAACCGTAACTGTACAGTCTAACAGCACATGAAAGAAACATTTTTCATATATAGAAGTGGCTGCTTCAAAAATGTCCCAATGCATTTGAACCAACAATTAGCTGCACTGCTGGAGTACCTTACTCAGTGACTCTATAAAAAGCTCGACACTGGAATTTTCTCAAGCACTATAGTACACAGTATTTGCTAGGTCAACTGGTTGAGATATCTGATACTATTCATAAGATTACATAGATGTAAGAAATGTGCTTCAGAATATGGAATCTTTAACTCAAGTCCAATTCTTGGGATTTCTTAATGAGCCGCCCACAAAATGTACACCTCTACTGAAACCAACCAAAAGTGAGCCCAGTTTTTTCTTTGTTTTTTGGGGTTCCTTCCCCGAGTGCTATTGGGATTACCCTTTCTTTTGCAGCTATCCTGTCAGCATTAACACTGCTAGTTTTAATAAGATGCAAATATTTCATTTGCAAATGCAGAGAAGTTTTACTGGGATGCAAACATGGATAGCAGAGTTAAGACAGCTAGGACCCCAGAATTTGGTATTAGCAATTGTTGGCAACAACCTGGACCTGGAGCATCAACGGCAGGTGAACCTTCTTTATTTTCCCCGCCCCTTTCTCTTTCTCTCTCTCTTTACACATCATGCCGAGGGTTTAATTTCTAGTTGCATGCACACATGCACATACACACATACTATTTTAAGCGACCTGAGTGTGACTACTTTTTTGCTCATTTTTTCTCTCACTCTCCCTCTCCTTCCTTCCCTTTCCCTGTTTTTCCCTCCTCCCCTCGTCTCTCCCTCCTCCTTCCTCCTAATCTTCCCCCCACCCTCTCTTTCCACCTTTCCTCCCTCTTGTCTCCTCTCTTGCAGGTTTCAAAATCCACAGGAGAGACATTTGCAAGGAATGCAAATGCATTATTCGTAGAAGTCAGTGCTGAGGATGGCACTAATGTACAAGACCTCTTTAAATCTATAGGTAAGCAGATCTGGCAGATGTATGTTTCAAACAGGAACAGGCAACTAGGCTTATTAGTATTTAGCTTTGTTTCTAACTTCTGTGTACTCTCCCTGTAGTAGTGCAACGTAGCCTGGGGTTTATGGTCAGTAATTGCTAGGGCCTGAATGAATGTACTAACATTCGAACATTCGTTCGAATCCCCAAATGTTCGAAGGTAAAATTATATTCGCAAGTGACCTATTTCTAATCAATGCACACCCCACGTGCAATCTTGCAAGATGGCGGATAAACGTTTCAGGCCTTTGGCACGGTGTAGCCAAGCATAGAATGCAAGGCGGAGAGATGCTCCCGACACTAGCAGTAGACTGGCGATCTTCAGCGGTGAGGGACTAGGAAGCAGAGCGCTTCCGCGAAGTAGCTGGCGTGTCCATCGTCACTGCCAGCGGTCAGTCCACCCCATGGTAGACACTTCCGTAGACAGCTGAGTGGCTTTTAAGTAAACATGCATTGTGCATTCATGCAGGAACCACAAGCACACCCATGTTACATAGTATCTTCATTCTACTGAATGTTATTCGAATGTTAGTTACCGAACATTTGAATGGGGATTTCCCCCATTCGTTCAGGCCCTAGTAATTGCCTGACTCCAAGCATATAGCCTGAAGACAAGGGTGGTTATTGTGAACCATAAATCGCCGACTAACATGCAGTGTGCATATTAGTAAACATACAAAGTACTTTACACTGTAAACAAAGGTAGTGTATAAAAGAAAAATGGTTTTACAACTTCCTGTGGTATGTAAACAAAATCTATGACTTCCTGTTAGTATTTGAATGGAAAATAATACCCACCTGTTACCAGAGAAGGGGATGTTATATAATTCCAAGCTGGTTAGTGAAGATGTATTAGGGTGTGGTCTGTGACAAAATACCCTCTAACCCTAATTAATGTTATAGTGGACCGTCACTTATCTGGCTGTAATGGGACCAGACAATGACCAGATTAGTAAAATGGCTGTATATGTGAAACATCATGCAAATAGTATCTAAAATGTATCATTATTAGCTAAGCACACTATCGTTGTTTCTTTCATGTCCTGCTATCCACTATCAATGCAAGCAATTGTCACGTCTTGTTTTGGACCGTCCAAGTTGTAATGCATGAAGGACATATTTTCTTTTCTCTCAGAGGCTCGAATTAGCCACTGCATACTTGTAGATTGTGCACGTGCATGGTGTGCATTAATTAAAACCCATGTGCATGCTGTCCAGATAATCTGAGCAGCTGGATAATTGAGGACTGGATAAATGAGGGTCAACAGTCATCTGGATGTGCAAGGCTTCCTTCACCAGTAGCTCATGCCCTCTAGCTTGGTCCAGCACCAGTCTATCTTGATGAAGTGCTCTGAGTACCCTAACTATGGTGAATCACATTCTTCACTTTATCAGTTAAAAGATGTATATATGTTAATTGGTCTTGGAATGAAGTTAGCAGTTCGGTATTCTGTTCAGCTTGACGATATCTCTTGCTCCCTCGAATGTCTGATGTACATATATAGAACAGGAAGTGCATTTTGACTGTTCCACCCACACCCATTTCCTCAAATCCAGGAGATAGTCAAACATTTATATTGCACCTAAATGAAAATGGGTAGGTAGCTCCCCATGCCATAAGGATTTCTACCTGTATGAGATCCAGTGGCAGATCTAGGATAGGGGCTAGAGAGCCTGTACCCAACTCTCACAACTTGCTTTTGTTGGGTGCTGTCCCACCCCCCAAAGTGCTCAAAATTATGGTAGTCTCGCAGAGCCAGACTCTTTCCCACTTTGCTGTGCTCAGCATGAAACACACAAATAATGCTCTCCAACTGTGGAGCATGAAAAAATATTATCAGGCAAGAACAGCTCTTGTGGAATGTCATGGCATTTCTAACTTAACATCCTTCGAGAATGTATGGCATGGACCAATCCAGAGGAGTGGAGGAAAAGCAGAGGGAGGCCGGTGCAACTCATGCAACTGAATGTTCAGAACAGGCACCCCTTATTTTTAAGGGGTACCCTAAACTGATGGATCAAGGCTTGGAGGGAATAAATGAGGGCTGCAGTCCCGAGTAAGCTCCTCTGCTTTGTCACGCTCAGAGGGACCTCAGTGGAGAAGAAGGGGGACTGTAAATCACCTGATGGCTAGATACATGCACAAACCTGACTTGTGCATATCGAGGGGGTAGGTATGAGGAAAAAGATTCACTTTTGTTCCGAACAGCTGGTTGAGCATTATCCTGCCAAGGTCACATGCCATAACCCACATCCTACTTAATTTCCTCCTTGACACAAGCACACTCCCTCAGATGTTAACTTGCTTTAAAGCTTATTGCAGTTGAAATCAAATTTGTTGTTGCCATCCATGCATGAAGTAAAGTCACTTGGCAGCTGTATGAAGACCATTGCTCTGCTTATTTCAAGTGCTTTTGGAGTAAGGCAATGCTGAACACATGGAAAGGGGGTACGGGCTCTCTAGGCTTTATCCTAGATCTTCCACTAGGCTTCATGCAGACACAAGGCTTTGTTGCATAATCTTCTCATTTTTGTGCAATGAATATTTGACCATTAGATAGACAGATAAATTCAATTTTCGCTTTTTTTTTTTGCTACACAAAGCAGTAACCCAAGGCTCGGTCTATGAGACTGGGACAGTGCAGCTGAGTGACACAGAGCTGACAAGGATCTGTCAACTAATTCTAGATCTTGATCTGTTTGTAATAGGGCTAGGAGTATTTCCATGACTGCATTGTGTTGCCTCTTCAAATCATCTGGCCTTGAGTTCCATCTTTCACTTAGTAATGTAATTCATCAGAAGCTGACACAGGCTCAGATTTCTCTTCTTTTCTCTTAGAACACCTCTTCCTCCTCTTTTCAACCACTAGTATCCATTCTTAGTTATCATCTCTGGAGATTTTCATACCAGACTAGCCACACTTAGCTACTCTTCAACTCACAGACAACAGAGTCATAGGTAAGTAGGTTAGGATGGACCTAATCATCAACCTAGCGTCAAGTGTGCAGTGCATGCTAGCTTAATTTTGAACTTCCATCCATCAGGATCTCTGATGTGTAAGGAGCTTTACTTGATGATGGAGGAGTATGCACCATTTGGAGTAATTAATGGACGGTGGTGTAGCTTCTGCCTCCTGAAATTGTAGCTGCTGTGAAACACCACTAGTGCTAAGGGAACTCAAAGACAATGATGTGTTGTCCCATTTGTGCTTAGACCTCTTTCGACGCTTCTTCACATGCAGGCTGAATCACACCGTCTGTCTTGCGGCCCACCCAAGACAGACGGGGCCACAAGACTGATGTTTTTGCTGAGAGAGAGAGAAATAAATCCATGGAAGAAAATTCGGGATCCAGCTGGGATTCGAACCCAGAATACTAGTCAGACATTCTTACCATTAAGCCACTCAGACCCTTGGCAGAGGAGCAGAAGACAAGCTACATAAGCCGCATTGCCTAGAGGCCTCAGCCAAATTCCATCCTGAGGAAATGAGCATGGGTGGAACTGTCAAAATACACTTCCTGTTCGATATATATATCAGAAACCCTCACAATCCTCTATATTTGCCTCAAAACATCTAAAATCCTTAGCGTGAGGCAAGACATTTAGAGTGAGAAAAACCACTCAGCATGGGTTCTCTCCTGATGGAGAGAATTTTCCGGTCAACCCCTAACAGAGTTCTGATGGCACATACTGAGTGGCTGCCGGGTGTGCGACTGAGGCATTCAGTACCACCTGTGCAGTACATATAGAGGATTGTGAGGGCTGGTGGTTGTCCGGTTGTTGTGGCTCAGTGGCAGAGCACTGGCAGCTCAAGCCAGAAGTGTCCTAGGTTCGACTCCTGGCGACTGCCGGCCTTTTTCACTTTCCTCTATTTTCGCCTCATAACATCTAAAATCCTTTATTTCCAGCGTGAGGCAAGATGCTCTGAGCATGTTAATTTATTACCAATCACAAGAATTGACCACGTGAAATTAGTAAACTTGTTTCAAAATGATTGGAAAGTGGAAATGGGGCTACCAGACTTTTCAGAAGCCTTGGGGTTTGGAAACTTGAAGCCTGTTTAGACTTGCTAGGTTACTATTCTCGCCGATTAGCCTCTAGTCACTTCTTGGCAAGATCTGTTCACCCATTCCGTAACACCATTGTCAACAGTAGCTGATGCTTAATGCAGCAGGCTGAGGGCAAGTGTGTCACTCCGTGTCAAAACATCAAAGACAAAGAAACAGATGGTAGGGCTAGTTGTAGGTATGTACAACTTATCTAAGCTGTTCTAGCCCTGGCTCTGAGCCTCCTTGATGAAAGTGGCCCAAGTGCAGACACTTGTTTTGACATGGAGCGACACGCTTGCCCTCAGCCTGCTGCTTTCCCAATCCCTTTCAGTTGACATACACGCATAATGCCTTCCACTTATGTGTACACATCATTCGTTAGTGACTTAGTACTTGCAAAGTCCACAGCTGTTGGCGAAGTCCGCAGCTGTTTGCAAAACGTCTAGATCACTTGTACAGGCCTGTACTGCGTGGGCACGTTGCCATCATTACAAAACCGAATCCCAATACGTACTAACCAAGTCCACCATTTCCAGTCCGTGACGTAGTAATTATACCACTTTTTCTCCACAGCTGCGAGATAAAATGTGGGAGTGGCCTGGGAACAAGGCTAAGATCTACCTACTACACATATTTATGTGAAATTGGCTACATTTGCCTCATTGCACCAGGACATGTGCTTGATGCAACCTGTTTCCTGACTGCACACACTGGCCCGGCTTATAGACCTGCTGTCTAACTACACACACCCCTGACTGGTTTTAAATTTGGCTAACCAGCTTATTATCTGGTTGAACAGTTTGCAAACTGGTCTTTGTTTTGAAATCAAGCTGTTATATGGTATACTGTCTGTATTCCTCCTTTCCTACCTTACCTCAGTTATTGGGGTGTATGATACGTTGGCTACCTACACTTGCTACATACCACTGCTTCACCCTCATAAGATTTGATTGCATGGAAGAATTTCCTCCTACCATGAGTGCAATTACATTACATGAATCCTTTGTCTTTATGGTGTGTAAAATTTTTTTGTTATGTATGCAGGAAGAGAGTGCATTGAGCACAGAAAAACAGAGCGAAATGAGGTTCTATATCTCTCTCCAGTAGTAGGTAAAATCCCAGTGCTTAGCATATTAGCACAAAATCGTGGTGGACATCAGCCCAAACTACAACTTAAAACAAACGTTATGAGGATGTATCCTAACCCTCTCTCACTACCAAAGTCTACCAAAAAGTTTTATCCAATGAACTCTCAGAAACACGGTGTTGCACTCGTCATCAACAACAAGAAGCTTTCTGAAGGTAGCACCTATGAGATGGCAGATAGTGATGAGCTAAACCTCACTGAAACACTGAAGTTTCTGGGGTACAATGTTCTAATAAAACAGACATGTAGCCGTGATGTAATGGCAAGCCTCTTTCAACAGATTGAAATGCAGTGTCTAGATCCTGTCATGAAACCAGGTGGTATTGATTCCTTTATTTGTTGCATCCTCTCACGTGGTGATGAAGAGATGGTGTACGGGTCAGACAACAAGCCAGTTGAATTGAGGAAGATACAGGAAACCGTTAAGAACTGTAAACTCTTCAAGAAGTTGCCAAAACTGTTTTTTATCCAAGCATACTTGGGAAAGCAGTTAGATCCAACAAAACATCTTTCTCTATCAAGACACAGTGATTTCTATTTCAGCTATGCTGTTACCTCAAGTGAGCAGCCTTTTCGTGATCCTAACAAGGGATCATCTTATATCACAGAGCTGTGTAAGGCTCTTTGTACCCACAGCACAGACATGGTCTTGAGTGACATTCTAAGAAATGTGGGTGCCATTTTGAATGCTAAATACAATGGGCATAGTCAACTGCTGAAAGAAGATAACCAACTGAAGAAAGAAGTATACTTTTTTCTTGGTAAGGCTTATATTGTGGTACCGTAGTGTCCCGCTAATACGCCCCCTTCGAAAATACGCCCCCCCCCTCTTTTCCGCCAAAGTTCCTGCACAGGGTAGTTTGACTCGTTATAACGCCCCCCCGGTGAGCGTCTTCTGGAACATCAAAACTACACGTGCTTACTATACGTTGCAAGTGCGTTCAGTAAGACTATAGTAGTCGGTGAATCTTTTGTAAGTTTTGTGGCTTTTAGAAAAGCAGGTTAGATGTCCAAGTTTTAAGCTGCTAGTTTAGCAAACAGGTTTATCAGTCTGTCAAGGTGTTTTTGTTTCCCTCTGAAGATGTACACGCACGGAACCACGAGTCCTTTCCCATCAACTTCAGAACGTCTTCTGTCACCATTGACGATGCAAGTCATCTCGCTGCCACTCTTGTGCAAGAAATACCAGCAGACTCCGGAAATTTCCCGTGGTACATGACCGACAATGTTGCCGTTCTTGAGGACAGCTACGGCGAAGTCGTCGTGAATGTTACTAGTTGACCTCGCGTTGAACTGGCAGCTCTTCTCCGATGTAGGGAGACCACGCAGCTTTGTAAACGTGATGTCCGCGAACAGTACTCTCGATCCTGAAAGTCGTCGCCATAGTTAGTTGATAGTGAAAGGCATTGATTTCATACGGGGGGGGGGGGGGGGGCTTATAGTCGAGACTAATTGCATCCTCGAATATAAGCCCCCCCCCCACTTTAGGCGGGATGTAGTGTACAAAATGGGGGGGCGTATTAACGGGACACTACGGTATATGTGAAAGCTACATGCTACATTACTGTAGAGATACAACTGTTGTCAAATATGACCGTGGGCCATGAATTTTGAGTGACCCCTTAAAGACAGAAGTGGGCTTACACTTTTGAGTGCTTAATCCATTTGAAAATGCACCCACCTACCATGTGCACAATTATTCTAGTCTCTTGTATGTGTGCAACTATACTCAGCAATTTTCTGTGGAGTCATATGTGATGAGCCTACACTCTGTAATAGCGGAATGGTACACTTCCCCCATACCTTCAGTTGTTTATTGTACTGCCTGTCCAATGCTTCCAGTTTGACATATGACTGCGTGTAATACAGGCAGGTGGCAGTTACACTAGTACCGGTATTGTCAAAATGGCATGAGACTTTGTCCTATGCAGAACTCATAGGCTAGTTGTTAAAACGTGTATTCAACTGTAGCAACATTACATGCATCTATGTTTTGCGTTTGGAATCAAGCTGTGTATCCCCTGTTTTATTCTTCAGGTGCTGATGAATCATCACTCAGTAGTGTAGGACATCACCTCAGTGGCAAGGAGCTTCTTGCCCTTCCAGATATACTGCAGGAGCATGTAGTTGACAGCTTGAAAAAGATTGGGTTGGATCTAAAGACAATTGGAGATGCACATACAACTATTGAAGAAGTGCAGAGCCTGCTTTATTCATTAGAGCAACATGAAGTTGCATCCAGTCTGAGGCAACTCCTTGACTCAGGTAAGCGTTTAACCCTTTAACCACTGATGACAAGTGTACTTGTCATGCAACTTTGGCCGCATGTTATCAGTTGGCACAATCCGTTTTGAAGATATGTTTTGCTAGCAAAATGGGCGGGATAGGGGAGGTGGGTGGGCATAGTCACCAAGCAGTGTGCACTTGGTGGCTGTTTTGGCTGGCTATAGAAAGGCCTTGGTCGACACTGGCTGGGCCATTCTCTTTTAGCACAAATGGGCATAGAAACCGCTCCTGTGCCTTTGTAGGTGCTCCATTTCTGGCACTGTAGACAATTTTCAGTCAGGAGGAGCGTTTGCTGGTTGGAGAGCCCTGACCATTGAAAGCTTGCTAATGTTTGGGTGTGACCAAAGTCGTGAACCCCAAGAGAATTGATGGAAGAACTCTTGGCTTGAGTTTCCAGTGCTAGCTCCCAGCAGAAGTGGAAATACAAGGTATCCATAACTCCAAAAGACTTCTAGAAAATGGACCTCAGTGGATAATGGGTTAAAAGCTAGGGATAGCATAAACACCCACACAGTTAAGGAGGTATTGTTGCTTTAGCAAAATGACAATTATGTCTAGGTAGACCAAATGATTGTCATTTACCCAGCTGTCCAGAGAGCAAGAACAGGAAGTGCCTTGGAGGCTTCATTTCAACGTGTAATTAGCATGCCGCCTCCTGCCTTTTCCAACAGACAGGAAAAAATATGTAGGGCTGGCATGCCAAAAAGTATGCAAACAAGGTAGGGATGATACAAGAGTGAAGGTAAATATACGATGCTTGAGTACAACTGTAAAGATGTAGGGAGTGGAGCTTTGTATATTTACCTTCACTTTTATATCCCCTAGCTTTGTTTGGGTGGCCTTAGTTCACTTAGCTACTTAGCTACATAGCACAAGAGCGGTTGTCCAAATTAGTGAAAAAAACTTCTCAAGGGAGACATCAGTTTATCAATCGTGAATGGCAGCTTCATTCCTGGGGTAAGTGCGCAATGCTATTAATGCTTCCTCTGGCCTGTGTATTATATTACACCCCAAGATGCTAAATGGAGGATCAATGGCATGGTGCACTTATCCCAGGAATGAAATTTTGGTACACTAACAAGCTTCATGTAATGATTATGTGTAACATTGCCATCTGATGAAGGGCCAACCACTCTTCATACCAGACTTCAAGCCCTTTCTGAAACCAATTTCCTGATTTCCAATGACATGACAACTGACCACACATAAAACTATACTGCCAGAGCATAAAAACTGACCATCCAAGCTTTACTAAAGCTGTGAGTATTTTATACTGGGAGTGGCTCGTGGAAACCACGTCCACAGGTAAGGCGCTGCATTCACTTATTCCTACATTATGAAATGGAAATGGACCGTGCCAGCTCTCAACTCATGATTTCACGTGTGCACTAGTCTCACTCCCAGACCAATGACCATGGTCTTTGGTATGGGAATGTGACTGTGTGTTTCCATGTGTACAAAATTAGAAAGTTGCGTCCTACACAACCAACAGTAGCCAAGCAGTGCAGGTTTTATTGACCAGGGTGAATTTGAAGCTATGAAGGCAGTGAATGATCATAGAGCTCCGCATTACTTTTTTGCTAAAATCACGGTGAATACTGGAACTGTTTTCAAGATGTTGTTGAAAAGTCACAGTATGATAATTGTGTTTTGTTGTCGTGGTTCACCACAACAAATATTCTGCTTCATATCAGTTGTTGCATTTTCCTTTTCTACCACAGCTCTAGAAAACCAGTCACATTATGAATCCTATCAACAGGCATTAAAGGAAGGAGTTGCAATATCACTGAAGTATCTGAAAGTCCTCTTTTTTGGTCCTCCACGAACAGGGAAAACATCTATGAGACGTCGCCTAGTTGGAGAGATTCAGAACCTTTCCAGTGAACCAGTTCAAGCAAGTACTGGTACAGCGGAAGCCTATGATGTCATTGTCAAGCTAGTTGAAGACAAGATTACCACTTCAACAACTGTAGTCACGAAGTCCAAGTGGTCAACTGTAAAAGCCGTGCTTGGCAAAGAGAAGTGCCCTCATGAGACAGACTTGGATGAAGAATTGCGGATTCTTTACCAGATTATTAATGGAGTTGTTCTTACCACTAAAAGAAGATCTCCCGTTCCTGATCCAGTTGATGAGAAAGAAACCCAGGATGAAGTTGCCAAACAGCAACATCCAGCTAGGTTGACAAAAGATAATATTTTAAGTCCTGTCCTTAGGCTATTTAAATCTTCCAAAGCAGTTAAAATTAATCCCAAACCCTCTGTTCTTCCGGAAGACTCATCAGTTGAAGAGCCAGGGTATGGACTAAGTGCCAAAGAATTTGAAGAAATTGAAATGGCTTTTGCAGCCTTCAGAAAGGTATTCCATGCACCTGGACAGGGGGAACTTAAATTATTGCTGGATGGAACTATACTTATGAACATGGTTGACACAGGTGGCCAACCAGCATTCCTTGAGATGCTTCCAGCCTTGACAGTTGGCCCAGCCCTCTATCTCATCTTCTTCAGGCTCAACCAAAACCTAAAACAGAGATACCAGATACAGTATGTCAGTGAAGACAATGAAAATGTACAATTAGATGATTCTTCATACACTGTTGAAGAAGTCATCTTTCAAACCCTATCAAGCATAGCGTGCTTCAGCTGCACTGCACCAAAGAAAGCTAACATGCCTAATCCATCTCATGCTGCTATGCTTATGGGTACACACAAGGATCTGCTTGGAAGTGATCCAGAAACTGAAATTAAAGCTAAAGATGGTGCACTTCGAGAAAACTTAAGGGAAATTTTGGAATCTGAAAGTTTCCTGCGTTATTCATCTCATGATCAACTCATATTTGCAATTGATAACATGACAGGAGATGAAGGAGAGCTGACAGAAGTTCGCCAACGCCTAGAGGATATAATCAAGCAAGAGTTTGACGAATTCCACATTCCAGCTTCTTGGCTTATGTTCAACATCTTCCTTCGTAAGATGGGTAACCGCACCTTGAGTTTGTTCCAATGTCGCGAGATTGGAGATAGACTGGAAGTAAAAAATACAGATGAAGTACTGTGGTTTCTCCACCACTGTGTTGGAACCCTGATGCACTTTCCTGATGTAGAGGAGATCAAGGACATTGTGATCTGTGATCCTCAAGTTGTCTTTGACAGTGTTACAGATCTGATTTTGAATAGCTTCAAGCTTAAGCGGGTAAACAAGACAGCTTGTGACAAATTTAAAGAAACTGGCCAGTTCAGCTTTAAGGATATTCAGAAGATTGCAAAGAACTCAAAAAGTGACAGTCTCCCCCTGCCAAAACTTGTCAAGCTCCTCGAATACCTTAACATCATTTCACCTATCAAGCCCAAAGGCCCTTCATGTTCTGGCTTCTCAACTACCACTGGCCTACCACTCATCCCTAGAATTAGCCTACAATCAGATGGCTACCAAGAGCTAATGTACTTCATGCCTGCTGTACTCAAAGAAGCTAAAGAAGAAGAGCTACACATGGAACAAAAACCCACAGCTCCAGTCCCCCTCATGACTCACTTTAAGTGTGGCTTCGTACCTGTTGGTGTGTTCTGTGCCATGATAGCCAGCCTTGTTGGTCAGAAGGATACCCTTGGCTGGATTCTTCAGGAACCATGTAAACATCAAAGTGGTCCTATTTTGTGCAAGAACAAAGCCACATTTCGAGTAAATGGTACCTATGATGTCACCCTGATTTCAAAGCCTAAATGGTATGAAATGCACATTGCTTGCATCTCAACTGCAGACAGGGCTGCATTGGTAGAGATCTGCAGCCATGTTGTAGAAACCGTCTGTGACACTCTTGACCAAGTAATCTCAAAGATGAGGTACAAACAGTGTCTTATATCTTCTCCTTCCGATCAAACACTCTATGAGCTAGGTTTCAAATGCCCAAAACATCCAAATGATAATCACCTGGTCATTAATCGACCAATGAGTGGAGTACAAGCTCCATCACATTCTGCAAAGTTTCTCTGGTTGAACTACCTACAAAAAAAGTCAATAATGATTTGTCCTCTTGAAGGAGGGAAGGCCATTGATTTCACAGAGGCAAGCTTGCCTCAGTCTTTTGCTCAACAGAGTCTTGTCTGGTTTGGAAAAGTAAGTCAGTTGTGATATATTTGGCCAGTTATGATACTGTAATTTTGTGTGTGTGTGTTAAAACAATCTGCTACAAATTGACATTGTCAATATTTGTGAGAAGTAGTCCAACCCTTATAGCCACGTAAGTACTTATGCAAGAAGTCCAAGCTTCACAAAAAGTTATGCACAATGCTGGCTTTGCAGGGTGAGAGCTGTCGGTGTGTCTAACTTTGCGCAGATGCAGACTCCAGATAGAACGCATAGATAAAAATTGCATAAAGAAGTTGTAAGGCCGGCTTTTATATCATTTTCTCAATCACATACAACTTTAGCACTACCATACTTGTTTATGCACTTGTCTTTATACTGTTGCAGGCTCCAAAAATCTCTCCTGTGCTACCTGACTCACTACTTGGTAAGGACACCTGCCACTGCATGCTCATAGTCAATATTAATCACACTGTATTTTGTTGCAGATGATCCTCAGTTGCCAAAGATAACGATTTCTCACCTACAACTGATCAGATATTGTCATCATGCCAGTAACAAGCAGGCTTTAAGGCTACTTCAGTGTCTTGCCCCAAAGTGGAGAAAAGCGGGGGAGATTCTAGGCCTTCATAGAGCAGTGATTCAAGCTATTGAAAATCCTGGATCAGGAAGGGATCCTGAGGATTGCATTCGTCAAGTGTTTGTGAAGTGGCTTGACAATGCCCCCCAATTGCCCAATTATTGCCAGTACCCCTTGACTTGGAGGGGGCTTCACAACCTTCTGCTTGATTCAGATAATGGTGAAGCAGCTGATGAGCTAAAGGTTGCTCTTTCAAGTCAGTTCAACACTGTGCGAGGCACTTATGAAGCAGCAAGTAAGTGTAAGTGAATGACACATGGAGCTTGAATGTGTTTAATAGCAGCCATGCTTTGATAGAAAGTTGCCTTTTTACATATTTGCGAATGTATTAGTAATCTGTAGTGTTTGCTCACAGATACAGCTGCTGAGTGCACTCATCAATTTCATTCTACTGTGGCAGAAGGCATTTCTCACTTGAAACTGTCAGACACATTGCAGGCTACAGAAACAAGCCCGCAAAATGGTAATAATGAACTTCTCTGTTGACTTCTGTACTTTGTTGAGTGCCTAACATTGATCTGTCACTTCTTATCTACATAGCTACTCTGTCACAAGGACCAATCAGCCAACCTCACCACTCCACTACTATTACTGGAGGTGCTACCACTCCTGAAATGCCACCAACTTTCAAGCAAAAAAGTAAAATTTACTTATCATGCAAAGTGTCTAACGTTCGCTGTCTCTAGGGTGCACATTCTTTGGAGTTCATAAAAGTGCACTATAGTTTGTATGGTTTCTGTGTTTCTGTGATCTTATCATGATTTCTTGCTAGTTGTATAAATGTCAATGCTTTCTTCCTAGGCACATCTACTGATGTAACTTCCCAGACGACTGTATTACATGAACAAACTGACTGGCCTTGTGCTACCAGTACTGCAGAGGTTCAAGAACTCCAACCGTCTGAAACACAACCCTCGGAAACACTTCCTGTTGTGGCGAGAAAACAAAGTAAATACTGGAATTAGGTTGAGGGTATACAGAACAGCATATGATAGAACATTTCTTGATTTTATGCAGTTGGAAACATTCACCCTGAATTCTGTCAGTCCATGTCATTTGACGGGTTCACTGACTTGTTGAAACAAAGAGGAGTTATGGAAAAAGACATTGACTTGTTGACAAGTAAGAGATATGCATGTATAGTTATGGCATAAGTATGGTAGAAGTAGCAACTGTAATGTGTCACAGTCCATGGATTATTCTTTCACACATTTCACTCATGTCAGCTGTCAAAAATGCAGTATCTCAAAAGTTTCAGCAAGGGGAGAGTTCAGTATACATTCAGTACTGTTTTATTGTACCTCATCTTAAAAACAGTGTTTTTAGCAACTGCCAATTTTGGGTGATTTCGAGACAGCATTAATTGTTTTAGTTGTACTTACTAAAATTAGTTACAGTTAACTACATAACAACAATGAAACTGTGCATCACTGCTGTTTGAGCAAAATACAAATAGTCAGGCTTGTAAGTACTTCTATAGGCTCCACAGAGGAAAGAGAGTGTAAGTTACACCAGATGTTCTATATCTTGCTGTCTGTTTGTTGCAGGGGAGTCAATCAATGATAAAGCATTTTGTATGTTGGAAGAGGAAGAACTTATGGAACTTGGTGTGTCCTTTGGAGGAAGGAAGATTCTTAGAAAGTTGATGAAAGAGTTGAAATGATATGTGATAGTGTTTGTATTTGTACATTATGTGGTTGTGTTTGATGTTATATTAGGAAGACATTTACATATATATTGGTAGTGTAGTGTTGGAGTTAAGAGTTATAGTTTCTCTCCTTTGTGGTCATAGCTTCTGTAGTGTTTAGGTTAGCAAGTTAGGGATGTTATTTTTTTAGAGTTAGTTTCTGTAGCTGCATTGACAAGTACCTTAGCTATTTTGTGCTTCAGTGGTAGACTCTACAGTACCCTTTCAGATCATACGTATCACTCACTGTTTAGTTGTATGGTATGACTTGTTTTAGCAACAATGAGCAAACTTGTTATGATATGGGGTCAGTATCACTCTCAACTATGATAGCTCAATCAGATTGCAGAATATATGTCATGATGTAAGCAATGGTATTTCAATTTGTCTCACATGGACGTTTGTTTTTGGCTGTCCCAAGAGACTTTGCAGCCTTTTTGGGGTATTGTAAACCTTCAGAGCTCCGGGTTGGGCCTCTTCACAATGCTGCTGGGTTTGGTCACCTACATATAGTCAAGTGATGAACAAGGCTGTAATCCTGACAAGGAACCTGTCCACTAAAAAGATGGTGCTCTTGAAGTGAACAGCTTCGCAATTTAAAACATATGGGTGAAGTTTCCACCCATTGTTATCTTATGAAGTGGCGTGGAAAACCTGCAAAGAAAGGATGTCAAGGTGATTCAAGTGACTCTATCATCTGAAAACCATGACAAATTCCATGCCTGCAGAAAAGAGTAAAAATTCCTGGTGTCAGTGTTGGATAGCTTAGGAGTATTTTCTGCAGGCATCTATAGTCATCTTGTGGCTGTCAGCTTGGCACATCCTCTTTCCTCGCATTTGTGGAAGATTTGGGAAGAACAGTTAGTGGGTTTGGTTGGCATGGGGAGGGAAATCTGGTTCACAGTTTGCTCCATCCAAAAATGGATAACTAGAATCATCCATTTTTGGATGATAGTTTCCAAAAATGGATGACCAGAATCATTCAAACGTGGATGATATTTTAGTCATCCTAAAATGGATGGCTAGACTCATCCAAAAGTGGATGATATTTTAGTCCTCCTAAAATGGATGACTTAGACTCATCCAAAAGTGGATGATATTTTACGTCATCCAAAAGTGAATGCTAGAATCAATAAACAATTAAATGATTTGTTTTTCTCATTCTATATAGAAACAAATGAACTAAAATCATCCAAATATAGATAATTATAGATGGTCATAATCATCCATTTTTGGAACCAGACTATAGCTGCTCTTTGTAGCCTCATTCCCAGGCTTCTCCCATTTTTTTTTGTTCTTCAGTTTGTGTTCATTATAGCAAACTCAAAAGCAAAAAATGATCGAGGCCTGGGAAAAAGGCTACACTCTGTGAGTTCATATAATAGCTATGCACTTGTTCTTGGAACCAGACCTTTGTAGCCTCATCCCCAGGTCTGGGAAAAAGGCTACACTCTGTGAGTTCATATAATATGTTACTATAGAAACGAGGCCAAAGGTTGAATCGTGATTTGAAAAGTGGGATCACTTCCATGAGAATTTCTGTTGGATCACGCCTTGAATTCAGAATTTCTGAGTCCAGGATTTTTGTTCCAGATTTTGTCTCGCAGCTTTCTGTTGAGATTACACACACATAGGTAGATATTATAATTACTACTGTGAGCATGCAAACTGAAAGCGTGATTGCTTCAAGATGAAGAAGATGTATGTGTATAATGTAAAAAATAAACAATACATTGTCAATATGCATACCTGACAAAAACAACTGCTCAAAATTAAGCTATTTAAAGTGACAAACAATTTTTAGAGTATCAAAACAAAAAGTTCAGAGAGAGGAGGGGAGATGAGGTGTGTTGGTGCTAGAAGGACAGGTTACGTGTATGGACGATGATCAGTTGTAGAGGAGACTGTCATAGAGCAGAAGAGGTGTAGTCAGGGGTCCTGGTGTGTGTGTGTGTGTGTGTGTGTGTGTGTGTGTGTGTGTGTGTGTGTGTGTGTGTGTGTGTGTGTGTGTGTGTGTGTGTGTGTGTGTGTGTGTGTGTGTGTGTGTGTGTGTTGCAATTTTTTATAGGCTGCACATATTATGCCAACATGCATACACATTTAGGCCAAGGAGATAAAAAAGTATTGGAGGACAGATAGGTCAACATTCCTGTCTTGTTTGATGTGGCAACAGTAAATAAGCAACTTTAAGAGGCTGTGACAAATCCCATGCAGCTGATGGCCTATACAAGCCACATGTAATGAATACTAGGTCAACATTCTTGTCTTGTGTGATGCAGTTTGGAGGTAAACCATACATACCGGTAGCATGTTTGTATAGCTACATGAAATTGTATATTCCAATTGACATTTACTGTATGTAAATGCTGCTTTTCTTGAATCTCTCAGGCATCCCAGCATAGCTCATGAACTCCAGCGTTGGCTAGCTGAAATAGTCTAGTGCAGTCGGTAACTACCTATATAAAATCTACATTTAATGAGGGACTTATGGGTCACTGATCGTTTATGCACACATTCAAAAGGCTATTGGTTATTCACATACGCAGTGTAACATGTCAAAACAGGTGGACAGTTTGTTTATCAAAACATGTTCCAAGGAGCCATCACAACTGGACCCTCCAACACTGATGGGAATTGTAAAGTTAATGGAGCAATTCTACATCCAATGTATGTGCACACATACGTAACTGCAGGCATGCAAGACCAGGGTGTAATGGGATGGTCAATAAAGGTACTAAGATGAATAACAGTGACACAGTACATATACTCGGCATACACAAAATATATATACATCAATAAAATGATGGAACAGCATACTTTACATGCATTGAGTACATATTATACCACTGAACTTCAATGTAGTACTCTAAGAAAAGATGATGTTATTGTGACCAAACATTTGTTATTTTTGTTGCATCAATGAAAAGTTGAAATGTGCAGAGATACCTCTGTGAGTTTGTTAAGAATGCCTGTATTCCCTATAGCTAGAGCACTGTAGCTGCTTGGGGATAGCAGACTTCCTGCCCGCAAGAAGTTTTTTTTTTTTTTGAAAGATTTATTTCACCAAATGATGAAAGGGATATGAGCATGAGGTACCACACCTATATGTAGGCTCATCCCAGAAATAAAAAAATAAAAAACAACAACAACAACAAAAAACACAACCTAGACTGTAATACAAAGACAAATATTTTCTAAACAAGACAGGATTCTGAGCAGAAATAACAAAATTAGGAAGGGAATTCCATGCAGGCACAACACGGTTAAAAAAGAGAACTTAAAAACAGTTAGTTAGGCAGAATTGAATCTGTAACTTCTGGTTGTGACTGGATCTAGTTCTTAAACAAAGACCGGGTGAGAAATAATATGTCTACATCAGTGAAACCATTTATGTACTTGTACCTTGATCGTTCCGCCAGTGACAATATACGGACAATTATTGAAAAACGGAAAGTGTATACGTGCAGAAATTCCAACGTTTAATTAACGGCACCTTGTCTTCCGGTGAGTTTTCAAGGACTCCTACCAACAAGGGAGAAGCTGTAGGCGCTCACTCTGCCAGCGGTTTTATAGATAAATGAGTCTACTATCGAGATCCAACGTTTCAAGTTGTAGCCTCTTACCGCTTCGTGTAGGGGAGCCGTTGTACACGAACGGTTCGATCGCACCCCGTGCAACAGGAGTGCGGTTTTTTGTTGCACGTTTTTGTTCTCCCCCCCTGAGCTGCATGAAACAGGTACCATTCGAAAGCACTGGAACAGGGCTACAAAATATGCAAAAACTAGGCGTGTACACGAACTAGGGTCTGGGATATACGCGCTGGTATGCGGACTGAAAAATTGCAGTAACGTCTTCAACTTGGATAATAGCTGACAGTACAAAAAAGACAAAACACACATGCCAGTTCTAACACTGCACATGCCTTTCATACTCCATATAAAAGGTAAGACAAAGATGCTGGAGTGTAAAGAATCATCCTAGCCTTTTGTAGAGCACCAGGGCATGAGCAGAAGTGGGGGACGGGGACAAGATCAAGGTAAAGATACATATAGTCTTGTCATGTGGAAACTCTCTGAAGAAGTGAAAATAGAATGCTGTGTGTGTGTGTGTGTGTGTGTGTGTGTGTGTGTGTGTGTGTGTGTGTGTGTGTGTGTGTGTGTGTGTGCGTGCGTGTGTGTGTGTGTGTGCGCGTGCACGTGTGTGTGTGTGTGCGTGCACATGTGTGTGTGCGTGTGTGTGTGTGTACGTGTGGGTGGGTGTGGGTGGGGGGGAGGGGGGAGCATATACATGTTTATAATTCTATTCTTGATTTGTGGGTGCCATCACTGGTCTCCTCTCCATAGCTACTCCGTCCACAGCAAGTCCCTAGAGCATGACAGAGCATTGAAAGGATCTTGCACCACCAAATTTTCAAACAGTCACAGAATCACAAATTCTTTTCCTAGCTATGCAAAATGTACCCAACTGATATATAGTTTGCAAGAACGGAGGGGAAATGCCTGGAAGATTTTATCGCATGCATGTTCAAAGTGTCTACAGGGAGGAACTCCAAAGCATCTTGAGGCATGGATAATTTGGCAATGTTCGTCCAACGGCTAGCTAGAAGATGAAGTATTTACAAAGTGAATTATTGCTTGGGACAAAGAACAAGTGGTTCTGTTCCCAGGCCTTTTCCTAGCTTTTGCCTTTGGACTTGACTTGTACTCAAATGTGACAAAAGCTGGAAAGAGCCTCAGAACATGGCAGTATGTTTCAGTGCCAGGAAATAGCAAAAAAAAAAAAAAAAAGAGTAACACACAAAATCATTAGGCTTTTGCTTCTGTAGCTTTGTCCTTTATAAATAAACTCGGTCTTTATGTTTCCCAGCTTTACAGCTTCCCAACTCGGCGTAATTCTCTCTTTTAAAAACCTAACTCATCATGCTAAACGCACTCAACTAGTAATTTACAGAGGCTCAGAGGCTTACCGCTGAAATAACTGCTGCAAATCACTTTGGCACTGCCCAGGATGGCTTTGCACGTCCTTCAGATGCTCTTAGCACAGAGCACAGCGACTCTGAGTGTCGTTACAAGTGCTTTTACGAACGCTGGCCGACATATCCTCACCACGTGGTGACTGAGTATTTTACAATTTTTGGGTCCGCATACCAGCGCATATATCCCAGACCCTAGTTCGTGTACACGCCTAGTTTTTGCATATTTTGTAGCCCTATTCCAGTGCTTTCGAATGGTACCTGTTTCATGCAGCTCAGGGGGGGCCAACAAAAACGTGCAACAAAAAACCGCACCCCTCTTGCACGCGGTGCGATCGAACCGTTTGTGTACAACGGCTTCCCTACACAAAGCGGTAAGAGGCTATAACTTGAAACGTTGGATCTCGATAGTAGACTCATTGATCTATAAAACCGCTGGCAGAGTGAGCGCCTACATCTTCGATCTTCTTGGCAAGAGACTTTGAAAACTCACCGGAAGACAAGGTGCCGTTAATTAAACATTGGAATGCGCCTGCGTTTTTACTTCCTGTTTTTCAATAATTCCCCGTATACTTGTCACTGGCGGAACGACTGCCCGACTGTGTGTATTGGGATTGGTGTCTCCTACGTTCCTCCAGAGACACCAATCCCAATACACACAGTCAGGTCTCATATCTTGGTATCCTAGGATTGCCTTTGTCACATGCCCAAGCTTTTGAGTATCTTTCTTGGTGTGTGGGCTCCATACAGGTGATGCATATTCAAGTAATGGAACCACAAGAGATTTTTATGATCATATGACCAGAATGAATTTGCCCAGTTGGTATATGGCCCTACAATACATACTATATTGACCTTAGAACTTTGAAAAGTACCGTCATTACATTTCCGCGTTCGGTTAAGCGGGCAAGCGACGGGAAGCTGGGCGCGGGCCTGGGAACGAGGCTACGAACAGCGCTTGAAGCGACGAGAGCTGTGGTGAAGGAGCGGGAGATGTCAAGCCGGCCAGTGAGGGACGCGTGCACTAATTTTCACGTTGCTACGGTCATGAAGATAATTCTGGTACTTGTAAGCTTGCTTCTTCCCTGGTACTGTGAGGTTGGAGAAGCACAGCTCATTGTACAAGTCAGGAGATACAACCAGAGCACTTCCTCTCCGTTCTCCTCTCTCCTGGAGTGTGATTATGATGTTGTGTCCACTTTATTTCACTGACCCCCAGGGCTTCTCTTTTGCTTGGTTTACGAAAACATATGCAAACATACCCTCAGAGGGCATCAGTGGAATACTGTACTACCCTAATCCGAGAGGTGCATGTTCAGAATTTGAACCTCCACCATATCTGCTGAACATTGTTAACACAACATGGTTTGCCATTGTCTATTACTACCCAGCTTGCACATTGGAGAAGATTTCTGCATTGAGGAATGCAGGATACAAATTGATGATCACTTACAGTTATGATAATCATTACAGAGATTTAGACTACCATCACGGTGAAGTGGAAGCTACAGAATTTCCAATTTCACTTTTACCTGAAGACTATGTGCACTACTTGGTAACTCTGAATGCGACATCTGTGAATGGTGATAGTTTGTTGGTTGTTTTCATGAGTGCTGATCCAACCACACAAATGGGGATTCAAGTTGCAATTGTAGTCTTCTTATGTTTGCTTGTCCTATTGTTGCCAATGGCATTGTGCATCTGCATTTTTGCTAACGTCTATCATGACAAGTACACAAGCGACAACTCTGCTATGCAAGGTCCACAAACAGAATCAGAAGAGAGAGAGGATGGTAGAGAGAGTGGAAGAGAGAATCGTGAAATGCCTACCTTGCCACAAAGAGAGCATGTAGTTAGAGAATTTGACCCAGAAGTCGAGACCGATACTACTTGTACAATCTGTAGGGATGACTTCAGTACTGGGGACTCTCTGGAGGTGTTGCCACGTGACCATATCTTCCATTCAGCATGCATTGAACAATGGTTGAGAGAAAAGCATGTGTGTCCTGTTTGCAGGAGCTATATCAACTATTAGACTATGGTATGCATAATATGCTTTGATCTTTTGAAGTTAATTAGGTATTTAAAATCAAGCAATTACTCCCGGGCAGGTCATTAAATGCTGTTTAGAAACCCAAGGTCATTAAAATGCTGTTTAGAAACCTAAGAACTTTTTTGTTATTTTGCAATGGAAGGGCCGATTCTCCCCTGGCCTCACCAGGAGAGCTACTGCCAGCACTGTATAGAGCGCTCGTACTGTACTGAGTACTAGCACAACAGCCAAAGTGTCACACAAATCTCGAGTTTTATTCGTGCAGCTGTAGTTCTTACTTGGTGTGTGGAACCACGCACAGTTGGACAGCTTCCCATCAGCTAGCCACTATCCTGACGGATGCCGACGATAATTTCACTTGCCAGGCGGTTGATCCAGGGATAGCGCTAGGACCAGTTTGTATTCGACGAGTCGTTGCCGCCACTCCCAGCGGAACTGGGATGCTAGGCGTTCAACTGCCAGTTCGGACCATTGTTTCATGGTCGCCAGCTTCCGAGAGCGGCTAGGTAGCAAGCTAGCTGCCCATCGGCATCATGGCCGAGCACCAGCAGCATCTTGGTTTCAAGTCGACGCGGGCGAAAGGCCTTTCGTCATCGATCCGACTCTGCCTCGACTGTAGAGCTGTTTCGGGGATCCTTTAGTGGCCTAAGCGTACTCAAATTCATCCTTTTCCAGTCAAAAAGCAGCAGCAACGCACAGCAACACAAGCTACGTCGATTCAAAAATTCAAAAATGCAATACCGGAAACAGAAACCGCTTACATAATCCGCCCACGCACTATGGTATGAACCGTAGTATATCGCGCGAATCATACTACAAATTCGCGCCCACAGTCTCGCGCCCATAGTCTAAGTCGGTTATTGCACTATGCCTCGGCTCTACGTTGTTTATAGAAACCTTCGCGATGTTACATAATCACCTCGGGCTTCGCCCTCGTTGATTATGTAACATCCCTCAGGTTTCTAAAACAGCGTAGAGCCTCGTCATAGTGCAATAACCTATACGTAGCGACACTTCTGAACACCCCCTTCACTTCATCGCAAGTAGTGGTGCTGTCTTAGTATGCTATTTAAGTGTAGTGTGTTCTAAAAATAAATAAAAAAACAACTAGATGACCATGCAGCTATATACATTTCAATGATTAATATTATTGATGCAGTGCTGATTCTGGAAGTCTTAGACCACACAAAGTTATCCAGTCTGTGTGTGGGTCAGTTTCACTGCACAACCTCCACTTCACTATATCCAGGCTTCTTATACTTGCATGTTTAGCCCTGCACGATGCATTTTGCTGCCTGTACAACTGGATTTGAGACATTTTCTGCTTGAAAGGAAAAAATGGGTGGTTTTCCTGGTCATTTTTAAGTTACTTGTAGGCCCAGAAACAGAAAATTAACTCTGTTTGGTGTTATGAGGACACCAAAGTCTAGTTGATACAATCCCATAAACAATCTTTCACTGCTTACAAGTGATATAAAAAATGAAACCACAAAAAGTCTCTAGACTGAACTCAACACACAAATACAGTCACTGCTGTTGTTGCTTACATACAGTACTAAATGTGTTCCTGATCTTTAATTGCTCCCGTGGGAAAGAGCCTGGATCTAAAGCCAACACAAATACCCTGTCTTGCCTCATCCAATGAAATGTTCATAAGGTGATGTAATATTACGTGGTAGAAGAAACACCACCTGTTTAGCCTCGTTCCCAGGCCCGCGCCCAGCTTCCCGTCGCTTGCAGTACGGTTAAGCGGGAGAGGGCCTGGTACATTTCCTCACGCGAGTGACGTCACGGACAGGGCAAATTATGCGAACGTGGGCGTCATGTAAACCACAAAAAACTTCGCTCGCACGCACGCACTGGAGCGCGACTATTCTGAGTCGAAAGATAGCAGCGCACGAAGGCGCCTTTATGTCGCTATTCACGAGACAGTCGGGAGGACAGAGTTTTACCAAGCCAAAACAGTGAAGACACACACCAGCAATCAGTGAGCAATTTAGTCGTGCTCGCCCATGTTCAATTAAAGTCTTTCTACCGCCTTTCTACCCGTGACGTCACTCACGTGAGAAAATGTACCAGGCCCTCTCCCGCTTAACTGTACTGCAAGCGACGGGAAGCTGGGCGCGGGCCTGGGAACGAGGCTACCACCTGTTACTATAGAAACAAGGGTAAATATAGAATATTGGACAAAAACCCTATAAATGGACCACACCTTGAATCCTGACTCAAAATGTGGGACCTCTTCCATGAGAGTTTGTCTGTTGTCCTTCCCAACTCTTCCACAACTCTTTCATGTTTGGTGTTGCCCAACCATTTAAAGCACTTGGAATTGAGAGTCTAAATGTAGCTACAAGAAACCCCACTGATCAAGGGAAAAGTGGCCTGGTATCCATGTGCGAACGATTCCGGAAATCTTCTGCGAACGAGTCCGATTATGGACAAGTTACACGTGGTTATTATGCGGAGAAATAACCAAACTAGGTATACGGCTTGCAGTGTGGCAGCTGTATTTACGCGGCGATGGCTTCCATTATCAGAGACACAAGGGGTGACACGACAAGGACTACGCTACAGCCATCGCCGGTTCCACCGTCACTGTGCTTGTGCCTTGTAGTTGAAAATAAACGGCAGAGTCTCGTAGCAGATGGACTTACCAAATCCCGTGGGTAGCCATAGGAATACGTCTTTACCATCGTAGATACATTTGATCGCATCCAGCTGCTCTGCTTTCAACATGAAATCTCCCCTTCCAATACAACAAAGAGCGAACTTGGGCGCTTTATTAAAATCCTCGCTTTATTAAAATCCTCGCTTTTACCTGCCATGTTCGCGGGATAAGCTTGAGACGGACGTGCTTCGGAGCTATACGCCAGTATACGGTAAAGATTAACGGTTCGTAAACGATGGTATACGATACCCCATTTCATGGGGTTTTTTGCGCATGCGCAAACAGTGGATACCAGGCCACTTTTCCCTCCTCCCACGTGGCACATGACTGCCAGCCTTGTCAAAAACCTTGTGCACCCTCACACCCATTGCGACTTTGTCCCTTGAGTTATTTTTGTAGCTTGCACCCACTGTCCTAAGAATTTTAGTTATCATGTAACTGTGTCCTATGTCCTCTGGTAGCAGACACTGTACAAGTATTGCTTTTACTATGCTACCTTGTTTCAAGTTGTTTGTGTGGTCTTTGGCATTGCTACCACATCAAGTCTCAGGCCATCAAAAGGTCAAGTGAGGGAGGGCCTAAAAGGAGACTGAACATTCGATCACTGTGTACAACTAGTGTCATGAGTTAACAAAGTAGAGTTACTATTAGTAGCTACATTCAGTCAATCTTGGGTCAGTCAACAATCATCAGACAGATTGTTTTCAGAATCACGCAGGGGAAGGAAGGGTCTGGTGATATTTCTGTGTCCTATGCTGCGGTTGATGAGTACCCAATCAAGATTGCAGAGATAAATAGATACACTCTGCTACCGTAAACCATTCAGTTATACATTCTGCTGTCTATCAAGCAGACTTCCAGAGTCAAAAATCGCTTGAACTTCCAACTACCCCAAACAGTAGGCAAGTACTAAAGCTCTTTTCAAGAGCTAGCATTGTGCAACATCTTCCTTGTGACTGCATTGGACACCTACCAAGCATCACCAGACCCTTCCCTGTGCATGATAAGGCCCTTCCAACTGGTATTCCTGTTTCTGGTCAGGGGTTTTCCCTGGCAATGACACGGGAAGATACTTATCAACCTAGAAACCAAGTACTTCCACACAAAACACTAAAGTTCACTAACACCATACACAACAGCCAAGTGAGATACCTACAAAAAGTCACAAAAGGAATGAATAAAACGTACTGAAGCCAACATGACAGACACCTTTCCTATTTTGCTTAGTTTGCTTAGTTTGCTAGGCTGATGGCAATCGATTTACAACTCACCACAAATTCACCATACTGCGCATGCGCAGAAGTTGAGTTGCTGAAACAGGAATACCAGTTGGAAGGGCCTAATGAAAGCACATGTACACTTGTGACTAGCGACTAGCTACATATATCAAGAAACTAAATGTGCTTTACAATGTTGCTCAAGTCACAAAGCCATGGTGGATATTTGCCAAAGTCATAGCCAAAATGAGTCGCCAGTTGGCAGTTAGTCTATCAAGCTAGAACATCTCTCATTGGAGGTGGATGAGAGATGGTCAATAGACTACTGAGCAATCACAGTCAAACTTAGGTAGTCACAATTGTGACACCAGTCACAAACATATTAACGTTGAAACACTGCACATGTGTAGTCTGAACCCCAGACCCTTCTGGCTGAGGCCTGAAGGGTCTGGGGTCCAGACAAGCACATGTGGGAGTGATCTCTCCTTGACGCAGGTCCATTGGATCAAACACATTCCGCACTGAGCGCTGACCACCCCCCATCATGTGATTTCCTAACAATCAGGTAGCAAACTATGTTACCTGGTTCTCTTCTCTGCAAGTTCTTGCCTCCAATCTCTGGTACCAAAGGTGGACATAGTGCTCCTGCAGTGGAGTTCCAGAACCTGTTACTGTCTGTCATAATCCACCATACCCTACATACAGCTACATAGGATTCGCTCTTTTGTGTTTTCCTGCACCGATACTGGCATACACGCTCGTGAAATTGTAAGGGGAATTCCCACATTAGATGACGTATCCAATGAGCTCACAAAGAGGGTGGGGCCAGTTTGCCACAAAAACAAAGGTGTTCTGACGCCAGTGCTCACATACACGTCTTAGTGTGAACGTTTAAAGCCAAGTTTATAAGCTATAGATCGTACTGACTTGTAGCTGTAACGTTGACAACAACTCAGAACTACAGGGCCTACTCACATCATTAGTAAGTTGTCCACATAACATTGTCATTGTTCGTTGATGCAGGCAACAGATGGGAAACTGAACTGTTTTCTTTTGTACGTGCTATAAGAATTATTAAATATCCGCTAGTAATCCATGCAGTGAGTGAGTTTCATACAAAACAAACAAGGGTGCACAGGGAGTCTACTGAGTCGCAAGCCAGACCCAACCAACCTCCGCGCGGATCGCTTTCAGTATCACGCACGGGGAAGGAAAGCGATCCGCACTGGGGCTGGTTGGGTCTTGCTTGCGAGATGACAGTCTACATGGTCTAGCCCTACCCAAATTTGCTTCATCACAAGATGTGTCAGCCATGTCATCAGACATTCGTACAAATTACCTTAAAAGCAGGATGAAGTTATTACTAAGCTACTGCATGTACTCTTAACAGTACAGTAGCTAATAACTTCATCCTGCTTTTAAGGTAATTTGTACAAATGTCTGATGACATGGCTGACACATCTTGTGATGAGGCAAATTTGGGTAGGGCTAGACCATGTAGACTTCATGTACTCTTAACAGTATCTTGAGATTAGGCTCATGCAACTAGCTACACTCAACAACTTTATAAGAGAGTTTATGTACAGTCTCTTTGCGAAGTGACTGTGCTGATAATCATTTTTGCTTTCTTTACAGCTTTCTTTACAGTGACAAGCTGATCATGGGGATTGATCTTGCCACATGGCGGGCTCAAATTGGGCTCAACTACTACCACATGTGTCGCCCCCTCCAGACCAGGTGGAGAAGCAGTGGTGGTCGGCTGTATCAGCCAGGGGTGGCCAGCTGGGGAGTTGGGGAAGTCATGAATGACACACCCCTGGTGCTCAAGGGCTGTATAACAGTTGTTGCTCTGTTACTGATACTGCAGTATGTAGTCCATTCTTGGTCCAAGCTGAGGAGGAGAGGTGGGAGTGGCAAGGTGCGCTGCCATTGGCGAGGGTCCACTTCTCGAGTGAAGGGGATTTTGGATGGTGGGGGGACCCTGCTGCTTAGAGCCATCGTGGTTGTGGTACCTCTACTCCTGGTGATAGCAGGGGATGTGGAGCTAAACCCTGGACCTCCCAAGAGGGAAGGTAACTAAAGTAATTGGATACCTGTTTAGCTTATTGTGATGGTAGTACTCTTGTATCAAACCCTTACTGATAATGACTTACCTGGGCATGGAGATAAGAAGCAACGTACATTCTTTGTTTTCCAGCACTGACACTAAAAGCTGCCATCAATGCACTGCATTCAGTGTGCCACAAGTGGTATAATATTGGGGTGCAATTGGAAGTTCCAACATTTCAACTAAAAAACATCGAGAGAAAATCAAGTGACTCAATGGACCAGCTGCGCGATACACTGGACTATTGGATGAACAATGACTCTTCTGCTTTCTGGAGTCAGATTGTTGATGCACTGAAAGCCCCCAGTGTTGGTGAGAAACGGTTAGCTGAGGAAATAGAAGAGAAATATTGTTGTCCAGAGGAACAAAGCAGCTGTGATGAGTCAGAAGTAGTTCAGTGTCGGCAAGGTATGTATGTATGTATATGTATATGTATGTATGTATGTATGGTCTGTCTGCATGTATGTATGTATGTATATATGTATGTATGTATGTATGTATGCGTGCGTGCTCTTCTCATCTGCACTGAGATGTGTGCTCCTCTCTCTGCAGAAGTTTCATCGATAACCCAGACAACTCCAGAGGAAACATCATTTGCTGCTGCACCTGATGCTGGTGTGCTCATCTTAGAAAGTTCTAGTACTAGTACAGCAAGATACAGTAGCAATATCAGCCCTCCTCTGAGTGAGGATCTTGAACCAGTGCGAAAGAAACCACGACTTGATAGTGACACCATACCTGAAGGTAGCAGTAGCAGCCCCCTTCCAAGTGAGAGGTCTCAGAAGCCACCATTTGGGTGTGGGTGTGGCAAGTGCACATTCTTCAACTTTATACAGAAAGGATGTCCAACACCAGTCCCCTCAACAAGTTCCTTCCCCTACCTGAACCTCAGTGGACTCACCCATGAACAGCAGCAAGAACTCGAGGGAAGGCTGAGGTTTGAGTCTCGAGAAATAATGATGCGATTCCAGGAGCTTGTTTCTGCAACAATCAAGTCCCTCATTACACGAAATGTACCACTAGATGAGCTTGTGTCACATGTCATGACTCTTGGATCATTTGACCCAGTGTTCAAGGAGACACAAGTGCCATTATTTCAATATTGCTTCCAAAAATTGGAATCTGCAGACACTATTCCCAAAGTATTCCTGGTCCTCAAAGACTACTTCTCCTTCTTCAACTATGACATCATTGAACACATTATCAAGGTGCTTGGCATAGAGGAAGACAAAGCTAATTTGGAGAGTTACAAGAGTACATTCAATCGATATGCAAAACGAAGGATCTATGAATGTGGACCACATTTTGGACCTGTAAGTGACACTGACCATGCTGATGTGTTTGTGAAAGTGGATTCACGATATGACAACTACACTGTTGAAGAGATCAAGGGGTTTTGTAACAAACTCAGTGATGTTCTTCAGGTTTCATCCCAAGGTGTTTTGCGTCTATGTCGAGTAGAGAAGGGATGTTTCCAGCTCACATTCCAGGTGCCTTCCTTTGTGCAGTATGAGATATTTCCACTGTCCAGAGAGCAGAAAATAACTCTAGAAGCTGAGGGTGTGATCAAACTTACATGTGGGGAGTACCAGTTCCCAGATGATGAAGACTGTGCTGAGAAACTTCATCTGAAAATGGATGCTAGTGGTAAGTTTGTGCATGTGGCTATCTACAAAGCTAAGACTGCTATGCTGAGACCTTTCTTTCATGACCCTCTTGCAGTTGAAGTGGAGCCTTTTGAACCAATGAAGAAAAAACCACAGCTTGATACTACCACAGAATCTGATGGTGTGTTCTTGATATCTAACCTGTCAGTTAGCTACTAGTGTGACACCTCAAACAGTACTGTGTCAATGTTCAATGCTACATTACATTTTTTATATTACAGTTGAGGATGTTGAAGTGTATGAGCCAGAAAGAAAGAAACCTCGACTTGATATTGACAGAGACTCCGCCATGGGACTCAGTGTATTCACTAGTGGAAAGAGCACTACATTGTCTGAGGTAAGCCTCTTAATTTCAACTACACATTACGCATTTACCTACACTGTGTTGATGTGTTCTTTAATAGGATCCCCTTGACAAGGAGCTGGAGGAGTTGGATTTTGAACTGAGAGTGCAGGGTCTTACGGAAGCATCATCTTTCCACAAGTCTGGAAAAGGGTTAGAACTCCATCAGGCAGCAGCAAAAGGACAGTTGGAGTATGTCAGATTCCTTGTTGAGAAGAAGCTTTACAACCCAATACAGGGAGATCAAAATGGCACTAGTTCGTTGCATGTGGCAGTGCTTAAAGGGAATATGCAAATACTGAAGTATTTCATCACTGAATGTAACTGCAGCCCAGCATGTTCAGGCCCATTTGGCTTAACACCACTTCATTTAGCTAGTGAACACGGCAATCTTGACATGGTCAAGTATCTGGTTCTTGAACAGCAGATTGATCCATTTTGTGAAGATCAGAATGGAAACACTCCACTGCATAGAGCTTGTGTAGGTGGCTGTCGGGCAGTTGTTGAGTTTCTTACTTCAGAACATGAAAAATATACTCCCATCACAGAGCTTGTGAGTGATCTCAAAAACAAATGGAAGAGCACACCTCTCCACAGTGCAGTAGTAAATGGTCATTTAGGCATACTCCAATTCTTCATCTCTGATCAGAAATGTGACCCAAACCTTCCAGGTCTGTATGGTAGAACTCCTCTTCACTATGCTGCTGAGTTTGGTCATTTGCACATAGTCAAATATTTGACTAACAAACAAGGCTGCAATCCATCATGTTTAGATGACAACAAGTGCACTCCACTTCACTGTGCTGCCATAAAGGGACACACTGACATTGTGAAGTTCCTCACAGTGGAGAAGCACTGTGACCCGATGTGTAGAGATTTGAATCTGAGCACTCCTCTTCACATGGCAGCACAGAAAGGTCATGAAAATATAGTAAAGTTTCTTGCTCTTGAGATGCACTGTGACCCAACAAGTAGAAATGCTTATAATGCCACTGCTCTACATCTAGCAGTAATTAGTGGGCATTTGGACATAGTTGAATTCTTCATCTCTGATCAGAGCTGTGACCCAAACATTCGAGGAGGTCAGTATGGTAGAACTCCTCTTCACTCTGCTGCTGAGTTTGGTCATTTGCACATAGTCAAGTATTTGACTAACAAGCAAGGCTGCAATCCATCAAGTTTAGATGACAACAAGTGCACTCCACTTCACTGTGCTGCCGCAAAGGGACACATGGACATTGTGAAGTTCCTTGTTGCAGAGAAGCACTGTGACCCAATGTGTAGAGATTTGAATCTGAGCACTCCTCTTCACATGGCAGCAAAAAATGGTCATGAAAATATAGTAAAGTTTCTTGCTCTTGAGAAGCACTGTGACCCAACAAGTAGAAATTTGAATCAGAACACTCCTCTTCACATGGCAGCAAAAAATGGTCATGAAAATATAGTAAAGTTTCTTGCTCTTGAGATGCACTGTGACCCAACAATTACGAATGCTAACAATCATACTCCTCTACATCTAGCAGTAATTAGTGGGCATTTGGACATAGTTGAATTGTTCATCTCTCATCAGAGCTGTGACCCAAACATTCCAGGTCAGTATGGTAGAACTCCTCTTCACTATGCTGCTGAGCTTGGTCATTTGCACATAGTCAAGTATTTGACTAACAAGCAAGGCTGCAATCCATCAAGTTTAGATGACAACAAGTGCACTCCACTTCACCGTGCTGCCGCAAAGGGACACATGGACATTGTGAAGTTCCTTGTTGCAGAGAAGCACTGTGACCCAACAAGTAGAAATTTGAATCTGAGCACTCCTCTTCACATGGCAGCAAAAAATGGTCATGAAAATATAGTAAAGTTTCTTGCTCTTGAGATGCACTGTGACCCAACAATTACGAATGCTAACAATCATACTCCTCTACATCTAGCAGTAATTAGTGGGCATTTGGACATAGTTGAATTCTTCATCTCTCATCAGAGCTGTGACCCAAACATTCCAGGTCAGTATGGTAGAACTCCTCTTCACTATGCTGCTGAGCTTGGTCATTTGCACATAGTCAAGTATTTGACTAACAAGCAAGGCTGCAATCCATCAAGTTTAGATGACAACAAGTGCACTCCTCTTCACTATGCTACCATAAAGGGACACATGGACATTGTGAAGTTCCTTGTTGCAGAGAAGCACTGTGACCCAATGTGTAGAGATTTGAATCTGAGCACTCCTCTTCACATGGCAGCAGGAAATGGTCATATAGACATAGTAAAGTTCCTCACTCTTGAGATGCACTGTGACCCAACAAGTAGAAATGCTTATAATGCCACTGCTCTACATCTAGCAGTAATTAGTGGGCATTTGGACATAGTTGAATTCTTCATCTCTGATCAGAGCTGTGACCCAAACCTTCCTGGTCAGTATGGTAGAACTCCTCTTCACTGTGCTGCTGAGTTTGGTCATTTGCACATAGTCAAGTATTTGACTGACAAGCAAGGCTGCAATCCATCATGTTTAGATGACAAGTACACTCCACTTCACTATGCTACCATAAAGGGACACATGGACATTGTGAAGTTCCTTGTTGCAGAGAAGCACTGTGACCCAATGTGTAGAGATTTGAATCAGAACACTCCTCTTCACATGGCAGCAAAAAATGGTCATGAAAATATAGTAAAGTTTCTTGCTCTTGAGATGCACTGTGACCCAACAATTACGAATGCTAACAATCAAACTGCTGTACATCTGGCAGTATATAGTGGACACTTGGACATAGTTGAATTCTTCATTTCTGGTCAGAAATGTGACCCAAACATTCGAGGAGGTCAGTATGGTAGAACTCCTCTTCACTCTGCTGCTGAGTTTGGTCATTTGCACATAGTCAAGTATTTGACTAACAAGCAAGGCTGCAATCCATCAAGTTTAGATGACAACAAGTGCACTCCACTTCACTGTGCTGCCGCAAAGGGACACATGGACATTGTGAAGTTCCTTGTTGCAGAGAAGCACTGTGACCCAATGTGTAGAGATTTGAATCTGAGCACTCCTCTTCACATGGCAGCAAAAAATGGTCATGAAAATATAGTAAAGTTTCTTGCTCTTGAGAAGCACTGTGACCCAACAAGTAGAAATTTGAATCTGAGCACTCCTCTTCACATGGCAGCAAAAAATGGTCATGAAAATATAGTAAAGTTTCTTGATGCACTGTGACCCAACAATTACGAATGCTAACAATCATACTCCTCTACATCTAGCAGTAATTAGTGGGCATTTGGACATAGTTGAATTCTTCATCTCTCATCAGAGCTGTGACCCAAACATTCCAGGTCAGTATGGTAGAACTCCTCTTCACTATGCTGCTGAGCTTGGTCATTTGCACATAGTCAAGTATTTTACTGACAAGCAAGGCTGCAATCCATCAGGTTTAGATGACAAGAAGTACACCCCACTTCATTGTGCTGCCATGAAGGGACACACAGACATTGTGAAGTTCCTTACAGTAGAGAAGCATTGTGATCCGATAATTCAGAACCTTCATAACAATACTGCTCTTCACAATGCAGTATTGGCTGGTCACTTAGAAATAGTTAAGTTTCTCATTGAGGAGCTGAACTGTCCTCCAGACATCCCAGGACTGCTTAACATGACCCCACTCCAAATGGCTGTACGTGTAAATCACTCAGAGATTATTCATTATCTACAAAACCGCAGTGATCAATGAAAACTGCTTTGATACCTGAAAATCTACCCCCAAAATTAATTGTGTAGTTTGAAGTATATTATCATTTCAATTTGTTCTCTTTTTGCTGTATACGTAGCCGATACATGTTGTTCCTCACAAGTTAGCACATACACTGTACAATTAATGTGGCTGCAATTGGGATAATTTTGTACACATTGACAGCAGATGAGTGCTGTCTTAGCTTATTAGTGACATATAATCAGTATACAATGTAATCGCAAATTACAACCATCAACTAGTTGCACAAAAATTGGGCACGCATGTTTTATAATGTTTCACGATCAAAACCTGAAAGATAGAAAGTCCTGTCACATCTGTGAACCTTTTCTGAGTGTCTGGAAAGAACACTAAGGAATACATAGAATCATAGTGCCACACTGGACTACTTCAAGCAAAGCTACTCATATCTAATGTGTGAAATGTTGAAGTGTTGGTTAGATACACCTGTTGACTCACCTCCTACCTAGTTGTCACTGCCTTGAGGTCACAAGAAGATTATCCCGAACTGGTTCAGTTGAAGTATTGTTCACAAATACAACAAGTGAAGGAGGAGCCCAGCAACCCTACCAAGGTGGAGAAGAGTGAAGGTCAGGCTACCCAACTGAAAGATCAAAGCAGGCAAACTCATGCTAGTTCTGCACCAACACCCATCCCTTCAGCAAGTTCTTTCCCCTACCTTGACCTCAGTGGGCTCATCCATGAGCAGCAGCAGGAACTCAGGGGAAGGCTGAGGTTTGAGTCTCGAGAGATAATGATGCGGTTTCAGGAGCTTGTGTCTGCAACAATCAAGTCCCTGATCAGAAGAAATGTACTACTAGATGAGTAATTGTCTCATGTTATGACTTTGGGAGCATTTGATCCTGTGTTCAAGGAGCCGCAAGTGCCACTATTTCAATACTGCTTTAAAGAGTTGAAAACTGCAGACACTATTCTTAAAGTATTTCTGGTCCTCAAAGACTACTTCTCCTTCTTCAACTATGACATCATTGAACACATTATCAAGGTGCTTGGCATAGAGGAAGACAAAGCTAATTTGGAGAGTTACAAGAGTACATTCAATCGATATGCAAAATGAAGAATCAATGAGTGTGGACCACATTTTGGACCCGTAAGTGACACTGACCATATGCTGATGTGTTTGTGAAGGTGGACTCCCGGTATGACAACTATACTGTTGAAGAGATCAAGGGGTTTTGTAACAAACTTAGTGACACTCTTTGTGTTTCATCAGAAGGTGCTTTGCGTCTATGTCGAATAGAGAAGGGATGTCTTCAGCTCACATTCCAGGTGCCCTCATTTGTGCAACAGAAGGCATTTCCAGCAAGAGGGAACTCTGGAAGCTGAGGGTGTGACTACACTTACATGTGGGGAGTACCGGTTCCCAGATTGTGCTGAGAATGGTCGGCAGGTATTCTTGGATGACCCTCTTGCAGTTGAATTGGAGGGTTTTGATCCAGTCCAGAAAAAACCACAGCTTGATACTGACACCAGTGTGTGTTTGACACCTAACGTGCTAGTTAGCTAGTGACCAACTTACCACTCTTACAGTCTGTACCACAAATAGTGCATGTCATGCAGTACTTGACGGTATGGTAGTTGATTTCATTGCAGTTGAAGCAGTTGATGTCAATGAGCCAGGAACCACAACTTGATATTGATAGAGACTCAGCCATGGGATTCAGTGTATTCACAGGTGGAAAGAGCACTACATTATCTGAGGCAAGTCTTTTTAAGTTCATTACTCGTATACCTACATTGTTATAGCAGGTGGTACTGTGTCAACTGCTTTTTTGGGGGGGACAGTAGGATTCTCTGGACAGAGGGCCAGAAGAAATGGACTTTGAACTGAAAGTGCAGGGTCTTGTAGAAATGCGCAAGTCTGGGAGTGATATGGAGCTACACCGTGCAGTAGCAATGGGACAATTGGAGATTGTCAAATTTCTTGTTGAGAAAAGCACTGCAACCCAAAGCAGAAAAATCAGAATGTACATGACTTTAATGCCCTTCACATGGCAGCAATTACAGGAAATCTCCAGATACTCAAGTATCTTATCATTGAAAGGAACTGCAACCCAGCATTTCCAGGTCAAATTGACATGCATGACACCACTTCATTTAGCTAGTCAACAAGGTCACCTTGATGTGGTTAAATATCTGGTGGATGAACAACAGATGGAACCACTGCGTGAAGATGAGCATGGAAACACTGCACTGCATAAAGCTTGTGCAGGTGGCTGTCAGACAGTTGTTGAGTTTCTTACTTCAGAGCTTATGCAGTATACTCCCATTCCAGAACTTTTGAGTGACCTCAAAAACAAATGGAACAGCACACCTCTTCACTCTGCTGTAGCACATGGTCACCTGGGCATTCTCCAATTCTTTATCTCTGATCAGAAGTGTGACCCAAACATTCTAGGTCAGCATGGTAGAACTCCTGTTCACTATGCTGCTGAATGTGGTCGTCTCCACATAGTCAAGTATCTGACTGACAAGCAAGGCTGCAATCCATCGTGTTTGGCAGATAATATGTACACTCCTCTTCACATAGCTGCTGAATTTGGTAATTTGCACATAGTCAAGTATTTGACTGATGAGCGAGGCTGCAATCCATCATGTCTGGATGAAAACAATTACACTCCACTTCATCATGCTGCCATAAAGGGGCACATTGACATTGACATTGTGAAATTTCTTACTGTGAAGAAGCAATGTGATGCAATGTGTAAAGATTTTAATCCAAGTACTCCTCTTCATGGGGCAGCACTAAATGGCCACATGGAAGTAGTAAAGTTTCTCACTGTTGAAATGCACTGTGACCCAACAAGTAGAGATGAGAACAATGACACGGCTCTACATCTATATAGCAGTACTGGAAGGGCATTTAGATATAGTCCAATTCTTTATCTCCAATCAGATATGTGACCCAAACATTCCAGGTCAGTATGGTGGCACTCTTCTTCACTGTGCTGCAGAGTTTGGTCATCTGCACATAGTCAAGTATTTAACTGATGAGCAAGGCTGCAATCCATCATGCTTGGATGAACACAATGAAACTCCACTTCACTTAGCTGCTGTGAAGGGACACACAGCCATTGTGAAGTTCCTTACTGTGGAGAAGCACTGTGACCCAGCAATACGAAACATTTATGGCAATACTGCTCTGTACTCCAGACATTGCATTTATAGGTGGTATACTCAATACATGAACAACATGACCTTACTTGAAATATGACTATACAAGAAAACCACCCTGATATTGCTCACTATTTACAGTGAAACAATTACTGCAGCTTTTGTGTTAATTGTTTTCGAATTTGCTTTGGTAAGTAACTACATACCCCCCAGTAAGAATTATGAGTATTATGTTACAGCAATCTTTGCTGCTTTATATCACAGTCACACAGCCACAGACCTCAACAAACCTGATTGACACCCTCTCAAGGTCTAGCTAAGTTCAGGAGAATGGTAAGCCAACCAAGCTCACTCACCTGTTATTGAGAAAGGGAAAATCCCATGCACATAAATGCTGCTGAAGGATGTAAGGTTTCTCGAGATTGATTCCTTTTTGATACTGTAAGGTTTCTTGAGAAAGGAAAGTCCCACACAAGTACTATAAACCAAGAATCCTGTAGCTACCATGTATATATGTTACATTCTCCAATCTGATTGGTCCTCAATCATCCATAGTAGTATACATGCATTAAGGTAGTTGGCCTCATGTATTGGATCAAGAGCGCATAAGAACGGGCGGCTAGAGTAAGAGCGTGTAACTCCAATAGAAGCCCGTAGTCCGGGCAAAATTATTGAACCGTACTAAAAATAGAACACCCGGTCACGTGCGCGCTTAGCAACAATGCATAAGGGCCTATGTCAACGCAGCGTGCGCAGGGCGTGTTACTATTTTTAGTACTGGCGGTAAATTCCGCCCGGTTTCGAATTTTACGTAGTTACACGCTCTTACTCTAGCCGCCCGTTCTTATGCGCTCTTGTTGGATATATACCACCTATAAATGCAGATACATGTGTAATCATACTCAGTTTACCCAAGGTGCAGCAGGTTATATAATTATCAATACCACATTGAGACAGTATAGCTATAAATAGGCTGTGTAATCTATTCTACATGAAGGGCTGAAGTCCATTATAATACTCATCCAATGGAATGCTTATAAAGTGATACAATATGGTATACGAAATTAACAGAATCTACATAAACTGTCAGTTTATATGATACCCACCTGTTACTATAGAAACAAGGGTATATGAAGACTATTGCAGGACAAAACCTATAAATTGACCAAGTGTTGAACCGTGACTCGAAAGCGTAGGACCTCTTCCATGAGAGTTTGTCCGTTGAAACAACATGTATATACTTAGGTAGATATTATATTACTGTGAGCGTGCATAAAAGATGCTAAAGTTAGATGGTACTGTGAAGTGTACATTTGAATGATGACTGATAAATACAAACTGAAACCGTGATTGCTTCAAGATGAAGATGTATGTGTATAATAAAAAATAAACAACACATTGTCAATATGCATACACTGACAAAAACAACTGCTCAAAATTAAGCTATTTAAAGTGACTAGAACAATTTTTAGTGTATCAAAACAGTTCAGAGGAGAGGAGGGGAGATGAGGTGTGTAGGTGCTAGAAGGACGGGTTATGTGTGTGGATGATCAGTTGTAGAGGAGACTGTCATAGAGCAGAAGAGGTGTAGTCAAGAGTGGTCCTGGTGTGTGTGTGTGTGTGTGTGTGTGTGTGTGTGTGTGTGGGTGGGTGGGTGTGAGAGAGAGGACATATGAGTGCAATGCATCTGACCACAATGGGTGTGTATGTGTTTGTACAAGTGTACATAAACTTACATTATACAGGCCTATAGGCAGGTCTGGTTTCTCCCACCTCACTGAAGATCTCTCTCCCTGGTGAGCGGGACCGCTGTCTGCGGTTGCCCACCCCAATATCTGATGCCGTGCCTCTGTGAGGAAAGTCCCATGGCATGCCTGTGTGGTACAAACCATCAGAGTCACCAAGATCAAACAGGTATACCTATATATAGATAGGCTATATACTGTGATTAACCCTTTAAAGTCCGAATGTTGCAGATCTGCAACACTTTGACATTGAACTATTTTGTGGCTTCTCTCTTTGCAATGCTTTTCGCCCAAGCGCCGACATTGTTACAGTAAGTTTATCAGTGCTTCCTCTGCCTCAGGGTCTAGTAATAAAGGCGGGCTAAGGTCCTGTGCACTGGAGCAAGCAGCTGTCAAAACAGAGACGGTGTGCCAGTGATAACGTCGATCGAACGGTACAAGTAAAACGGCCTTTGTTCCGAGCTTACCTGGAGTAGCGCTCCTGTTGTGAGTTACTATGAACCTCTTCTCTCCAGCAGTGAAGGGATTAGCAGCAGGAAACGTGAAAACAGACAGTGTTACAAAGCTACGACTAACATGCTTACCGCGTAGCTACCTCGGAGTTGGTCCCACCCCTTGCATCCCACCTCTTCCTGCCCAGAGCAATAACCATTATAAATAACTATCGGGGCATACCCCCGAGGCTGTAGAACGCTGTAATTATTGTCGTAGGGTGTATTGAGCAGCGCTACACGCTCTTGAAGCACAGTTGTCAGCAGCTATACCACGTAGCAGGGCCGGCGGAGCCGGTCCGGTTGCTCAGGCCATGGCCGGACCAATTTTTGAGACTTTCCAAGATTTTTCGAGCGGCCACATGCTCGTGCAGGCTGGGAAATATGCGTGCTTGTCGCCTGCAAGCTAAGTGCCGGCGATGCCAGACTAATGTAGCATAGTTTGGCCCTATAGCTGTAGCGTTCATCGCTTGCCGCGGCTGCACGAATAGCATAGTTCGGTCCTGGCTGCAGCTTTCGTCGCCAAAAATGGACTCAGAAGCCATCTCAGAGAATCAAATTTGAAAAAATTTCCCCTGGGGGAGCATGCCCCCAGACCCCCCTAGGTCACATTCTACGTGCTAACGCACGCACTCGCGAACAACTGCCAGTAAGCCGGACCAATGAAATTTTGCTTCCGCCGGGCCTGCGTAGAGTAAATTTTGCAAGTAATTTTAGGACACAAAGACATCAGTACGAAAGGGTTGTTCTGTGGCAGTTCCGGGTTGAAATCGAACATTATTTTGTTGCATGTTTTCATTGTGTTACCACATTTGATGCACTGCAGCGCAGAACTTCGTTAAGAGTGGGACTCATATGCACAATGTACAAGTGTCAGGTATTCATGCATCTACGCAGCGTACATGAACCCCATCCTTAACAAAAGTTCTGCACTATAGCACTTCAAGTGTGGTAACATGATCGAAATACAGATAGGCTATATACTGTGATTAACAGGTAGATTAGTACAAAAGAGAGTACAAAGATGATGGCAAATGTATGTTGTATCATGCCATGCCCCACCCCTTGCCCCTCCCCCTCACCTCCAGGTGAAACATCTCTGATGCTGTCACTGTTGCTCATCTCAGTTGATGTCTCACTAAACACGGACTCACTCCTCCCGCGCCTCCTTGAGCCGTTCATTTCTTCTGGCATGTGTGCCACATGGTGAGGTGGTTTGACCTCAAATCCCACTTCCTCCATAGGGTACATCCCATTGTTCATACTGTTCTCCATGCTCGAGTCCAAGGGGGGACGAATGTAGACCATCCTCTCTTCACTCGCAGCATCCAGCCTGGGGAGACGACTGTCACTGTGCAGTGACTTCCCTCGACTACCCTCTCGTGCTGCAAAATTATCAGCGGCTGTGGTGCTATAAGAACGTTGTTGCATACCTCTCCTGTGTCCAACATTGTGACCTGGGTCAGCTGGGTAGCCAACTGCTGCTGACATCTGCGGAAATATCTCATTGCTCTGGGTGAGCATGGGAGGGGAGTGAGCGGGAGGAGGGGGAATGTTGTGCGCACGGTGGTGCGACATTGCGTGAGCAGTGCTCGGCCTCTTAACCTCACTTCTGGGAAGTGTGTTACCATTTTCTGGAACCTCATAGGGCGATGGGTAGCTGCCTTTAGCCGCCCGTGGGTGTGAGTTTGAGCGTTGGCTGGGGTGCTGGCTGGTATGTTGGCCTGGGTGAGCATGTGCCTGTGTGCTTGTGAAAACAGAGCTAGCTCCACTATGGTCTGTGAAAGATCTTGTCATTGGCACAAAACCAACTTCTGAAGACTCCTTAAGCTGCGGCATGGGCCCGGGGTGGGGCATCTTTCTAGGAGGTCCCATGGCATTTGTAGCAGCACTTCCCAAGAACACGACTTCTTCTGGGAGAGCTTGCAAGGTGGTGCCAGGCTCAGACATGGGGCTTCGAGGAAGGGGGCGACTTGTCATGAATGCGAGGTTGTTAGTTGGTGTGGTGACATTTCCAAAGGGCATTGGTTCTTCTTCTGGGAGTGTTTGTAAGGTGCAGCCAGGCTCAGACACGGGGCTTCGAGGGAGGGGACGGGTTGTGAAGACCATGAGGTTGGGGTTGTTGGGATTGGTGAAGGATGCAGAAGAGGAGGGAGGGGTGCGGGGAGAGAAGGGGTGAAGAGGAATGGAAGGGCTGTACAGTCCCTCACCACCTGCACAAACAAGAAGAATGTTATTTCCCCCCTCATGAACTAGAAGAAACTAATGTACAGTAGATCTGGTCTAAGGCCACTTGTGACAGTATCATAGATACTTGCTAATACATCCCCCCTTTTCTACACTACGTTGAGTCTAAAGTTGGAAAGGGGGTGTCTATTTGACTACTGAATTAGTCTCAACTACCATATATCAGGTATGGGGTAATATTTTGTCAGTTTTCGCGGGTTTTGTTTGGTCTGTGAAATTTAATCCATAGTTGTTGCATGTGAACTTCTAAGCGTGGCATTGTCTATGAAGCTGTACATCTCTACTTTGTGGCACAGGTAAGAATCCTGCCAGTATCCTGAGCCCACAATTCCTATACAAGTCCACTGTCAACGCTGCCAATCCTGAAATAAGGTATTTCCTGCAGACTACTTTGAACAAAGGGCCATGAGCAAAGTTGATGCAAGAATTGCCAGTTTGCTCCACTGGTTAGATCTTTGGTAAGACTGGCGTCACTTGTGCCTCGATTTGTGTGGTATCCTTGCATCTATAAATGAACAGACTGCTTCTTTGTTGACTGTCAATGCTGCAGGCTAGGGGAGTGGCAAACTCACACCGGTGGGCATGGACTAGTTTGGATAAAGGGCCATGGACTAGCTATCAACCTCCTCTGGGCGCTCGCGTAAGGCGCTCCATATTTATGAACATCCTACTTTTGTAGTGTTCCATTCCTCTCCACCTGTCTGCTATCTTCTTAAAGATGACAATCGTCAAGGCAACCACGACCACCACAGACACTACTCCGGCAATGAGGATGTAGACATAAGGATAGGTGAAGATTTGGGGACCTGTGTCTGTGTCTGTGTGTGTGTGTGTGTGTGTGTGTGTGTGTGTGTGTGTGTGTGTGTGTGTGTGTGTGTAAGTTTTTACAGGCTACACAAACATGTATACACATTTAGGCCAAGGAGGTACAAACCAGTACAGAATGTGGGGCCAAACAAGAAGTGGACCTATGGTGACACAGGATTTTACGGTCACAGAAGCAGAGCTATCATAGCCTCGTTCCTGGGCCCCGCCCAGCTTTCCATTGGTTGCAGTACAGAAAAGCGGGAGAAGGGCTGGTATCTTTCTCACGTGAGTAACGTTGGGATAGAAAGGACGGTAGAAAGGGTTTAATTGTGCGTGGGTGCATGGGATTCAGAACTGCAATAAGAGCGAAGACACCAGGCAACTTACCGCACGTATCTAGTTAGCAGTGGGTGACTGTCATACACACCAAGTGTTGAGTGTGTAGTTGGTTGAACAATACGTGAAATGGTGCTTGTTTGTTCTGAAAAATTTGGCCATTTTCTGATTACATCATGCTTACGTGAGAAAAGATACCAGGCTCTCCCCACTTTTCCATACTGCAAGCAATGGCAGGGCCTGGGGACAAGGCTCGAGCTATCAAGCAGAGCAGCTTAGCATCTTGTCTCAGTCTAAACAAATGCAGAGGCAAATTAGAGAACAGTGAAAGCTGGCAGTTGCTGGGAGTTGAGCCTGGTTTGAGGCGCCAGTGCTCTGGCCACAGAGCTATGATCACTGGGCAACCACCTGCACTCACAAACCTCCAGTACCACTGCAGGTACTCTTTCCCCTATTTATGAAGTGTCAACAAAGAAGTATTGTTTGACTTACCATTAACGGTAAACACTGTCGCATTACCACGCATACCCTCAAACATATGGTTCACAGGTGCCACCCATACTTCATAGTTGCCACTGCTGAGAAGTAACACAAATTCCGTGTTGGGATAAGGAACACGCCGGACATCACTTCTACCGAGGTATAGCTAGAGGAAGAACAGAGAAGAGAAGGAGGGAGGAGAGAAAGGGAGGAGGACGGTAGAAAGAGATTGTCTTGTTAAATGCTCTCCTCCCTTCTCTTCTTGATCAGTGGCAGATCAGGGATGAGGCTAGACTCCCCCCTCCCCCCCCTTCCCTCCAACTCTTCTACAACTCTCTCATGTTTGGTGTTGCCCTACCCCCTAAAGCACTTGGAAATGATAGTCTAAATGTACAAGAAACTCCACTCCATGGGTAGACAGCACAGGCTACTTCATTGATCATCAGCTGTAGGTTTGAATGCAGCAAAGTACCACAGTAGTCAATTCCTGCTTGCTACATGCTCAGTGTGAAACACACGAAAATAAAATGCTTCACTGACTTCATTCCTTCTGGGCCAACCCCCTCTTCTTGGTTAGATCTGTCTTGATCAACCACTAACGACTCTAGACCCTGAATGCTCCACTCCCCTCACCTTCTTGATCAACCACTAACGACTCTAGTCCCTGAATGCTCCCTTCCCCTCCCTTCTTGATCAACCATTAACGACTCTAGTCCCTGAATGCTCCCCTCCCCTCACCTTCTTGATCAATCATTAACGACTCTAGTCCCTGAATGCTCCCCTCCCCTCACCTTCTTGATCAATCATTAATGACTCTAGTCCCTGAATGCTCCCTTCCCCTCCCTTCCCCTCCCTTCTTGATCAACCATTAACGACTCTAGTTCCTGAATGCTCCCCTCCCCTCCCTTCTTGATCAACCATTAATGACTCTAGTCCCTGAATGCTCCCCTCCCCTCCCTTCTTGATCAATCATTTGTGACTCTAGTTCCTGAATGCTCCCCTCCCCTCCCTTCTTGATCAATCATTTATGACTCACATGGTATCCGAATGGTCTTCCATTCCACTGATCTTCAGGAATGGCCTCCCATGACAGTCGTACAAGGTTCATAACTCCCTGGAAGTTCTGTTCAACACTGACATAGTTCACAATTGCACTTGGTCCTGCATAGAATGAAGGGATGAGGAGAGGTCAAATTAATCTACCCATACAACAGATAAAGCTTACTTCAGTAAGTGGCCACTGAAATGATCAGTCTGTTAAGCTAGACTAATTTCTCTCGCTTGCTGGAAGTTGGAGATGGGCTGTATATGTACGGAAAAGCAAGCCCAAACTTCTGCTGAACAAGAAAACATTCATACAGATGGCCATGGTGACCTGGGCACCAATAGTGAATGGTCACTGATCAAATCACCCTCACTTGTATCACAAATGAAACTCACTCAGTGGATACTGTTCAGATCTGTCACTGTCGTGGCTTCTGGAACAGTACTTTGCTATTGTTGTATTGACCACACTTTCATGGTGCGTTTCGGTCTGATGTGGACCTTCCTCAGGCATGCAATAACTGGACACTACCTTGGATTTGACCTGACGTCACTCATGTGATAAAAGTTCTCTGACCTTCCCCTTCCCCGCTTTTCTGTACTCAATAACAAGAAGCTGGTCTGGGGCTTGGGAACAAGGCTATCTAGTGACTAGTAACAGTGCCACTGAAGTACAACTGCACAGCATAACTGCTTGTGACTTTTCAGTGGGGGGAAATAAATCATGGGAGGGGGAGGTTGGTTATGATGCGTAACATATACTGGAGGCCAGGTGCATGTAGGTCAACATTCTTGTCTTGTTTGATGTGGTAACAGCAAAGGACCAACTACAAGCAGCTGTGACATTCTCAGCTGATGGCCTGGCATGCCACATGTAATGAATATTACTTGTGGTGCCGGAGTAATAAGTTATGCATTGTTGCTTTTCATGTAAGAGGTAATGGTCCTCATCCCTCTGCCAACCCAGTGCAGCTGCTGAGGTCTGGTGTTGTGTAGCGAGTGACGCTGTATAACAACTAGCCCTCGTTTTCAGGGAGATGTCGCTTAAGGTTATGCGATAGTTACTGTGAGCCGGTCTTATGAAAGCATTGACATCAGATATGTTGTGTAGCGAGTGATGCTGTATAACAATATATATACAATGTAGAGTTGGTTTCAGCTTAATACCAGGCGACTTTCCCTTCTTTGTGGTCCGAGAAAGAAGCCAGTTGGCACAAATTGGCAATGCGGTCGGAATTTTCAAAAGAAGGGTTCCATAATTAGGGAGAAGGGCGTGTAAGGGATGAAAGCTCTTAGAATATCATTTTTTGAAAGGCTTAGAGTCACCCAGGCGATGACTTTCTAACAAAGGTATATATGTGCCAGTCCTGGATAGAAATCAAATATTATGCATACATGTACATCACTGACTTCGATGCACTGTAGCACTGAGTTTCCCACTAAGGGCAGGGGTTATATGTGCCTCATTGACGTATATATCAGATATCATGCATTTACGAAGCATGTCTGAACCCAGCCCATAGCTGAGCCCCGCCCATAGCTGAAGCTCAGTGCTACAGCACGTCAAACTCAGTGATGCCTTTGAAATAGGCGACGAAATAGTATTAGATTTCTATCTGGGGCTGCCACAAGTTCAAGTGGTAGCATTCAGCTTACAAAGAAAGATCCCTCATACAGTTTGCTACCACTGCAGGCAGACAATGATCCATCATGAAGGGACATGTATCTGGCATGGCTTACGTTCAGTACTGGTTTCAAACTCTTTCACTGGGCTAGCGGGTCCAGTTCCATTAGAGCAGTAGAGTCGCACTGCCACAGCATATCTGGTGAAAATACGCAGGCTGTTGAGTGGAAGGGTGACAGCTGTTGAACGCTCCGGAGGTAACTGACTTGAGTAGTTTGTGGTACCTAATGGCCAGTAGAGTACTTCATAGCCTATGAAATTAGCAGGAAGGGAAGACTGGAAGGTGGGAGAAGAGGAGGGAGAGAAAGGGGAGGGGGGGGGGGAGGGGGAGGAAGGTAGGAAGAGAGGAAGGGAGGGATGTGGTAGAACAGCAACACAGTCATGTACCATGGTAAATCAACAACAGTTGTTGGTGCAGAAGCTCAAAAGTAATGTAAGCATAATTCAACTCATACTGCAGTGGCATGTGAACAAGGCTAGCAGTTCCATGTACATGTTGGGAAAGCAATGAAAAACACTCAAAGATGGAGACTGGTTGTCACTAAGCTACAAACTGGCTTTTCTAAACCCATAAATTGCACACAAGACATTCTAGAAGACGTTTACTGTGGGACGTTTAAAAAGTGATAACCATCTATGTAAGAACATGGGCATAAAAGGTTTCACAGGCCTCCATCACCCAGCTTCCATTCCAATTTCATTCTGTGAATGTGCATAGCTGATCGGCGGAGGCAGGACACGACATTGTAGGAACAAATAGTGTGCTGTGATGACATTACAAATTCATGGATACAAGCTACAAGAATAATGAAATCAGTCATGGTGGGCACGTGACTGCCAGCTTTGTCAACAACTTTGTCCCTTGAGATATTTTTGTAGCTTGTATCCACAATTCTTATCCTTGGAATGTCAGTTGATTGTCACTATCATGTAACCGTGTCCTATCTCCTCTGGTAGCAGACACTGTACAAGTATTGCTTTTACTATGCTACCTTGTTTCAAGTCGTTTGTGTGGTCTTTGGCATTGCTACCACATCAAGTCTCAGGCCATCAAAAGGTCCAGTGAGGAAGGGCCTGAAAGGACATTTGATCATCAGCATGAGCAGCACTGTAAACAAATAGTGTCATGAGTTAACAAAGCACAACTAGTGTCATGAGTTAACAAAGCACAACTAGTGTCATGAGTTAACAAAGCAGCGTAGTAGAGCAGCTTTTGCAGCTACGTTCAGTCAGTCAGAGGTTAATTTCCATTATCACACTTCTGCAATACAATCATGAATATACAGACAGATTGTTTTCAGAATCACGCAGGGGAAGGAAGGGTCTGGTGACATTTCCGTGTGCTATGCTGTGGTTGATGAGTAGCCAATCAAGATTGCAGAGATAAATAGATACACTCTGCTACCGTAAATCATTCAGTTATACACTGTCTATCAACGCTTTTGCATACTTCCAGAGTCAAAATCACTTGAACTTCCAACTACCCCAAACAGTAGGCAAGTACTTTTTTCAAGAGCTAGTATTGTGCAACATCATTAAATATTTTCCTTGTGACTGCATTCCACATGCACATGGAAACCTACCAAGCATCACCAGACCCTTCCCTGCGCATGATAAGGCCCTTCCAACTGGTATTCCTGTTTCTGGTCCGAGGTTTTCCCTGGCATTGACGCGGGCGGGCGGGTACTTAGCAACCTAGAAACCAAGTACTTCCACACAAAACACTAAAGTTCACTAACGCCATACACAACAGCCAAGTGAGATACCTACAAAAAGTCACAAAAGGAATGAATAAAACGTACTGAAGCCAACATGACAGACACCTTTCCTATTTTACTTAGTTTGCTTAGTTTGCTAGGCTGATGGCAATCGATTTACAACTCACCACAAATCCACCATATTGCGCATGCGCAGAAGTTGAGTTGCTGAAACAGGAATACCAGTTGGAAGGGCCTAATGAAAGCACATGTACACTTGTGACTAGCGACTAGCTACATATATCAAGAAACTAAATGTGCTTTACAATGTTGCTCAAGTCACAAAGCCATGGTGGATATTTGCCAAAGTCATAGCCAAAATGAGTCGCCAGTTGGCAGTTAGTCTATCAAGCTAGAACATCTCTCATTGGAGGTGGATGAGAGATGGTCAATAGACTACTGAGCAATCACAGTCAAACTTAGGTAGTCACAATTGTGACACCAGTCACAAACATATTAACGTTGAAACACTGCACATGTGTAGTCTGAACCCCAGACCCTTCTGGCTGAGGCCTGAAGCCAAAGGTCTGGGGTCCAGACAAGCACATGTGGGAGTGATCTCTCCTTGACGCAGGTCCATTGGATCAAACACATTCCGCACTGAGCGCTGACCACCCCCCATCATGTGATTTCCTAACAATCAGGTAGCAAACTATGTTACCTGGTTCTCTTCTCTGCAAGTTCTTGCCTCCAATCTCTGGTACCAAAGGTGGACATAGTGCTCCTGCAGTGGAGTTCCAGAACCTGTTACTGTCTGTCATAATCCACCATACCCTACATACAGCTACATAGGATTCGCTCTTTTGTGTTTTCCTGCACCATACTGGCATACACGCTCGTGAAATTGTAAGGGGAATTCCCACATTAGATGACGTACCAATGAGCTCACAAAGAGGGTGGGGCCAGTTTGCCACAAAAACAAAAGTGTTCTGACGCCAGTGCTCACATACACGTCTTAGTGTGAACGTTTAAAGCCAAGTTTATAAGCTATAGATCGTACTGACTTGTAGCTGTAACGTTGACAACAACTCAGAACTACAGGGCCTACTCACATCATTAGTAAGTTGTCCACATAACATTGTCATTGTTGATCAAGGGGTAGTCACTTATATGTCGCCTGTAGAAGCGTTTGCGACCGCAATCAAATTTTTTGATCGGCAAAAAGTGTGCTTGATCGCTTGATCGTCCCCTTCAGAGGCTCTTGATCGCTTGATTTTCAGGGGTCAAAGGTCAGATTGCAGCCGCGCGTTCTTGATTGTTGATTTTCAGCAGTTCGGAGCTCACCTTGATCCCTTGATCGGCTCCCCAAAAGGGCTTTGATCGCTTGATTCGGTTTTGATCCCGGTCGCAAACGCTTCTACACGGGACATATAAGTGACTACCCCTTGTTGATGCAGGCAACAGATGGGAAACTGAACTGCTTTCTTTTGTACTGGCGTGCTATAAGAATTATTAAATATCCGCTAGTAATCCATGCAGTGAGTGAGTTTCATACAAAACAAACAAGGGTGCACAGGGAGTCTAGTCGCAAGCCAGACCCAACCAACCTCCGCGCGGATCGCTTTCAGTATCACCATGGTATCACGCACGGGGAAGGACAGCGATCCGCACTGGGGCTGGTTGGGTCTTGCTCATGGTCTAGCCCTACCCAAAATTTGCCTCATCACAAGATGTGTCAGCCAGACATTTGTACAAATTACCTTAAAAGCAGGATGAAGTTATTAGCTACTGCATGTAACAAGCCGTTAACGACAGAATGTTAGCATCCGTATGCTATACGGTATTTATACCAGCCCTAACCCAACCCTAACCCCACCCTAACCGTATAAATCACTGTATAGCTTACGGATGCTAACGTTCTGCTATTAATGGAAATAGTATATCAGAGAGTCGGTAGACTCTCTATGTAGGGATGGCGTAGCCTCGTTCCCAGGCCCTGCGCGTTCGTCGCTTGCAGTACGAAATTCGCGCAGAGCCTGAGGGCCTGGGCTCGTTCATCACGTGATGTGTGCCGCAGCTTACGTCACGTCCATTCTACTGGAATCAATGATGTCATAGATGAGCTAGCGCCCAGTTTAGCGTTGAAAGAGGCCCACAGAGATCACAGTAATGGTTCATGTGCGAACTTACGTAAGTGCTAAAAGTCTCGGCAGCGAAAGAGCACAAGCTGCCATGTTTAGCTGGATAGTAGACGTCTATATTCAGATACCTTGCCACATCGTGTTACTAGGTCGACCCTGGATTTCGGCTCCTCGTCTTCTTCAGCTCGAGTTTACTATTGTAGTCTATCGTACGCGCGTGACCTGTTTCAGGTTCTTCCAACTCCATTTGTGGTTATCTCTACAACCAATGCTGAAACACGGCGCGGCCATATCTGGTGTGACGTAAAATTACGGCTGCGGCACACATCACGTGATGAACGAGCCCAGGCCCTCTGCGCGAATTTCGTACTGCAAGCGACGAACGCGCAGGGCCTGGGAACGAGGCTAGGGATGGCGCCGACGCGCAATATATGCAATACTTAATTAAGCAAAAGCCGTATAATTTCACCACACTTGAACACGCTAAAAGCTTATTTAAGCGCCCAGGCTTCCTCTTTGAGTGCCTTTGTGATCAGCAAGACTCATACAAGTGGCCAAAAGCCACGCGGAAGATAGCTGAACACAAAAGTGTACGCTAGCAAAAGTGCCATTTTTCTTTCTTCGTTACAACGTTTGTTCAAGCAACAATAACTCAATAACGGTTCACCGTGATTTTAGCACGAAACTGATGCTTATCACAGCGCGGAGCTCTACGACCACTCGGCGGCTTCATAGCTTCAAGTTCACCCTGGTCAACAAAGCCATTCACAACACTCTGAGGCTGCTGTGCGTTGCTTAGGACGCCATTTTCTAATTGTGTACGCATGCGCACACGAAGTCTCGTTCCCAGACCAAAGACCACGGTCATTGGTCTGGAAGCGAGACGCGAAATCGCCAGCACAGTACGCATGGCTGTCACGGTCTTTTCCTCCAGCCAGCATTGGGCAAGGCTTATGAACACTACGTAGGTAAGGCGCTGCAGTCAGCTGCCTACTTGTAGCTACTCTACTCACAGTTTTATTGAACTGTAAAGCTAGGATGGTCAGTTGCCAGTATGATAGTAGCTTCTGTGCTGCAGCTGGTCAGTCGTCATGTGATTGACAACTGAAATTGGTTTCACAAAGTTTGGTAGGAAGAGTGGTTGGCCCTTCATCAGGTTCTAGCTGGCTATATTACGCATAATTATTTAATACATGCCTGGAACCACTACTAAACTGTCAACGCCGTTTCAAGTTCTGATGTGATTACACTTGAAATAGGCTTAGATCTAACTGTAACTGAGATTAACATCAAAAAAGTACAGAAACAAGACTTAAAAACATTAAAAATGTAAAAAGATGTAGGGATGGCATGCCAAAAAGTGGGCAAACAAGGTAGGGATAACGCATGAAAGCAAAGGTCAACATATTGGCAAAGCCCCATCCCTACATCTTTTTCACACTACAGCTGATGCAATTAGCCTCGTTCCCAGGCCGTTCCCGGCTCCAGTTTCGATCGCTTGCAGTATAAAAACGGAGGGGAAGGCCTGGGAGAGAGAGTCACGTGCGTGACGTCAGGTAGACGTGAGGGGGGCGGTGCCCGATCGTTGTAATTCACAAACTTTGCGTTGATCAGCCTCGAGTCTACCATACAACGAGCTGTATTGACGCTGTCTTTCGAATGTTACAGTCTCAAGTTCTTGGACAAGATATTACAAGAAGGACCTCGAGATTCTTCGTCGGGCACCGCCCCCCCTCACGTCTACCCTCACGTCTACCTGACGTCACGCACGTGACTCTTTCTCCCAGGCCTTCCCCTCCGTTTTTATACTGCAAGCGATCAAAACTGGAGCCGGGAACGGCCTGGGAACGAGGCTATGATGCAATGCTGCTAGATCATATTAGCCTCATTCCTGAGCCAACATGTGGGAGAAGGAATGTGGCCTGGGGACGAGGTTAAAACCATGCCATGTACTTTAACGACGCTATCATAAGTATGCAGTCTACTTCAACTTACTGCTTAAGTTGTTGAAGAGGTTCCATATAACATAATGCTACCAAGAGGGTCATACTAGCCTCATTACCGGGCCATGTGGGAGGAGGTGGCCTGAGAACAAGGCTACAGCCATGAACTGCCAGTAATAAAGGTTGTGAACTTGTGGTACGTTTTAGGAAGACCCGCATGCACTAACTGTAGTATGAAAAAGATGTAGGGATGGGGCTTTGCCAATATGTTGACCTTTGCTTTCATGCGTTATCCCTACCTTGTTTGCCCACTTTTTGGCATGCCATCCCTACATCTTTTTACATTTCTTGTTTTTTAAGTCTTGTAGGGATTATGCATCACAACACACTAGGTGCACTGAGTCCAGCTACACTCAACAACTTTATAAGAGAGTTTATCTACAGTAGTGACTGTGCTGATAGTAATCATTTTTAGGCTGAATTTACTTTCTATACAGTGACAAGCTGATCATGGGGATTGATCTTGCCACATGGCGGGCTCGAATTGGTCTCAACTACTACCACATGTGTCGCCCCCTCCAGACCAGGTGGAGAAGCAGTGGTGGTCGGCTGTACCAGCCTGGGGTGGCCAGCTGGGGAGTAGGGGAAGTCATGAATGACACACCCCTGGTGCTCAAGGGCTGTATGACAGTTGTTGCTCTGTCACTGATACTGCAGTATGTAGTCCATTCTTGGTCCAAGCTGAGGAGGAGAGGTGGGAGTGGCAAGGTGCGCTGCTATTGGCGAGGGTCCACTTCTCGAGTGAAGGGGATTTTGGATGGTGGGGGGACCCTGCTGCATAGAGCCATCGTGGTTGTGGTACCTCTACTCCTGGTGATAGCAGGGGATGTGGAGCTAAACCCTGGACCTCCCAAGAGGGAAGGTAAAGTAATTGGATACCTGTTTAGCTTATTGTGATGGTAGTACTCTTGTATCAAACCCTTACTGATAATAACTGATATGACTTACCTGGGCATGGAGATAAGAAGCAACGTACATTCTTTGTTTTCCAGCACTGACACTAAAAGCTGCCATCAATGCACTGCATTCAGTGTGCCACAAGTGGTATAATATTGGAGTGCAATTGGAAGTTCCAACCTTTCAACTAAAAAACATTGAGAAGAAAACAAGTGACTCAATGGACCAGCTGCGCGATACACTGGACTACTGGATGAGCAATGACCTTTGCCCTTCCTGGAGGCATATTGTTGATGCATTGAAAGCCCCCAGTGTTGGTGAGAAGCGATTAGCTGAGGAAGTAGTGGAGAAGTATTGTGGTCTAGAGGAGCAAACCAGCTGCAGTGGGTCAGAAGTAGTTCAGTGTCGGCAAGGTATGTATGTATGTATGTATGTATGTATGCATGCTGTTCTCATCTGCACTGAGATGTGTACTCCTCTCTCTGCAGAAGTTTCATTGATAAGCCAAGGAACTCCAGAAGGAACATCATTTGCTGCTGCACTGCCTGGTGTGCTCACCTTAGAAAGTTCTAGTACTAGTACAGCAAGACACAGTAGCAATACCAGGCGTCCTCCAAGCGGCGATTTTGAACCAGTGCGAAAGAAACCACGACTTGATAGTGACACCATACCTGAAGGTAGCAGTAGCAGTCCCCCTCCAAGCGAGAGGTCTCAGAGGCCACCATTTGGGTGTGGGTGTGGCAAGTGCACATTCTTCAGTTTCATAGAGAGTGGCTGTCCAACACCAGTCCCCTCAACAAGTTCCTTCCCCTACCTGAACCTCAGTGGACTCACCCATGAGCAGCAGCAAGAACTCATGGGAAGGCTGAGGTTTGAGTCTCGAGAAATAATGATGCGATTCCAGGAGCTTGTTTCTGCAACAATCAAATCCCTCATTACACGAAATGTACCACTAGATGAGCTTGTGTCACATGTTATGACTCTGGGAGCATTTAACCCTGTGTTCAAGGAGTCACAAGTGCCATTATTTCAATATTGCTTCCAAAGATTGGAATCTGCCGACACTATTCCCAAAATATTTCTGGTCCTCAAAGACTACTTCTCCTTCTTCAACTATGACATCATTGAACACATCATCAAGGTGCTTGGCACAAGGGAAGATAAAGCCAATTTACAGAGTTACAAGAATAGGTTTGATCAATATGCAAAACGAAGGATCTATGAGTGTGGGCCACATTTTGGACCAGTAAGTGACACTGACCATGCTGATGTATTTGTGAAAGTGGACTCACGGTATGACAACTACACTGTTGAAGAGATCAAGGGGTTATGTAACAAACTCAGTGAAACTCTTTGTGTTTCATCAGAAGGTGCTTTGCGTCTATGTCGAGTAGAGAAGGGATGTTTTCAGCTCACATTCCAGGTGCCCTCCTTTGTGCAGCAGGAGATATTCCCACTGTCTGAAGAACAAGAGAAGGCTCTATTAGCTGTGGGTGTTATCATGCTCAGATGTGGGAAGTACCAGTTTCGGGTAAGGTTGCCTGTGTTCTGATTGTTACCACATTGTCAACATCTCCTCATTGTAGGTTGGAATGAGGCATAGAAATGATGGCAAATTAAATATACATGTATTAGAGTCATGTACTTGTTTTCTTACAGAAAGATGAGCCATCACAGGCAGAAATTGGTATGTAGCATCATTTAAGACTCTGTCATATGCAAAATAGTCTCATACACCACATTGCTCTTTGGTTCATTTCACAGATAACAAACACCAGCATGATCCTGATGATGATTCTGGCATAGGTCCTAGCGCATTCACTGACACAAAGAGTACCACATTTTCTGAGGTAAGCTACTACCTCCCTCAATATATGTAGTGTTGTGGCCACACATGCTTATACTTTCCCTCTCATTTACTAGGATCGTCTGGGAAAAGAGATGAATGAATTAGATTATGAGCTGCAAGTGCAAGGTCTAGTAAAAACAGCATCTGCTGGGAATGGTTTAGAGCTCAAGTTTGTGGTAACAAGGGGACAATTGGAGGATGTCATGTATCTTGCTGAGAAAATGCACTGCAACCCAATGCAGTGCGATCATGATAGTTTTGCCGTTTTTCACGTGGCTGCAATTGTAGGAAATGTGCAGGCATTGAAGTATTTGATCACTGAGAGGAGCTGCAACCCAGCATGTCCAGGCCCACTTGGTTTAACAGCCCTTCATTTAGCTAGTGAACAAGGCCATCTTGATGTGGTTAAATATCTGGTTATTGAACAGCAGATGGAACCGCTGTGTGAAGATGAATACAGAAACACTCCACTTCATAGAGCTTGTGCTGGTGGCTGCCATGCAGTTGTTGAATTTCTTACTTCGGAACTTGAAAAGTATGCCCCCTTTGCTGAACTTGTGGGTGACCTGAAGAACGAGTGGAACAGCACACCTCTTTACAGTGCAGTAGCACATGGACACTTAGACATAGTCAAATTTTTCATCTCTGATCTGAACTGTGACCCAAACCTTACAGGTCAGTATGGTGGAACTCTTCTTCACACAGCTGCTGAATTTGGCTATCTACACATAGTCAAGTATTTAATTGATGAGCAAGGCTGCAATCCATCATGTTTGGATGAAAACAAATACACTCCTCTTCACTGTGCTGCCAAGGAGGGGCACATAGACATTGTGAAATCCCTTACTGTGGGGAAGCACTGTGACCCAATGTGTGAAGATTCTAAGCAGAATACTCCTCTTCATTTTGCTGCCGTAAAGGGTCACATAGACATTGTGAAGTTTCTTACTGTGGGGAAGCACTGTGACCCAATGTGTAGAAATTATGAACAGAGTACTCCTCTTCACAAGGCAGCACTGAATGGTCATATAGCCATAGTAAAGTTCCTCACTCATAAGTTGGACTGTGATTCAACATGTATAAATGCAAAAAATGACACTGCACTACATTTAGCAACAGTAAAAGGACATTTGGACATAATCCAATTCCTCATATCTGATCAGAATTGTGACCCAAACTGTCCAGGTCAGCATGGTGGAACTCCTCTTCACTATGCTGCTGCATTTGGCCATCTACACATAGTCAAGTATTTGATTGATGAGCAAGGCTGCAATCCATCATGTTTGGATAAACATAAGAACACTCCACTTCATTATGCTGCCATGAAGGGGCGCAAGAACAATGTGAAGTTTTGTATTATGGAGAAGCAATGTGATCCAATATGCAGAGGTTCTGATGAGGACCCTCCTCCGACGGCAGTACATGGTGATATAGAGGTAATCAAGTTTCTCACTCTTGAGATGCACTGTGACCCAATAAGTAGAAATGCAGGCAATGCTACAGCACTACATCTAGCAGTCATGAATGGGCATTTGGACGTAATTCAGTTCTTCATCTCTGATCAGAACTGTGATCCTAACATTCCAGGTCATTGTGGTGGAACTCCTCTTCACATGGCTGCTGCATTTGGTCATCTGCACATATTCAAGTATTTGACTGACGAACAAGGCTGCAATCCATCATGTTCGGATGAACACAAGTTTACTCCACTTCATTGCGCTGCCATGGAGGGACACTTGGATATTGTGAAGTTTCTTACTGTGGCGAAGCACTGTGACCCAATGTGCAGAGATTCTGATCAGGACACTCCTCTTCACAAGGCAGCACGAAATGGTCATATAGAGGTGGTAAAGTTCCTCACTCTTGAGATGAATTGTGACCCAACAGATAGAAATTCTCACAATGTCACTGCTCTACATCTAGCAGTAGTGAATGGACATTTGGACATTGTTCAGTTCTTTGTCTCTGATCAAAAATGTGACCCGAGCATTCCAGGAGGTCTCAAGTACAGTAGAACTCCTCTTCACATGGCTGCTGAGATTGATCATCTGCACATTGTCAAGTATTTGACTGATGAACAAGGTTGCAATCCATCTTGTTTGGATGAACACAAGTACACTCCTCTTCACTGTGCTGCCATGGAGGGGCACATGGACATTGTGAAGTTCCTTACTGTAGAGAAACAATGTGATCCAATGTGTAGAGACTCTAATCAAGAAACCCCTCTTCACTGGGCAGCAGAACGTGGTCATATAGACACAGTGAAGTTTCTCACTAATGAAATGCACTGTGACCCAAACAGTAGAGATGCTGAAAATGCCACAGCTTTACATCTAGCAGTAACTAATGGACATTTGGACATAGTCCAATTCTTAATCTCTGATCAGAACTGTGACCCAAACATTCCAGGTCACTGTGGTCGAACTCCTCTTCACTATGCTGCCGAGTTTGGTCATATACACATAGTCAAGTATTTTACCCACGAGCAAGGCTGTAATCCATCATGTTTGGATGAAGATATGTCCACTCCACTTCACTCTGCTGCTGCAAAGGGGCATGTAGAAATTGCAAAGTACCTAGAGAAGCACTGTGACTCAATGTGTAGAGACTCCATGCAGAAGACTCCACTACACATGGCAGCCATGGAGGGCCACAGAGAGGTAGTTGAATTCCTTACTGTGGAGAAGCACTGTGACCCAATGTGTAAAGACATTAATTTGAACACTCCTCTTCACATGGCAGCTGGTGAAGGTCATGAAGATATAGTAAAGTTCCTCACTCTTCAGATGCACTGTGATCCAACAAGTAGAAATGCTAACAATGACACTGCTCTACATCTAACTGTAGCGACTGGACATTTGGACATACTCCAATTCTTTATCATTAGTCAGAATTGTAATCCAAACATTCCAGGAGGTCAGTATGGTGGAACTCCTCTTCACTATGCTGCTTGGTTTGGTCGTCTCCACATAGTCAAGTATTTAACTGATGAACAGGGCTCCAATCCATCATGTTTGGATGAAAAAAGACTCTCTCCTCTTCACTATGCTTCCATGAAGGGACACATTGACATTGTTAAGTTTCTTAGTGTGGAGAAGCATTGTGACCCAATGTGTAGAGATTCTGAACAGTTCACTCCTCTCCATTGGGCAGCACAAAATGGTCATATAGAGATAGTTACGTTCTTCACTCTTGAAATGCACTGTGACCTATCATGCAGAATTTACACTAATGCCACTGCTCTACATCTAGCAGCAGGGAAGGGGCATTTGGACATAATTCAGTTTTTCATTTCTGATCAAAAATGTGACCCAAACATTCCAGGTCAACATGGTAGAACTCCTCTGTACCATGCTACTGAGTGCGGTCATTTGCACATAGTCAAGTATTTGATTGAGGAGCAAGGCTGCAACCCATCATCTTTGGATGAAGGCAAGCTCACTCCACTTCACTGTGCAGCTGCAAAGGGGCACATAGACATTGTGAAGTTCCTGACTGTGAAGAACTACTGTGATCCGATGTGTAGAGATTTTATTCTGAACACTCCTCTTCATTGGGCAGCAAAATACGGTCATAATGAGATAGTAAGGTTCCTAACTCTTGAAATACACTGTGATCCAACAAGTAGAAATGTTAACAATTCCACTGCTCTACATCTAGCAGTGATGAATGGACATTTGAATCTAGTGCAATTCTTTATCTTTGAGCAAAATTGTGACCCAAATATTCCAGGTCAGCGTGGTGGAACTCCTCTTCACTTAGCTGCTTACTTCGGTCATCTGCACATAGTCAAGTATTTAACTGAAGAGCAAGGCTGTAATCCATCATGTTTAGATGAAAACAAGCACACTCCAATTCACTTTGCTGCCATGAAGGGATACATTTACATCGTAAAATTCCTAACTGTGGAGAAGCACAGCAACCCAATGGCACAAGACATTTATGACAATAACGCTCTTCACTACGCAGTACAGCATGGTCACTTGGATATAGTTAAGTTTCTCATTGAGGAGCTGAAGTGTCCTCCAGACATCATAGGACAACAAAACACAACCCCACTCCAAATGGCTAGACACGAAAATCACTTGGTCATTGCTCAATATCTACAAAAGTGCAGCGTAATACCTTACATATATACTGCTCTACTTGCTATGAAACGGCTTGGATTCCTGAAATAGCTACATTATACTCACCCCACCTTTCTGTAGTCTATATATTTGTTTACATGCAACGCTTGTACACGTGTCGGTATTCTTTGCTGCATTGATCAATATATATTATTTCATTCTCTCATCTTTTGGCTCCAAATTCTTGTCCAATTTTTTTTATCTCTGATCACAATTGTGACCCAAATATCCCAGGCCAGTATGGTAGAACTCCTCTTCATTATGCTGCTGATTTTGGTCATCTCCACATTGTCCTGACAAGCAAGACTGCAATCTGTCATGTTTAGATGATAACAAGTGCACTCCACTTCACTCTTACTGTGAAGAAGCACTGTGACCCGATGTGTAAAGATGGTTTATTCCCACTTTGTCAATTCCCACTTGGTCAATTCCCATTTGGTCAACTTCCCACTTGGTCAATTCCCACTTCGTCAATTCCCACTTTGTCAATTCCCATTTGGTCAATGTTGACAAAGTGGGAATTGACAAAGTGGGAATTGATAAAGTATATTTAAAAAAAGGTTGAAATGTGATGCTGTCTAGATGTTGGGATGCGGTTGACTATGCTGGCCATTATACACAGCATAAAGAACTGATAGAACAACTGTGGGCTGGCCTTGATATATAGATGGTTTCAAGGGAAGGGAACAAGGCGGTTTTGATCATTTTGCCCCGTGCCCACTAGAAGAAAGTCCTCCTAACGGGTCCACTCTCCCCTGAAGTCAATCTCTTCTCCTATTTGAGGCAATGTTGGAAACGTCTGAAGCCTGCTGCAATAGAGTGATGACTTAAGGTTTTGGAATGAAGACAAATTGACAGCTGTTTCATCACACCCAGGGGCACCATACAGTTTTGTCATCTCCTGACAGTAGATTTGACTGATGCACTAAAAAATTCACTGATCTATAACAGTGGTTAGAAGTATATATAATGGTAAATCTTCCCACTTCGTCAACTTCCCACTTCGTCATGTTCAATTCCCACTTTGTCAATTCCCACTTTGTCAACATTGACCAAATGGGAATTGACAAAGTGAGAATTGACGAAGTGGGAAGTTGACCAAATGGGAATTGACGAAGTGGGAATTGACAAAGTGGGAAGTTGACCAAATGGGAATTGACGATGTGGGAATTGACAAAGTGGGAATAAACCGTAAAGATCTCCAAGTACTCCTGTTCATGGCGCAGCACGAAATGGCCACATGGAAGTAGTAAAGTTTCTCACTTGAAATGCACTGTGACCCAACAAGTAGAGACGAGAACAATGATACAGCTCTACATCTAGCAGTACTGGAAGGGCATTTAGATATAGTCCAATTCTTTATCTCCAATCAGAAGTGTGACCCAAACATTCCAGGTCAGTATGGTGGCACTCTTCTTCACTGTGCTGCAGAGTTTGGTCATCTGCACATGGTCAAGTATTTAACTGATGAGCAAGGCTGCAATCCATCATGCTTGGATGAACACAATGAAACTCCACTTAACTTAGCTGCTGTGAAGGGACACACGACCATTGTGAAGTTCCTTACTGTGAAGAAGCACTGTGACCCAACAATACGAAACATTTATGGCAATACTGCTCTGCACTATGCAGTAGCTGGTGGTCACCTAGAGATAGTTCAATTTTTTATTGAGGAGGTAAAATGTCCTCCAGACATTGTAGGACAGCACAACATGACCTTACTCGAAATGGCTATACGAGAAAACCACCCTGATATCGTTCAGTATTTGCAGTGAAACAAATATCTTCAACTTTTGTGTTGTTTTTGAATTTACATGCTTTAGTAAGTAACTACATGCCCCCCAGTAACAATTATGTTACAGCAATATTTGCTGCTTTGTATCATTACTGTATAATGTAGCTAGCTGTTTGTTTTGTGCTGCATTTATATATTCTTCAATTAATCTTGGCAATTGTATACGGTATAGTGTTTATATCTTTTGACCTATCTAGTACAATGGCTAGCAGCTTGTTACCAGGCTCTGCAAGGGGAGAGCCTGGGAACGAGGCTATACATAATTATACACCATGCAAATTACACATACAATGCCATATGACAGTCACACAGATCAGACACAAACAAACCTGCATGATTGACACCTCTCAAGGTTTACGGAGGATAGTAAGCAAACTGACTTCAACTATTAATTGTCACTGCAAGATCAATAATGTTGTAAGGTTTCTCAAGAGATTGATTCCTTTTTGATACTGTAAGGGAAAGGATACAAATACAAGTCCCACGCAAGCTGAAGGATGTATATGGACAATAGTCCATTGGTCATTGCTTCTTCAAATTTGCGTGCCCCTCTTCTCAAATGCACTTATTTCATCTGTGTCATGCACATGTTGGAGATAACAGGTTTCCCAGAGAATCTATTATGCCATTGGCTAAGTTTTATGGATGAAGTTTGTTACCTTGGGAATAGCGCAGAGGAGGGTAGACAAAGGATGAGTGTTGCTATCCAAAGTATCTTGGGCTAACACTAGCCTCATTCCCAGGCTCTCCCCACTTAGCAGGGAGAGCCTGGGAAGGAGGCTAGGTTAACACCAATTAAGTTGATCTTTGATAAAATTAATGGGTAGACAAAGAAAGAGCATTGCTACATTTAATGTATTTTGGGTCATCACTAGTTAAATAGTGGGTAATGCATGGTAGCCAGTGATTTATGGTCAATAACCACCTGGGGAGTCTGAGGGTGGAGCCCAAGGACAAGGGTGGTGTAAACCAAAACTCCTGTAGCTACCATGTATTACATTCTCCAATCTGATTGGTCCTTGATCATCATTAGTAGTACACATGCAAGTAGTCTTGTGCCCAGACTACTTTTCTGGTGGGCGTGAAATGCGGTCTGGGAACGACACTAACGTGCACACACTGCAAACAAGGTAGTCTGCCAATTTTACAACTTCCTGTATCTGCATGGTGTATATGTATTGGCAAATGCAGCTAATTAGGTATACTCCGTTTACCCAATGTGCAGCAGAGGGTATATGTGAACAAGGAGTATGGACCGCACTGAGACAGTAGCTACATATAAACATTAAATGTGTGTAATCTATTACTACATGAAGGGCTTAAGTAATGACCCACTATACTCCTGTACTCGAAATGTTCATAAGGTGATGTAATACTACGTGGTAGAAGAAACACCCACCTGTTACTATAGAAACAAGGGAATATTGCAGGACAAAAAGGACCACACCTTGAATCCTGACTCGAAACGCAAGACCTCTTCCATGAGAGTTGTCAGTTGAAATTACATGACTTTCTATATACATAGGTAGATATTATATTACTGTGAGTATGCATAACAGATACTAAAAGTTAGAAGGTACTGTGAAGTGATACATTTGAATGATGACTGATAAATACAAACTGAAACTGTGATTGCTTCAAGATGAAGATGTATGTGTATAATGTAAAAAACAAACAAAAAAAAACAATACATTGTCAATATGCATACACTGACAAAAAAAACTGCTCAAAATTAAGCTATTTAAAGCGACTAGAACAATTTTTAGAGTATCAAAACAGTTCAGAGGAGAGGAGGGGAGATGAGGTGTGTAGGTGCTAGGACAGGTTATGTGTATGGATGATCAGTTGTAGAGTTAGGAGAGGAGGGGAGATGAGGTGTGTAGGTGCTAGAAGGACAGGTTATGTGTATGGATGATCAATTGTAGAGGAGACTGTCATATAGGGTGTAGTCAACAGTGGTCCTGGTGTGTATGTGTGTGTGTGTGTGTGTGTGTGTGTGTGTGTGTGTGTGTGTGTGTGTGTGTGTGTGTGTGTGTGTGTGTGTGTGTGTGTGTGTGTGTGTGTGTGTGTGTGTGTGTGTGTGTGTGTGTGTGTGTGTGTGTGAGGACATATGAGTACAATGCATACATTATTGTAAAATCAAAGATTTATCTTGAGTATGTGTGTGTATGTGCAAGAACATGAGTACATAAACTTACATTATACGGGCCTATAGGCAGGTCTGGTTTCTCCCACCTCACTGAAGATCTCTCTCCCTGGTGAGCGGGACCGCTGTCTGCGGTTGCCCACCCCAATATCTGATGCCGTGCCTCTGTGAGGAAAGTCCCATGGCATGCCTGTGTGGGACAAACCATCAGAGTCAGTAAGATCAAACAGGTATACCTATATATAGATAGGCTATATACTGTGATTAACAGGTACATCAGTACGAAAGGGTTGTTCTGTAGCAGTTCCGGGTTGAAATCGAACATTAGTCTGTTGCATGTTTTCATTGTGTTACCACATTTGATGCACTGCAGCGCAGAACTTCGTTAAGAGTGGGACTCATATGCACAATGTACAAGTGTCAGGTATTCATGCATCTACGCAGCGTACATGAACCCCATCCTTAACAAAAGTTCTGCACTATAGCGCTTCAGGTGTGGTAACATGATAATACAGATAGGCTATATACTGTGATTAACAGGTAGATTAGTACAAAAGAGAGTACAAAGATGATGGCAAATGTATGTTGTATCATGCCATGCCCCACCCCTTGCCCCTCCCCTCACCTCCAGGTGAAACATCTCTGATGCTGTCACTGTTGCTCATCTCAGTTGATGTCTCACTAAACACGGACTCACTCCTCCCGCGCCTCCTTGAGCCGTTCATTTCTTCTGGCATGTGTGCCACATGGTGAGGTGGTTTGACCTCAAATCCCACTTCCTCCATAGGGTACATCCCATTGTTCATACTGTTCTCCATGCTCGAGTCCAAGGGGGGACGAATGTAGACCATCCTCTCTTCACTTGCAGCATCCAGCCTGGGGAGACGACTGTCACTGTGCAGCAACTTCCCTCGACTACCCTCTCGTGCTGCAAAATTATCAGCGGCTGTGGTGCTATAAGAACGTTGTTGCATACCTCTCCTGTGTCCAACATTGTGGCCTGGGTCAGCTGGGTAGCCAACTGCTGCTGACATCTGGGGAAATATCTCATTGCTCTGGGTGAGCATGGGAGGGGAGTGAGCGGGAGGAGGGGGAATGTTGTGCACACGGTGGTGCGACATTGCGTGAGCAGTGCTCGGCCTCTTAACCTCACTTCTGGGAAGTGTGTTACCATTTTCTGGAACCTCATAGGGTGATGGGTAGCTGCCTTTAGCCGCCCGTGGGTGTGAATTTGAGCGTTGGCTGGGGTGCTGGCTGGTATGTTGGCCTGGGTGAGCATGTGCCTGTGTGCTTGTGAAAACAGAGCTAGCTCCACTATGGTCTGTGAAAGATCTTGTCATTGGCACAAAACCAACTTCTGAAGACTCCTTAAGCTGCGGCATGGGCCCAGGGTGGGGCATCTTTCTAGGAGGTCCCATGGCATTTGTAGCAGCACTTCCCAAGAACACGACTTCTTCTTCTGGGAGAGCTTGCAAGGTGGTGCCAGGCTCGGACATGGGGCTTCGAGGAAGGGGGCGACTTGTCATGAATGCGAGGTTGTTAGTTGGTGTGGTGACATTTCCAAAGGGCATTGGTTCTTCTTCTGGGAGTGTTTGTAAGGTGCAGCCAGGCTCAGACACGGGGCTTCGAGGGAGGGGACGGGTTGTGAAGACCATGAGGTTGGGGTTGTTGGGATTGGTGAAGGATGCAGAAGAGGAGGGAGGGGTGCGGGGAGAGAAAGGGTGAAGAGGAATGGAAGGGCTGTACAGTCCCTCACCACCTGCACAAACAAGAAGAATGTTATTTCCTCTCATGAACTAGAAGAAACTAATGTACAGTAGATCACTTGTAATAGTATCATAGATACTTGCTAATACATCCCCCCTTTTCTACACTACGTTGAGTCTAAAGTTGGAAAGGGGGTGTTTACTTGACTATTGAATTAGTCACAACTACCAGAAATTTCCAAGGGGTAAAATTTTGTCAGTTTTTGTGGATTTTGTATGGTCTGCAAAATTTAATCCATAGTTGTTGCATGTGAACGTCTAAGCGTGGCATTGTCTATGAAGCTGTACTTTGTGGCACAGGTAAGAATCCTGCCAGTATCCTGAGCCCACAATTCCTATACAAGTCCACTATCAACGCTGCCAATCCTGAAATAAGGTATTTCCTGCAGACTACTTTGAACAAAGGGCCATGAGCAAAGTTGATGCAAGAATTGCCAGTTTGCTCCACTGGTTAGCTCTTTGGTGAGACTGGCGTCACTTGTGCCTCGATATGTGTGGTTCCTTGCATCTATAAATGAACAGACCGCTTCTTTGTTGACTGTCAATGCTGCAGGCTAGGGGAGTGGCAAACTCACACCGGTGGGCATGGACTAGTTTGGATAAAGGGCCATGGACTAGCTTTCAACCTCCTCTGGGCGCTCGCGTAAGGCGCTCCATATTTATGAACATCCTACTTTTGTAGTGTTCCATTCCTCTCCACCTGTCTGCTATCTTCTTAAAGATGACAATCGTCAAGGCAACCACGACCACCACAGACACTACTCCGGCAATGAGGATGTAGACATAAGGATAGGTGAAGATTTGGGGGGCTGTGTCTGTGTCTGTGTGTGTGTGTGTGTGTGTGTGTGTGTGTGTGTGTGTGTGTGTGTGTGTGTGTGTGTGTGTGTGTGTGTGTGTGTGTGTGTGTGTGTGGTGTGTAAGTTTTTATAGGCTACACATATTTTGCAAACATGTATACACATTTAGGCCAAGGAGGTACAAACCAGTACAGAATGTGGGGCCAAACAAGAAGTGGACCTATGGTGACACAGGATTTTACGGTCACAAAAGCAGAGCTATCATAGCCTCATTCCTGGGCCCCGCCCAGCTTTCCATTGGTTGCAGTACAGAAAAGCGGGAGAGGGGCTGGTATCTTTTCTCACGTGAGTGACGTTGGGATAGAAAGGACGGTAGAAAGGGTTTAATTGTGCATGGGCGCATGAGGTTCAGAACTGCAACAAGAGCGAAGACACCAGGTAACTTACCGCACGTATCTAGTTAGCAGTGGGTGACTGTCATATGCACCAAGTGTTGAGTGTGTAGTTAGTTGAACAATACGTGAAATGGTGCTTGTTCGTTCTGAAAGATTTGGCCATTTTCTGATTACGTCACGCTTACGTGAGAAAAGATACCAGGCTCTCCCCACTTTTCCATACTGTAAGCAATGGCAGGGCCTGGGGACAAGGCTCGAGCTATCAAGCAGAGCAGCTTAGCATCTTGTCTCAGTCTAAACAAATGCAGAGGCAAAACAGAGAACAGTGAAAGCTGGCAGTTGCTGGGAGTTGAGCCTGGTTTGAGGCGCCAGTGCTCTGGCCACAGAGCTATGATCACTGGGCAACCACCTGTGCTCACAAACCTCCAGTACCACTGCAGGTACTCTTTTCTCTATTTATGAAGTGTCAACAAAGAACTATTGATTGACTTACCATTAACGGTAAACACTGTCGCATTACCACGCATACCCTCAAACATATGGTTCACAGGTGCCACCCATACTTCGTAGTTGCCACTGCTGAGAAGTAACACAAATTCCGTGTTGGGATAAGGAACACGCCGGACATCACTTCTACCGAGGTATAGCTAGAGGAAGAACAGAGAAGAGAAGGAGGGAGGAGAGAAAGGGAGGAGGACGGTAGAAAGAGATTGTCTTGTTAAATGCTCTCCTCCCTTCTCTTCTTGATCATTGGCAGATCAGGGATGAGGCTAGACTCCCCCCCCCCCCTTCCCTCCAACTCTTCTACAACTCTCTCATGTTTGGTGTTGCCCTACCCCCTAAAGCACTTGGAAATGATAGTCTAAATGTACAAGAAACTCCACTCCATGGGTAGACAGCACAGGCTACTTCATTGATCATCAGCTGTAGGTTTGAATGCAGCGAGGTACCACAGTAGTCAATTCCTGCTTGCTACATGCTCAGTGTGAAACACACGAAAATAAAATGCTTCACTGATTTCATTCCTTCTGGGCCAGCCCCCTCTTCTTGGTTAGATCTGTCTTGATCAACCATCAACGACTCTAGTCCCTGAATGCTCCCCTCCCCTCTCTTCTTGATCAACCATTAACAACTCTAGTTCCTGAATGCTCCCATCCCCTCCCTTCTTGATCAACCATTAACGACTCTAGTTCCTGATGCTCCCCTCCCCTCCCTTCTTGATCAATCATTTATGACTCACATGGTATCCGAATGGTCTTCCATTCCACTGATCTTCAGGAATGGCCTCCCATGACAGTCGTACAAGGTTCATAACTCCCTGGAAGTCCACTTCAACACTGACATGGTTCACAATTGCACTTGGTTCTGCATAGAAGGAAGAGATGAGGAGAGGTCAAATTAATCTACCCATACAACAGATAAAGCTTACTTCAGTAAGTGGCCACTGAAATGATCAGTCTGTTAAGCTAGACTAATTTCTCTCGCTTGCTGGAAGTTGGGGATGGGCTGTATACCATATAGCGGGCTGTATATACGGAAAAGCAAGCCCAAACTTCTGCTGAACAAGAAAACATTCATACAGATGGCCATGGTGGCCTGGGCACCAATAGTGAATGGTCACTGATCAAACCACCCTCACTTGTATCACAAATGAAACTCATTCAGTGGATACTGTTCAGATCTGTCACTGTTGTGGCTTCTGGAACAGTACTTTGCTATTGTACTGACCACACTTTCATGGTGTGTTTCGGTCTGATGTGGACCTTCCTCAGGCATGCAATAACTGGACACTACCTTGCATTTGACCTGACGTCACTCATGTGATAAAAGTTCTCTGACCTTCCCCTTCCCCGCTTTTCTCTACTCAATAACAGGAAGCTGGTCTGGAGCCTGGGAACAAGGCTATCTAGTGACTAGTAACAGTGCCACTGAAGTACAACTGCACAGCATAACTGTGGTTGCCTGCTTGTGACTTTTCAGCAGGAAATAAATCATGGGAGGGGGAGGTTGGTTATGACAGCGACAAATTACTGATGAGTAACACATACTGGAGGCCAGGTACATGTAGGTCAACATTCTTGTCTTGTTTGATGTGGTAACAGCAAAGGACCAACTACAAGCAGCTGTGACATTCTCAGCTGATGGCCTGGCATGCCACATGTAATGAATATTACTTGTGGTGCCTGAGTAAGTAAGTTATGCATTGTTGCTTTTCATGTAAGAGGTAATGGTCCTCATCCCTCTGCCAACCCAGTGCAGCTGCTGAGGTCTGGTGTTGTGTAGCGAGTGACGCTGTATAACAACTAGCCCTCGTTTCCAGGGAAATGTTGAAGGTTACGGGATAGTTACTGTGAGCATGTCTTATGAATGTATCGACATCAGATATCTTGTACAGTGTCCAACCCAGCACAACAGAACTTCTTACTGAACCATTGCCTATGTGTCAATAAATTTCCTATTTCCTTTAAGTTGCATCTTGGGGTGTAATGACAGCTTTTATCTTAATGAGCAACTTTGTAATACGATGGAATCTCTTGAACAAAGACCATAGAAACTCGAAATCATCAAAGGGATGAAAGCTCTTAGAATATCGTATTTGAAAGCCTTAGAGTTACTCGGCTGGTGATTTTCTAACAGAGGTATATACGTGGCAGTCCCGGATAGAAATTGAATATTATTCTGTCACGTATTTCGAGCACATCATTGACTTTGACACGCCATAGTGCTAAGCTTCTGCTAAGGGCGGGGTTCATACGTGCCTCATTGACGTATATATCAGATATTCATGCGTTAATGAAGCATGTCTGAGCCCCACCCATAGCTGAGCCCTGCCCATAGCTGAAGCTCAGTGCTACAGCACGTCAAAGTGAGTGATGCCCTTGAAATATGCAACGAAATAGTATTAGATTTTGATCTGGGGCTGCCACATATTCAAGTGATGGCACTAACTCCATTCAGCTTGTTTACAAAGAAAGGTCCCTCATACAATTTGCTACCACTGCAGGCAGACAAATGATCCATCATGAATAGAGATGGCTCTGGTATGGCTTACGTTCAGCACTGGTTTCAAACTCTATCACTGGGCTAGCGGGTCCAACTCCATTAGAGCAGTAGAGTCGCACTGCCACAGCATATCTGGTGAAAATACGCAGGCTGTTGAGTGGAAGGGTGACAGCTGTTGAACGCTCCGGAGTTAACTGACTGGAGTAGTTTGTGGTACTTAGTGGCCAGTAGAGTACTTCATAGCCTATGACATTAACAGGAAGGGAAGACTGGAAGGAGGGAGAAGAGGAAGGAGGGGGGGGGGGGGAGGTAAGAATAGAGGAAGGGAGGGAAGGATGGAGGGAGGAAGGGAGGGTGGGAGGAAGAGAAAGAGGGAGAGAAATAAGAAGAATGGTGATATGTATGTATGTACGTGCGTATGTGTGTATGTATGTGTGTATGTACGTACGTATGTATGTACGTATGTGTGTATGTATGTATGTGTGTATGTTTGTACGTATGCGTGTATGTATGTTTGTACGTATGTGTATATATGTACGTGTGTATGTATGTTTGTTAGATGTTGCTTAGCAACCAAAACTTTGTACTTGAATAACACGGAGTAGAATGGGTGGAGGTGATTATGGGTGTGGCAGTGGGTTGCTAGGGGTAACATCTAACAAATAAGTTACATTCCCCAGACAGAACAGCATTCGCCCTTCGGGCTCATGCTGCTCCATCTGGGGAATGTAACTATTATGTGTATGTACGTATATGTGTATGTATGTACGTGTGTATGTACGTATGTGTGTATGTACGTGTGTATGTATGTATGTGTGTATGTATGTACGTGTGTATGTACGTATGTGTATGTACGTACTACGTACGCATATATATGTACGTATGTACATATGTATGTGTATGTATTATGTTTGTACGTATGTGTATGTTTGTATGTATGTGTGTATGTACGTGTGTATGTACGTATGTGTATGTATGTACTACGTACGTATGTACATATGTATGTGTATGTATGTACTACGTACGTATGTACATATGTATGTGTATGTATGTATGTTTGTACGTATGTACGTATGTATGTGTAGCAACTATAGTCATTGACTCACCACAGCTGACCAAGAGATGCTGACATGACTTTTACCAATTGAGACTGTCACATTGGAGGGTATGAAACTTGTGTTTCCTTCTGTGAAAGAAAAGGAAGGAGAGGTGGGAGTGTAGGAGGGAGGGAAGGGTGGTAGAGAGTGGTAAGAACTAATCAGTTTTGGTAGTCTTCTACGCTGTGTACATGTAACTAGCACACTTGAACACTGTGATGTAGAAATTGAAGGTTAAGGGATAATTATTATTAATCTTTCATTAAGGGTGGGGTTCATACATTGATGCATTAGATATCATGCGTGTACAAAGTGGAAGTGCAGCGATATGGCACTTAGAACGTGGTATTCGATGGAATAATCTTGGATTTCTACACAGGAATGTCATACATGTATACCGTATAGCACAAAATTTTGCTGGTCTTTTATTTGGCGAATTTGTAACCATTCGTGAAATCATTTCAACGAAAATCCTTGAAATGTGAACCACAGTTTTCAGTAGTCTTGCATAGCTACACCCTATTCCGCAAGAGGGAAGGGTCTGGTAACTTTCGTTTTGGCTGCTTGCTATGCAGGAATTTCATTTACTCACATTGCGTAAGTGATGATTAATTATTTTGCGAAGCCCGACAAAGCAGCCGCGTGGTTGCTTCACTTCCTATTAAAGTTGTGAGATCAGTACTCATGTGACAATACTCTACTGTGATTGGTCCCGCACTGCACTGCGGTGCAACAAACTGCTGTAAAAGAAGTTACCAGACCCCTTCCCTCTCTTGCGGAATTGGGTGTGGCCATGTAAGACTAAATTTTCAGACTCGGACTGCAAGAGCTTCAATGGACAGCATCCTGGGGCTAAGCTGCCGGATCTGCAAGGAATACTCTCCAAAAAGAGATACCTTCAAAGTAGGCATTGCTTTGCTCACAGCTGTGAGCTCAAGCTGACGATGGTGTGACAGTGCAGATAGAACTTGGCATGTATGCCACGCCCATAGTACATTATGTGTGCACCATGCGCATAGTTTAGACAGCGAATTCGTGAAATTATTCATAAAATCTTCAAAAACCGCTATTCCTGTAAATTTAGACCCTTGAAAATTTAGTGTTATACAGTATACATATATACACACATACTACAGTGTACAGTGACCCGATACATTAAGTGCATACACTACAATATGCAACATGTACAGTACAGTACAGTATGTTAGACCGTATACACGTACCACAACATGGCTGACGACCACTAATGTAACACAATCCATGAGTGTACTTATATTTCTAGCCAGGGCTTCATACCACATACTTGTGTCAGGAGTAGCACACATACTCCCAAGAGAGCGACAGGTTAGTTCAATTGGCATTGGGTTTCCAATTAAGTGAAACAGATGCTTGGCTACTATGCCATTAGTCAGGTTCTAGCAGGTTTCTTACTCCATACAGGTGGGGTAGGGCATACTTCACAATTAGACTAGTAGTGTCCAGTTTCCTCCTCAGAAGGTCGACGGACGGCAATTAGTCAGCACATGCAAGTGATGTAATAATATCGGCAGCCGTAATGACCCATAAGTGAAACAAGAGTGCATAAAGAACGGGCAGCTAGAGTAAGAGCATGTAACTTGGTAAAATTTGAGGCCAGGCGGAATTTATTACCAGTATTATGAAAAACAGTAACACGTATGCACAAGGTGCGTAACAGAAGCCATTGTTGGTACAGCATGTGACTAGGTGTTCTAGTTTTAGTACAGTTTAATAATTTTGCCTGGACGATGGGCTTCTGTTGGAGTTACATGCTCTTACTCCAGCCACCCGTTTTTATGTGCTCTTGTTGAAACCAAGTTACAAATACACTAGAACAGCCTTTGATGTTGTTGCAATTAGTTAACACATGCAGCTGAGGTAAGCATTAATTCATGTGATCAGGTTTCTGTCTGCCCGTCTGTCTGTCTGTCGGTCTGTCTGTCTGAGTGTCTGTCTGTCTACCTGTCTTATATCTATCTGTCTGTCTGTCTACCTGTCTATCTGTCTGTCTGTCTGTCTGTCTGTCTGTCTGTCTCTCTCTGTCCAGTGAAAATGTCTGACAGCTACTCAGTAAGTGCAATATAGATTGTGAAGGTTGTTAGTGGTCGTAGCTCAGTGGTAGAGCACTCACAGCTCACGCTAGAGTTCGATTACCGGTGACTGCCAGCTTTTCAATTATCTCTAATTCATCTCACGACATCAAACACGTCAGCTGAGGCTAGATTAGAAACTCCTGCTATTCGTCTAACCACTGTTGACAGAGCTGACTACATCACACTGAAAGTTACATCATCATCACCATGGTAACTTGCCACAAGGAAATGGTTATAGTACTATCTACTGTACTCAATTATACTGTATTCATACCTACCTGCACAACTAGATAACCTTTGCACCCTCAGACAAAAATGTAATACAGTGCCTCCTTACTTATCTGAACCCCTTTGGGCAGAGGGGTGTTCGGATAACTGAAATGTTCAGACAAGGAAACAATACTATTTGTATACAAAGCAGATTACTTTCCATTTAACACACAGTGAAATATCATTACTTCGGGTAATCGAGGATTTGGATAATCGAGGTTCGGATAATCGAGAATGCACTGTATCTAAATATAGCTTTCTGAAAGGCTTCAGGCCACATGCCTGCGTAGCACTGAAGTTTAGCCTCACTTCTAATGCACACGAACATCAAAACTTGTAAAATTGTGGAGAGCATTGTATCTTTCTCACAAGAGTGACTTCAGGGTAGAAACGTGATAGAAAGGGTTTCACTAGGTGGGAGGAACTAGTGCTCAGAACAAGAAGAAGAGTGATGGTAACAGCAACATACACAGACATCTACATGTAGCTGTGACTGTCATACATGCAGTGCACTGAACATATAGTTGGTTAAACAACTGGCAAAGTGTTGCACTTCCCTCTAAAAATACGTCATGACTTGTTCCCAGACGCTTGAAAAATCACAGGGTTCGATTTTTTGAGCGCTTGCGTAAACAAAATGCTTTCCCCATACAATGTTCTGATAAAAAGTTGGGCATGGGTTTGGGAGGGTTGGGAACAGGGCTAACTAAAGCGCTTTCATGTATAGATAAGGCCAACCATCTGACTGTTTGTTCTGCATGAGGTAGCAGCTCCCATCTCCCGTTCAACTTAACGTAGCTGATGAGGCCTGGTATTGGTCAAAACACTTCCTGCAGAGTGGGTGACTCATAATAACATTCATCTTACCATGGAGATGCGGTTCATTGATTGCTCATGCAGCTGTCACACAGAGGCTGTCAGCAATAATGAATGAGGTCTCCAAGTTTCAAAACGGGCAGACACAGTTTGTTTATCAAGACATGTTTCCAGGAGCCAATTTGATTGGACCCTCCACACACTGTCACTTTGCCCTTGTAACATGGATAGTTTTGTGATGAGAGGGTAATAGCAAAGTTAATGGAGCGACCACACATCCTGTGTATGTGGGTGCCACTCACACACACATCATACACCCTACACTAGCTATCTCAATGTACCATACTTTGACCTAGCCTCGTTCCCAGGCCCTGCGCGTTCGTCGCTTGCAGTACGAAATTCGCGCAGAGGGTCTGGGCTCGTTCATCACGTGATGTGTGCCGCAGGCGTCATTTTACGTCACACCAGATATAGCAAAATCGCTGTGTTGCAGAGATAACCACAAATGGAGTTGGAAGAACCTGGAACAGGTCATGCGCGTACGGTAGACTACAATAGTCAACTCGAGCTGAAGAAGACGAGGAGCCGAAATCCAGGTTCGACCTAGTAACACGATGTGGCCAAGGTATCTGAATATATAGGTCTACTATCCAGCTAAGCATGGCAGCTTGTGCTCTTGCGCTGCCGAGACTTTTAACACTTAGGTAAGTTCGCACGCGAACCATTACTGTGATCTCTGGGGACCTCTTTCAACGGTAAACAAGGCGCTAGCTCATCTATGACATCATTGATTCTAGTAGAAGGGTCGTGACGTAAGCTGCGGCATGCATCACGTGATGAACGAGCCCAGGCCCTCTGCGCGAATTTCGTGCTGCAAGCGACGAACGCGCAGGGCCTGGGAACGAGGCTAACTTTGACCTATGGTGTGATCTAGTGGTTCAGTGAGTCAAAGGTACTTTCAGCCCTTCTGTGCAGATCAGTAACTCTAACTAATTAACCAGTCTGAAAGTTAGCAATTCAAAGCCACCTTTAATGCTGAGCTAGCTAAGACAGATACCTCTGACCATTAGCAACAGATCAAGGTCCAACTATTCCCACCTTGGCTACCACAGATAAGATCAAGGCCCTTTGAGTAAACCCACTTATAGTTTAGCTTGCTTTTATGTGTCCTTTCTCACTTTGTCACAGAGCACTTCAACTTGGCAGAGAAGTCTGAATGGTAACTGTCTGGAAATGTATACACACCATTTCATTAGTTATCTGTTGTGGCTGCCTTCAGTAGGCATCCATTGTTGGGCTTTTTCAGCAAGTCAGGATTACAGTACTGAAGTGCATTTCAAAGCTCTACAATCTGATTGGTTGGGTTAGGGTTAATTTAGGGTGTTGTTAGGGCAACGCCGCATTGCACATATAAATGTGCATAACATATAGACCAATAGGGTTAGAGCTTTGTAAAGTACTTCAGTCACCGTCCAGTTTTTGATTGCTTACAGTTTGTAAAAGGAAGACCTAGGAGCACTTGTCAGATGAATGATACCAATTCAACTTGAGGCGGGGGAGGGGTCCGAGTGGGCTTGAGCCCTTTTCTTGCAGTGGCTATCCAAGTGCTGGAGTTCAACATTCATGAAGGAAAACTTACTGCTTTTGCTCAGGATCAAGAACATGCACAAATGTGATGAGGGACCCTCCCAACTCTGTCTACTTAGGTAGACATTGATGTCACTCATGTGATAAATGCTCCCAGGCCTTCCCCCTCCATTTGTATATTGTAAGCGATCAAAAACTTGATGGTGGAAAGGCTCGGAACAAGGCTATCATCCCAGAGCCTTCCATAAAAGTGGAAAGAGGGTCTAAGTTACATTTCTTCTCACATGTGGCAGAACTGCACTGCATAAAAATTTGACTGCTAAAATTCTGGACTCAAGTTTCTGACAGTTTAATAAGACTGCTAGTTTATAAATGCTCAAGAGTGGTTGACGACAACCTGTGCGCGACAAGTCCGTACCACCAATTGGCTCAGAACATATGATCGCTTACGTCATTCAACAACTATGTGTTCAGAAAAAACAAACCATGCCAATTAGTCTGGATGGTCGTGTCTCATTTACACTGTTTCGATAACATAACTTGGTTGTCTTGCTTAAGAATAAAATACACATGTATGTCGAATATTGCAATCATGGAGACAGGGAGAACCTGGTATCTTTTCTCACGTAAGTGACATCAAGGGTAGACCATTTACCCTTATCACATGTCAGGTGGATGCAAGGCGGACGTGGCGGAGGAAGAGAGAGAGTCCCAACTTCAAATAATGCACTAAAGCACTTGTATGAGTGCTCCATTGTTGGACAGAATTTCAGACATTAGTGCGATCAAAACTTTACGAGAAAGAAACTTGCACTCGAGCTTAAGGGTTATTGCAGTTTAGCCTCTTACACAGGCTCTTTCGCGCGGAAAGAGGAAATGAGCCTCACATCCATCTCATGTCATACACATGAATGATCTCCCGTCACTTCCTCCACTTCAGTGTAGTATTGTCAAATGTAAACCAAAGATTAAAAACTGGGGAGACCTAGGAACAAGGATCGGAATTTGAATTTGTGGGGTTTAAGATATCAAATTACAAGTGCTGAGCTGGTCAATTGCCAAACAAGTGATGCCAGTTGAGTGCCAGGTACCACAGACAGCTGTTAGGAGGTCTCGCAGCTATACAACTGAAAAGAAGAGTGTAAACTTAATTTTTTTGGCTGCTAATGTTGATGATATGTCAGCAAAAGTGTTGCTCGATCTCTTCCATGCACACACGGTTGAGAATTTGTCAAGCGTCCTCCTGATTAACCAGGTGTCCAGAATTTGTTGGCTAGCTCCTTTAAGAAAAGTCTCTGTGTTTGTAAACTGCTTAAGAGAATGGTATCCACATGTACCGGTATACAGTTGTCATTCGTTCAAGGGGGTTCTACTGTATAATATATGTACTTGTACAATGTACCACTACATACATACACTGTACAATGTACCACTACATACATACAATGTACCACTACATAAGAGCATCTATACACTACATAAGGAGTATCTGTATACACGACCAGGTCAACTGGTGCCTCAGGGGTTCCACCGCAAACACACTATTACAAGTGGTGCCTCAAGGGTTCCACCGTACACACACTATTACAAGTGGTGCCTCAAGGGTTCCACCGTACACACACTATTACAAGTGGTGCCTCAAGGGTTCCACCGTAAACACACTATTACAAGTGGTGCCTCAAGGGTTCCACCGTAAACACATTATTACAAGTGGTGCACCTCAGGGGTTCCACCGTAAACACACTATTACAAGTGGTGGACCTCAGGGGTTCCACCATAAACACACTATTACAAGTGGTGCACCTCAGGGGTTCCACCGTAAACACACTATTACAAGTGGTGCACCTCAGGGGTTCCACCGTAAACACACTATTACAAGTGGTGCCTCAGGGGTTCCACCGTAAACACACTATTACAAGTGGAGCCTTTCCACCATCAAGTTTTGATCGCGATGTGGACGCGATGTTGACGTAGGGGGGGAGGGACCGATGTTCAAATATATACGTACTAAACTTGAAAGCGAGTTTCTTACCGGTCAAGACGAGTAGTTTCCATCACGCTAAGGTCTGGAGTCTGTAAAAGCGGTAGAGCGCTCGAACGGATGGTCCAGTGCGTTGTTTTGGCAGTCGGGTCCCTCCCCCCCCTACGTCAACATCGCGTCCACATCGTGTCCACCTGACGTCATTCATGTGATGAATGCTCCCAGGCCTTCCCCATTTTTCGCCGGTCTTCCGCTCCCGTGTATTATTGTGAACGCAAACGGAAGGTAAAAACGGGGGAGGCCTGAGAACGAGGCTAGGTTCCACCGTAAACACACTATTATTATAATACATGCACTATGTATACATGTACTATCAGGCATGTAGAATAGTCCTACTGCATATGGAGTGATTTTCAGCCATCACACCATTATATAACTCCATTGCATGTCTGCTCGTAACACTCAACCATAATTACTACTAGTGTGACCACATCATCCATAGTATATAATTTCATAACAACACTGGGTCATGTGATGTAGGCAACAGCTGTGTTGTGTGTGCCCTCACTTCCACCATGCTGACCACATATAGCAGTGCCCACAATGGTCAGGTGGTGGAGTGTTGTGTACACATAGCTAACTTTGTTATGAGACCTCGCCAAGATTATCACTACAATGTCAGCATCCATTGTGATTCACAAGTAGTACTACTACTATACTGCCTCCAGCATCATGCTGCAGGCCATGCTTGGTTGGTTACTAGTCATGTCATTAGCCCCAATATGTATGCTCGTAAATAAAAATGCCAAAACAGTACTCAAAGGTACTTGACACACAAAGCTAACGTGTAAAGCTGTACAAGCCTATATGATAAAGAAATCATTAAAAATGAAAAGAGATGTAGGGATGGCGTGCCAAAAAGTACACAAACAAGGGAGTATATATAAGTGAAGGTAAATATACAAAGTCCCGTCCCTACATCTTCACTGTATTGTGAAAAGATGTAGGATGGATGAGGCTTTGTATGTTTACATTCACTTTTATATCCTCCCTTGTTTGTGTACTTTTTGGCACGCCATCCCTACATCTCTTTTCATTTTTATGGGTTCTAGAGCAGCTTCAGATGAGCAAATGTTAGCAACCTGATCTGAAGCTTCACTAGTGGAAATTGAAGCAGTTCTCAGACTAAATATGGTATGCCCACTGAGACTTTCCTTCCAGAATTAGCAATTAAGTAACAGTGAAACCAGACCCTTTGGTTAATTAGGACACTTGGCATAGTTCCTGTATTTTCTAGACTGGCTCGTAGACCCCGCCCAGTTAGGCAGGGGCCTGGGAATGAGGCTAACTATTCTCCTACCTGGCAGTCCTTGATTCAGACTGGCTCGTAGACCCCACCCAGTTAGGCAGGGGCCTGGGAACGAGGCTAACTATTCTCCTGCGTGGCAGTCCTTGATTCAGACTGGCTCGTAGACCCCACCCAGTTAGGCAGGGGCCTGGGAACGAGGCTAACTATTCTCCTGCGTGGCAGTCCTTGATTCAGACTGGCTCGTAGACCCCACCCAGTTAGGCAGGGGGCTGGGAACGAGGCTAACTATTTTCCTATGTGGCAGTCCTTGATTCTACAGTGTGTGTAAGGAAGGGGCTGACACACGTTTCATAGACGTATAAATATCTGCTACATCTACACTGCACATATCACATATTAGCCCCACACTTAATCATACAGCTTTGAGTGCAGTATTTGTAGTTATGTGACAGACTAATCTATCTGGGAACTGTCCCAGGTACATACATGTACATACATGTACATACAGCTCTTCCCCTGAAACAAGGACACTTTGACAATGAGGACAAGTTTCGTGGTCCCAGTTGTGCCCACATTAGGGGAAGGTTTTACTGTTCTTATGTCAGCACATGTTTCATAGACGTATAAATATCTGCTACATCTACAGCTGGCAACTCTTCACATTAATGTTTACACTGCGTAGCTTCGTGACCTCCTGAATATTTTGGTCACTGTCTAAACATGGAAGCTGGTGGGTTTCAGACGTAACATGTTTTGGGGAAAGTGTGTTTGTATGGGCTGTAAATTATCGACAATTGTGTTGGCTGAGGGAATGGTATTTATGCACAAGGAAGGGATGGAGTGGGAAGGAGGGAGAGGAACGAGGGTGGGAGGAGGAAGAGTAGCAATGTCTTCAACAGTGATTTTGTTGCTTGCAGTACTGATGGGAGAGATGCCCGCATACTACTCATCATATTATAATTAGAGCCGAGAACCTTGCCGACTAGTGAGCTACCCAACACCACCAGACCTTTCACTGCAATCAGACACACTAAACACTTGATCTCTTGTGTGATCCTAGAACAGCCATCAACACAAACTGCCATAGTAAAATGTAAGAGATGTAAAATAACAGTAAATGGCTGAAAAGCAACAGTAGTCGGCCGATGGCCCTGGAATTAGACTGTCCCTAAGACTTGTATTACAGTTTTCCCAAGTAGTTGCATTTCACACTGAAACTGAAAACTGCACTGCAGTCACAAGCCCAAAAAAGACTAACAGAGAGTAGGCAAAACAGCTACCCAACATCCTGTGAGAGAGAAGTCCCTAGTGTAGTAAGTCTGGCTCTTGTTGTGAGGTTGTACAAATCAGTACAATAAATGGTTTCATTCTTGCAAGTGTGACGGAGTGTACTACAACTCACTTGTGTATACATGGTAGAGACAAGACAAGTTCAGAAGAACACAAAGAGTAGCAGATATGTATGGTTTCATTCCAGGAAGCTGTTCATTGAGAAAAGCATGGCTATGAGACAAGACAGCCTTACACAAACACAAACCAATCATACGGCCATTTCCCTGTAATCTGGCTTCCAAAGGTTCTGCAACATTGAAATATGATGAAGCATAGGCAAGATTCTCTAAAGCTAGATAGGGAGAGTACAAATCGCCTCCCCAATCTGGCAGACATGAGACAAGGTGACTTAAAAGATGATTTTTTGTTGAGAGAGTGAGAAATAACTCCACGGAGAAAAATCCGGGATCCAGCTGGGATTTGAACCCAAAACCTTCTGAATACTAGTCAGACGCTCTTACCATTAATATTCCACTTGGATCCCTGACGGAGGAGTGGAACAGTACAAATTGTCTCCCCAAACTTGCCGACATGAGACAAAGGCTAGTCAAAAGACTGTAAAGCAATCACACCGTCAATCAATGAACCATATCTGTCATCTTGTACGTTATTGTCACCAACACGTCAATCTGTCTTCCATACAGCTGGGAGAGTGAGACAAAACCAATGAGGTTGATAAAAGCAACATTCCTATCCACTGAACAAAGGTATACACCCTCGGGTTCTTACCACACATCTACAAGAACATAAAACATCTAATTTTCCAGACAATGAGCAGTAAATTGTAAATTGGCCTCAATTTGTATTAATGTAGAAATCTTGTAGAGAACATGAGAGCTAGTGTACCAGTAGTTGTCAAACTACATACACATCTTGATTGGGGCGAGCCTGAGTGAGCCCCCCTACACAAGCGGGACTGCATTGCACAAGTGTGTGTGTATACGTACATGCTTGCTTGCGGCTATATACCGTCTATTTTAAATGAGCACATTCAAATATTTCATGAAGATTGATTCGTGCATGAAACATGTTATTAGTGCTACTGCCTGAGTGCAGCGTCGGCAACCTGGAGCAAAGACAACTGAAGTTAAAGCACGCGTGGCACCTTACTTCTGGTTTGTGCTTCTACCGACCATCAATGGCAGCTATATATAGGCCACTCACAGGCGGTACAAATATGGACAGTGGTTGAGGTCGCTTCAGGTAAGAGCCAGTCATGCATGGCATGAACAGCACTCATAAACGCCAGAAAGTCAGCTCATGATTTCGTTGTAAAGCTTAGTCCATGCATGTGTAGCTACATTAGCTACCCTGGCTGGAGAAATGGCTGGCATATTTGATACTTGGCTATCTCGGGTGAGGACTTAGCTACTTACGCATTTCGAAATTTGGCAATGTAGCGACAAATCCTGCTACATGTATATGCCTTGACAAATTAGTAAATCAGCAGTGTGTTGCTCATTCAGGCTCGCCCCATGTGATGAATCATCCCACTAGTAACCTTGTGCAACCGACTCACTACCTGGCAAATCCATCAGAGCTTCATTAAAAAGCAGTCAATACATTTACTGAACAGGTCCCTTATATAGCTATGAAATTTACACATCAACATGGCTGTATGAGGCCTGGTAACAAGGCTAGTGCTACGCCCCCTCAATATTTGGCAATGCTCGACAATTGTTCTAATGGAAGCCATATGTGTCAATATTTAATGTGACTGACAGACATACGGCTCCATTGGTTATGGTCCCTAGTTGCTCAGGTGTAGTCTTGCAAGCCCGACCCACTACCACAAGAGAAAGGAAGGGTCTGGTGAACTGCGTATACAAGCCGTGTCCCACCGGAATGCAATTATAGCTGTATGACGCAACCAGATTTCAAATAATGCACTCTCGAATTACCTGTTGCGGAGTAAGCACGCTCTCTGCCTGTGAGCAGCCTGCCATTGATGGTCGGTAGAAATCAGAAGTAAGTTGCCATGCGTGCTTTAACTTCAGTTGTCTTCGTTCCGGGTCGTCGACGCTGCACTCAGGCAGTAGCTCTCATAACATGTTTCGTGCACGAGATCGATCTTTGTGAAATATTTGAATGCGCTCATTTAAAATATACATGTACGGTATATGGCTGCAAGCAAGCACGTAATACACACATACTTGTGCAATGCAGTCCCGCTTAGTACAGTCAAGTGTTCTAGCTCCTGCAGTAGCGGAAATGATGTCCTAGCTCTCTTTCGTCCTTTTCAAGACTGCTATTGGTACGCAAACAGTGATGTAATGCGTCATGTGATGAAAGACTGGAACGTGATTGGACCACACTGTACAGTGCGACGGGACACAGCTTGTATACAGAGTTCACCAGACCCATCCCTTTCTTGCGGAAGTGGGTCTGGCTTGTGAGACTAGCTCAGGCATTGTTATCTGACCCCACCCGAGAGGAGACGGTCTGGTGACTCATTAATAATTCATAATTTACTGTGTTCTTACATGAAATAGCAGCCCCATCTCTCAGTGCAGCTGATGAGACCTGGTATCGGCCCAAACATGGACAACTCTGTCTAGCATTTAGGTCTGCCGTTTTTTAGGGAAATGTGGTCACTGATAGTCTCGTGCCCAGACCCCTACTGCAAGGAGAGGGTCTGGTGACATTCAGCTGACATTCGGCTGCGAGGAGAGCGTCTGGTGACATTCGGCTGACATTTGGCTGAATGTGCAATGCATAACTCTGTCTAGCAGGTGAATGTCACCAGACCCTCTCCACTCAAAAGGACTACTAGTTACTAGGACACATGCCGCAGCTTGGCTATTAGGCAATATTGTGAATTTGTTATATTGTGCTGTGACTATCTGGAAGGTCATAAGTGCACACTGTCCAAATAGTTGGGAGTCAAAATAGCGCAATTTCTAAAACTGTTTGAAGAATGAAGTGGGTCCGGTGTCCATTAGTATGTGCAACTACCAATCTCTGATGTTATCCAATCCCAGCACGTGTTACAACTACGCACTACAGCATCATGTGTGCACACAAAAATTAAAAAAAACTGTCAGTGTCAGAGGCTATCCATTATAATTAAATGGCTAAAATTAGATTTAATTAGTATGAAGCCTCACATCAACACGTGTTGCAATCTGCCATGCACACACATGCACAACACAAGCATTGATAGCCTCTGGCCAGGCCCCCATCCAGCTTTGCATCGCTTTGAGTATGAAAAGTGGGAGAGGGTCTGGTATCTCTTGTCACGTGACATAACTGAAAAATTTGCAGAACAAATAGACAGCTTTTCATGTACTGTTTAGTCAACTACACACTCAACACTTTGTGTATATAACAGTCACTAAATATGGACGTAAGTTACCTGGTAACTTCAAGCGCATAAGAATGGGTAGCTTGAGTGAGAGCGTCAAAATTATTGAACCAATAGAACACCCGGTCACGTGCTTAGCAACAATGGTTTATGTCTACGCAGCATGTGCAGTACATGTTACTATTTTTAGTATTGGCGGTAAATTCCGACCAGTTTCAAATTTTACGGAGTTACACGCTCTTACTCAAACCGCCCATTCTTAAGCGCTCTTACCGCTTCTACTATCCTTTCTATCCTGCTGTTACTCATGTGAGAAACAATACCGTAGATCTCTTCCCACTTACCAAACTGCAAGGGACTGAAAGCTGGGTGGGGGCCTGGGGTCGAGGCTTTGTATTTGACATGTACACAAGTAGATGTATACATATCTGCATATGTAAACAATGTACCCACTCACACACATCACAGCAGGACACATCTTATCTTGGGAATGCAAGCACACACCCAGATGTTCAAAGCCATACTAATCTACAACCAGACGGTGCTTCATACTAGTAACACAGACAATAATAATACCTGCACAAAGTGAATATCGAGTTCAAGACCTCCTGGAGAACACGTGGAAGAAACAGCCCTGCCATGGTTGCCAAATTCCAGAGGAGGTTAGGAGTACAAACCATTATAACAATTACTACTAACATTTTGTATAATCATGAGGTTATTGTGTATAATTACACAGTTAGCCAAGACCCTCAGGCCACTTGGGGCGGGGAGCGTGTGGTTGAGACCTGCAATTAGTACAATGCAACTATTAGTAGTTCTGAGGACACTAGATTGTACAATAATAAGCCAGCTCACTGGGTATACCTTGAGTGCATTCGGTTCATTTACAAAAAAAATTGACAACAGGGGCAAAAGTTGGTTAAAAAGTTTGGGGGGGGGGCATCAGTAGTCTTGTTACCATACCACACAATGTTTACAAGTTCCAAGGGGGCAGGGAGGTGAGATTCTGGCAAAGGGGGGTAAATGCCCCCCCTTGCGCCCTCCCAAATGAAGCCTTGCTTGAGTGTACATACAGTTTAAGCTATACGTTAAGTTGTTTTACACATTGGTGTCGGGCGTAGCCCGACACCAATGTGCAAGACCACACCCCAGGGAGGGATATAACTATTATATAACCTGTTACCTAGGCAACATCACTGTACAAGAGAGATATGGGCAACATTCTTAGATGTTGCCTGGGTAATGGGTTATATACTAATATCAGTACCAACTTTATTGTGAACCCTCATTAGACCTGGTAGCCACTTGACATTGCACAGTTACAGGTGGTGCTTCTTCACAATTCACAAGTTCAAGATTGCCACACTGTACATACTGCTATATAGTATTATGACCGTGGTGTGAGGGTATGTAGAAGTTGCCCAGTGAAAGATCGACAGTGAAAGCTGTGTTTGATAGCAAAGTTTTCATGGCTGTTTTCTTTTCTTCAAAATCTCACTTATTGTGGGTATAATTGTGACTAGTATGAGGGTGTGCTAGTGTACTTGTGTGAGGTTGCTAGTGTGAGGGTGGCTAGGTGAGGGTGTGCTAGTGTGAGGATGTGCTAATTGTGAGGGTGTGCTAATTGTGAGGGTGTGCTAATTGTGAGGGTGTGCCAATTGTGAGGGTGTGCTAATTGTGAGGGTGTGCTAATTGTGAGGGTGTGCTAGTTTCTGACATGCAGGTGCAAGGATGTAAATGGGTTTCTTTCTCAACTACATGACAGTATATGGAGTTTAGGTACCAGCCAATTCTATAGGCGGAGAATGTGAAGAACGAAAGGGTGGGATTGGGTGTACAGTTTCTGAACAAGTTGTGGAGGGGTAGGACACACCGTACTATAAAAACTGAGCATTCATTTGGTTGCTATAGTTTACTTTGCACATGCCACTCCAAATTATGTGTGTGTGTTGGCTCACAAATGTTATTACTCCAATGTGTGTGTTCGAAAAGTGTTAAATATACAGTTATGCCAGCGTGTCAGCCAGTCAGTCTGCTTGTTCGTCTGTCAGCTTGTCTGTCCGTCAAAACAAACAGAAATAGCTCAAATATCCAATTTAATGACTCACGAACAGCCATGTGTACATGAAAACCAATAATAATCAGTCAAGTTTAAACCATGCTTCCAGTAACCTGAGCCTATACTTACCTGTACTAACGGCTTCACCCTCAGGGATCAAGGGAGGGGCGATATGAGTTGACCACATACCCTAGAGTACAGGTTTAAAACAACAAAAGCCATGCCACGTATCTACTAGTGTCTGTAGGGAGAGGGAGCTCACGGTTCAAGGGAGGGGCGATATGAGTTGACCACATACAACAAAAGCGCTGCTAGTGGCTGTAGGGAGAGGGAGCTCACAAACAGTGAGACTGCAAGTGAAAAAAATTCCTCCGCTTTAGTAAGATATTCTTTGTCGTTGCAAACTTGAGGTGAAGGACTGAGTGCCATACCATACAGAGGGTAATTTCAACATACCGTAATCAGAAGCCGGGGCTATTACATGTATTTTCTTCGCTGCACGTTTCTGTGTGGCTACTATTCAAGGGCGGCTAACTATTTCTTTAGAAAGCCCACCAACATCAACACGGGCTGGATAAGGAACATACAAGCAATACAGTGACGACTGTTAGACGGTGTCAGTAGTAAGTGCAGCCTCTCAGTCCTGCTGTCAGGTGTGGAAACGAGTCATATTACACAAACAGCCCTAGCGCTAGCCAGATGACCGTCATCAGAAATTATTCGCATACGTATGCCGCGTATAGTAGCTGTGGCTACTATTTGAGGGCGGCGTTTATTTTGCTCAGAGCTCCTGATTGTGCGGCTACATGTACTATTCGAGGGTGGCAACCATTCGAAGGAATGTGGTATTTGCACTAATAACATTCACTGCATATGAAGGCTCTGCAATGCAATACACTGACTGATACATGATCAACTTTAGTGTGCTTAATTTATTTCCCTTTACCGACTGCCTTTAACGGTAACAATCTCCTTGCACTTCTGCCAACAGATGTCAGGGCATACCAAAGGACGAAAGGTCAACATACAGACTTTATGCAACTAATTGGAGTCGTATTCCCACACCAAGAATGCTGTTATTTATTATTAGCAGCGTTGCCTACAGGTTGATAGATATACTCTTACACACGACATGGATACTAAGGTCACCATAACAACAGTAAACGTGATACTATGATTGTTTAGTTTGGGTATTAATTATCATCCATTTAGATGGTATGTACTACCAAGAGTGCATAAGAACGGGCAGCTCGAGTAAGAGCGTGTAACTCCAATAGAAGCCCATAGTCTGGTCAGAACTGTACTAAAAATAGAACACCTGGTCACGTGCTTAGCAACAACCGTTTATGTCTACACGCAGCTACGCAGTATGTGTTACTATTTTTAGTACTAGCGGTAAATCCTGACCGGTTTCAATTTTTACAGAGTTACACGTCAAGCCACCCGTGCTTATGCACTCTTGGTACTACAAATATAATATAGGTTAGTAGGTTTCGCTGTACCACATACAGCACCAACAGTCATACATTTTGCCCCCTTTAATAGCAAGCACAAAACTTCATATGATGACCATGCAAAGACAAGACATCTTTGGCTGTTGTCTGCTTAAATCTTTAATCACATCTCAGTCTCGCAGAATACTGGAGTTACTACGCATATGATGGACTGCTAATACTGGAGTTACTACGCATATGATGGACTGCTAATACTGGAGTTACTACGCATATGATGGACTGCTAATACTGGAGTTACTACACATATATATGATGGACTGCTAATACTGGAGTTACTACGCATATGATGGACTGCTAATACTGGAGTTACTACGCATATGATGGACTGCTAATACTGGAGTTACTACGCATATGATGGACTGCTAATACTGGAGTTACTACGCATATGATGGACTGCTAATACTGGAGTTACTACGCATATGATGGACTGCTAATACTGGAGTTACTACGCATATGATGGACTGCTAATACTGGAGTTACTACGCATATGATGGACTGCAACTATAAAGGGAACCAAATTTCCTTGTTCAATTCAGATATTAATTACTGTCCATTTTGTTGGTATGAACCAGTTCTGTAACATCTGCAGTATTAAAAGCATCACCAAAACATATTTCTGGCCAGTACTAAAAATAGAAACATGTACTGCGCATGCTGCATAGACATAAGCCATTGTTGCTAAGCACGTGACCACGAGTTCTATTTTTACTACAGTTCAATAATTTTGTCTGGACTACAGGCTTCTATTGGAGTTACACGCTCTTACTCAAGCCGCCCAGTCCTGCACACATAATGAGTATGAAAGTGGCCATAACTGTGGTAGTACGATGGACAGGTACTGAAAATAGCCAAAATCCACTGCTAGTGTGTACTACAGATAATTCTGTAAAATTGTAAATGTGCCATGTCAAATACACCACCAAGGAGGTCTTTTTGGCCCCACAGAAAGCTCCATCTGTTAGATGACCATAGACTATGGCTGTGGCGCACTTGTAACTTGGACCAATCCCAACCTCCCACAACGTGAATACTACAGCAAAGCTAGCCGTGATTCTATCATCCACTGTTACTACATAGTGACCCAAATCAAGTTAAACATTACCTAGTGCCCATTTAGCTGGAATTTACTACAAATACACCTGTAAAATCTGCCGTATCAAAATACTGGTAGTACACTGCCAAGACAAACATCATGTTTGGCTCTTCTCAAGAGAAACTCCTTCTATTTGATTACCAAAGAGGTCTTTAACTGTGATTCATTCAGAATATACACAGACTAAATCCATACACACAAATCCAATACTCAAGTAGCCATAGCACAACTACCAGAATCTCTTGAAAATACGCCCATGGGTGATGAACTTAAGTGGCTCCTCAAAGAGGGTGGTGGGCGCATTTTCGAGAGTGGTGATCTTTCTCTTGAAAATACGCCCACAGTTAGTCTAGCCCTATTTTATGTAGGGATGCATGATCCTGCAATGCCTCTTTTGTCATGCGCTTGCTTATTATGCAATAACAGCAAATGGTGTCTGTCTTCATTTGTTAGTCCCTCCTCTGGCATACTGGCGCTTCTTCAGTGCTTCTTGTTAAACATAACCACATGTACTGTCGCATAAATAGGTGGGCGTACTTTTGAGAGAAAAGCACCCTTTGCAACAACTTTATTCAAAAATGGGGGGGTGGGCTTATCTTCGAGGGTGGGCCTACAGTAATTCGTTCATCCAGGTCTGTACACAATTGTAGGAAAACCCAGCTATACACTTATAAGGCTTGCGAAAGCCTCCCTTCTCCCTTCCACCTATAATTTGTGATTCTGTACACAATTCTAGGAAAAACCAGCTATACACTTCCCTAGCTTATGAGAGCAGGGCCTTCCACTTGGTGATCCTTATGCAACGTAAGATCTAATTTTACGTCAATTTCAGAAATTTATGATGAATCCAATCTAACGTAAGTTATTATTTTTTAAGCTTACGTAGTATTCGAATAATTACGGTAACCCAAATCCTTAGTTTGATTTAGATACTAATTACCGCCCATTTAGCTGGAATGTGCAAGACAGATGCTCCCTCATCTGTGGGATGAGCCGACTACAGTGGGATGAGCCAACTACAGTGGGATGAGCCGACTACAGTGGGATGAGCCGACTACAGTGGGGTTTTATGGCTTAAAATATGTGCATCAAGTACACACATGAATCGGCGTAAACATAGGATGAGAAACTTTCGTGAGGGTTGGTGGTTGTCCAGCTGTCATGGCTCAGGGACAGAGCATTGGCGGCTCAAGTCAGAGGTTCAACTCCCGGCGACTGCCGGAGACAGGTTTTTCGGTCCCTCTAGTACCTGGACTGTACAAAGTTCACTTGATAATGCAGACGCTCACATGCCTTTCACGCAAGGTTGTCCATCATTGCTGATTGATTCACCAACTGGACATTATAATAGCACTGGTATGTATAGTACTAGCCTCGGGTTAGCCTTTCTTGCCAGTGTACAGAAAGGGAGAGCTCTGGAAAGCGCCTTCGTAGCGCTCAACAGTAAGTATGTATTGCCATGCCTACTGGAAATATATACATGTATATCAGAAGCCTTTGAAATACAAATGCCTCTATACTCCAGACACGCAGTGGTAGTCCCTGGTGGTCCCATTGTTTTAATGAAAGAAAGTTTTGCTGTACTCTGCATTCTGCAAGTAGCTTGGCTTGTCTATGCCTCACACAACTTGCAGACAGGCCTCTCTAGAATATTCAAGATCAACTAAAACACAGTACAGACTGTTGACAAGCAAGGTCAAAGCACATTTTTTTGTCTGTCTTGTTCCCCTGTTCTGGAATGCGAACATTGCAATCACGAAGGTAGGGAGGACCTGGTATTAAATTTTCCCACGTGAAGGTAGAAAGGGGGTAGAGAGGGTTTACACGTGCGTGGACATACCAGAAGGCTTAGAACAGCAAGAAGAGCGACAGGTAACAGGCAACTTACTACACACATCTACGTAGCTAGCGGCAGGCAAGTATCATACACACAAGTGTACAATATTCATGCAATGAGAGCCTCTGAACAAAGCCACACCAGTGTGGTGCTCACTCAGACTCATGGCTAGTTTAGGGAGAAGATCCCTTACACAGTTCATGCCCTAGGACTAAGGTTGGCAGGGTTCATTCATGTGACAATTGTTTGTAACGCAGGCATCACCATAGGCACATAATGTGACATTTGATGCCAGTCCAAATGAAGCAGGTGCTTGTGAAGTCGATTATGAGATCCACAGTGATTCTATTCTAGTAGCTGGGGTGATTCTATTTAAAGAGTAGCCGTTGTTGGGACAACAATGTAATTACGTACTTATTATCCCTCCCACTGACAAAAAGATTTGATGAACCAAGTTAAGTTTTATCCTGGAATGTGGCAAGGACCAACCAGATTGTGAGACTGCTAATTTTCTGGAACATTTTATGGGTGTTTTACATTGGTCTTGGATCAGACCAAAGTCCCCAAATAAACACTCCATTTTGTGTTTCCAGCTACAACAGTGGTTTGTGTTTGCGCTCAATTAAATTTGCCAGAGGCAGGCAGTCCTCAGAGTTAACCTTCCTTATGAACCAAGAATGAACCCTCAGACACAGGAGTGGTTAAACTATGCCAACAATCACTTTGATATCATGCATCAACAGATGTGCACTGAGCATCTATACCCTGGCTATTCTTTGATGATCTCAAATACACCATACCAGCTTTGCAACAGTGGTTTATGACACAATGGTGTAATTGATCAAAGCACACCTGCTCAGGATATTACCATAGAGATTTTTGCCATAGATGTGATCTTACCTCCTCATGCTGGGAGCATATGGCCATTCCAATCTCTTGGTGGTTGGTATGCAACTGTTTTTGATTAGTCTGTCGAACAATGTGCAACCAAGGCAGGTGTGTCAATACACAGACTCCAGATGTTCTAACCCCGGCGTTTGTTGCTTGCATGACTAACGTAGGGGAAGGCCTGGTAAAACTCTCGTGTAAAGTGACACTGGTAGATGTCTGGAAGTGTGGTACTTCTGTTCTTTAACAGAGAGGTGGGTGTACAACAGCTTGTTCAACAACTACGTAACGGTCAGCGGTCAATATCTGACCATCTCAAAGACACTCTTTAGGTTCAAAAAGCTGTCTCACACAGTGTACAGAAGTTTCAGCTGCACTGCATGTTTCAACACACACAGTCAGACTGAAGGAGTATTAACAATATTTAGTCCCTCTTTTGCCACACATACTACTTGTTGTCTTCTTTTAACACTCTCATTGGAGAAACTGCATGTGGTCTGACCAGGCAACGTTCAACAAATATTTTCAGACAAACCCACTAAAAAATGTCACAATATCCAAGTAGAGATGCTATGTAAAAAATATCCTGCAATCTGATTGGTCCTTACAACATTTTAGGAATAGGGCCAAGAATCATACTTGGTGCGCCAGGCTATTTGCTAATAACAAAATCCCAGGACAACAAAATAACACTCATGGAAATGGTTTTGATACCGTGGTAACAAGATGTTACTGTTCTTAGAGCAGTAAAAAGGCTAAAAAAACTGACATAAATGCCTGGTACAAGACTACAAAGGTCACTAGGTTTCATTCTCTTGGTAACAAGTCCTTCCAAGAATAGCAAAATTGTCTGGTTGCTATGGGTATTGGTATCATTGTAAACCCTCCCAGTTAACCATGGAATCAAAATTAACTGCTGCTTTCAGTCAGACTGGTCAGGTGAATGGAAAATGGGGAATGATGGAATACAGCTGTGAGGGCACAATGGATCACAATCACAGTACTTGTAGTGCTATTGCAATGCCAAAAGGCATTACATTAGGTAGCCAGATTGCGGGTTAGAGCTAATTAGGTTAGAGCTAGTTGGTGGATTATATTTTCAGCTCACTTACAGTGCGAGATCTACCAAACTGTCATTACGTGATTCTTAGACCCTAGTGTGTGCATTCCAACAACACAAAAAATCATCACCATCTACTATGTTAATTGCGCCATTAGCAACACAAATGGGTTCATAATTCATTATGCACATACCTGGCACACAAAAATCCTCTGTTCGATTAATCGATGAAACTACGTGTGAGAGAGAGAGATGTGGGCGGGTGTGAGGTAAAGATATAGGTTACATGCATATGTACATGGCTTTTTCAACATTCACAACCCAGCTGTACCGTACATGTAGTGGTCAATGGGTGTGATAAATTTAATTAAAGATAATCTGGTTGAAAATTCCCTCCTAGCTAAAGACATGACTATCATTAGCGCAAAGCTTCTACTCCATTCATTACTCGTCTCGTCCCCCCGCCCGTCTTTACATAATCCTCTTACCATCTCCGGTTCTTTGTTCTTGAAAGCTGCCACGTTGAAACAAAGTGGACAGACACAGACAGAGGCAGCAAACCTCCAACAACAGATTCATAGCGTCAACGGCCGAATAGACTACCACGCAGGACAAAAAGCGAAATTTATCACTGTCAGTTCAGTTACACACTCAGCGACACAACTACAGCAAAAACCGTCTAACAAATAAGCTTGTATGGACGCACACGCATGCTGACAAGCCACAAGGCGCCCTGTGAGAATTGCGGTTTAGCAACAACGCTATTCAAGACATGAAGAGACAGGCGGATGTCAGCACCTCATTAGTTCGTTGTCATGGAGACTGCAGTCTAGTGGGCACTATTTAGAGTAATCACGCGTCCAAAAAGAAGATGGTGACGATTTTGTGGATGATGTGCAGAGCAGCATGGATCCTCGGATCATAGGAACTCCGCGGGTTGTTCTCAGGAATTTTGAAAGAACTCTTCAACGGATAGCAGCTTTCTGGGACTCAAATACCCGCAGTTAAGATATTTGTGTTTTGAATTCGCACAATGACAATGTCTTTAGCTTGCAGTTCATTTCATAAGTCACTGGACAGCCCGATCTCTCATAAGGCATTGTATGGTATTGAACATCCTTTGACCAAAGGGAAGCGAAAGGCAAAGACGAAACATAAAAAGGCTAAACCTAGTATATCTCGAAGTGAAACAACTTCCATTGTTAGCAGTGCATCAAGTACTTCTAGTCCCGAAAAGAAAGGAAAGCCAACCAAAAGTACTGCTGGATCTATTACAGACAGTAAGGAAAAGACTCTCCCAGCGCAACATCAGAAATCGTTAACTGTTTCCATTAAAAGCCCCTCATCGCACTCCACTCTTGCCCGGGTTGACACTGACTCACCGAAAAGTTCCCTGAAAATGAGAAAACCAGCAACAGCTGTGGCAAAGAGCTTCTCAACTGCCCGAGTGTCTGCAAAAACACTTTTGGCACACAATCCACCAAAAAACCACGTAAATGGGAAGCGAATGCACAAAGACCATTCAGTGACTTTCGGTGTAAAGTCATCAGCTAGCACACCGTCGAATCTGACAGGTTCAAACTGTTCCCAGCGTTTGGCAACAAGTGACAAAGTAGCCATGTCAACCAGCTTGCTAAAAAGCTCGGAGAGTGAACTAAAATCAGCCTTCAATGGTTCCACTGTATGTCTGAACAGAAAAGTGGCTGGCGTCAACTTGCCTCCCCACATACACACACCGAGAAGAGCCTTTGAGAGTGTTGCCGAGAGAAGAGGAAAAGGACCCCTGACAATTAGTGACATAGTCGCAGGGCTTGCGAGATTCCAGTATAGGAATGTTATAGTAATGTCTGGAGCTGGGATAAGCACAGCCAGTGGAATACCAGATTTCAGGTATGTATCTAATGCTACATACATGTAGAGTGAAGCCAGAGGAGGGAGGACATACTGTTACAACGTAGTGACAAGTAGTACGCAGGTGTGTATCTAATGCTACATACATGTAGAGTGAAGCCAGAGGAGGGAGGACATTATAGTGCGCTCTGATGACTTTCCAAGGGAAAGAGTCGTGGATGCAAGTTACAAGGATCGTTCTATGCCCTAAGTCATGATGGACGCATAAGGTTTTCGACTAAGCTGAAGCTATCTGGCTAGTCAAAATTGGTTATTACGACTCACCTCGCAGGCTAAGCTTGTAAGTTGCCAGTTTGACGCAAGGTGAGTCACAGGAGGCCATTTTAACTGCCAAACATCTTCAACCTTGTTGAAAACCATGCACGCCTGCTATGCCCATCACGTCTTCGTCCATAGAGTTGTTCGTTTAGTTTGCCTCCACACTTCTTGGCCTTGGAATGTCAGTTAATAGTCACCATCACGTGATCGTGTCCTTATTGTCCTACCTCCCTCTGGGGTGAAGCCATGAGTCATATGTAGTTAGTTGTACGAGATGGCCACCATGCCTATCTGTGTTACATAACTTCTTTAATATTCTCCACTGTACCCTTGTTTCTATAGTAACAGGTGGGTTTTATTTTCCATATACTGACAGGAAGTTGTAGATTCTGTTCCATATACCAGAGGAAGTTGTTTCCTTCTTGTCTACTTTGTATGTTTACTAATGACAATATGGACCAATCAGGGTGGAGAATACAAGACATAATGCATGATAGTCTGGGGTTTGTGGTTTATAATAACCACCCTTGTCCTCGGGCTCCGTCCTCAGAGTCAGGTGGTTATTGACCATAAACTCCCAGGCTACCATGCATTATCTATTACTTGAACCATGTGCTCCTTTCTAAATTAGCCTCGTTCCCAGGCCTTCCCACCATCCAGTTTTTGATCGCTTGCAGTATGTCAAAAAGGAGGGGGAAGGCCTGGTCCATTTTATCACATGAATGATGTCAGTGTCTACCTAGATAGACAGAGGGGGGAAGGGGCCCCAATCGAAAGCTTTTTGCTCCTCTTTCCCTCATTCCCCCTTTCCCCTCCTTCTCCTTACACGAATACCCCTTCATTATTTCCCTTTTCTCCCTCTTCCTTCTCTCTTTCCTTCCCTCTTCTCCCTCCTCATCTCCTCTCCCCCAGGACCCCAGGCACTGGCTTGTACGACAATCTACAGCAGTACAAGATTCCAGATCCCACAGCCATCTTTGACATTACTTACTTTGCCCGCAACCCTCGGCCATTCTTTGCCCTAGCAAGGGAGCTCTATCCAGGGAGGTTTGCCCCAAACCCAGCCCACCACTTTGTGCGACTGCTGCAGGACAAGGGCATTCTGCTCAGGAACTATACTCAGAATATCGATGGACTGGAGAGACGTAAGTGGTGGTGGGACACTGGAAATTTCCTCCCCTCTTGAATTTTTTATCTGCCCCCCCCAGCCCCCTGTTAGGCCAATGAAAGTTGATTACCATAAGCACATTCAGTATTGGACGAAACATGTCCTGTGCAATGGGTGACGTTGCATAACATCTAGGCCTGCTTTTTTGGCAGGTAGAAGCATCTTGGAGGTAGCACTTACTTTCTTTCTTATTTTTGAAAATCTTTGCTACAGTATGTGTCAAGTGCAGAGTACAAGATGAGAAATTTGATATGTGAGCATTTATCGAAACCAGGCTTTTCGTTCTGGATGTTGTCTCGCAGCTTTGGAAGAAAACTACATTTACGGTGATTCCTAGCTAGAACTTAGAGGAGATCGAGGCTTCTGTTGGTTACACTGCCAGGTCGGCTCTCCTCCTCTAACTCTGAGTGCTTGTGGGAGTTCTGTAGTAGAAACATAAGCCCCCTATGATGTTAATTAGTCTGTAGTATTTATCCCTCCATGAGAGAGTCACCTTACATGCTATATTGTATTATTTTTCTGCCATCAAAGAATTAGCTGCATGGGAGGTAGTCTGTCGCCCACTTCAACATTTCTGCAATTAACCTTCCCAACCACACCAACACACCCTTGTCACGCACACACACATGCAAACTCTTTTTTTTTTAACTGAGTGTAATGCATTGCAATGTACATGTACATCAGCTTTTAACAGGGTGGAAGGCACTGTCTAGCCTCACTCCCAGGCCTTCTCGGCCTCCAGTTTTGAGTGCATGCAAGAGACTCCTACCAGCAATGTCCGCTTGCAGTGTGCAAAAATGCATACTGCAAGCGATCAAAAACGGGAGGTGGGAAGGCCTGGGAATGAGGCTAGGCAAAGTCCGGTTCACATTACACACATGCTTGTGTACAACTGCTCACAGGCGTGCACGCACACTTACACATGCAGTACTCACGCACACACATGCACATTTGAAATCTCTTTCATAACTAAACATGTGATTGTTACATGGGTCATTCCATGTCAAATCAACACAAAAAAACCCTTACCCTCACCGATTTGAACGAAACTTGGTTTTTACACAGTGTCTGTTGAGATATTAACCCACAGTGAATTTCAGCGTTCTGCAGTGTATGGCTTCAGAGTTAGAACCAGACAAAAAATTGATTTTTCGGAAATTTTTAGCTTACCTATTGTTACTAAATCAACTATAACTTTGAGTGAGATTAACTTTATGATCTACAATTTACACTACTTGTAGCTCATAAAATTTCCTTTCGTTTGATATAATTAACAAGTATATCCCATAAAGTTCGGGTCAAAGGTCATTATTAGTGCACTTTGACCTTTGCTATCTCAAAAACGAATATTTTAATTCGGATTAATTTTTTTCCAAATGTTGTTTGGGTCCTTCTCTCCAAGTGGTAATAAAATGGTTTTGGGACTGACATGGGATTGGGAGATATGTGACAGAATGTAATGGCAGTTAGGGAAGATGTATTGTAAAATATTCCTATACTTACGTGGTGGTTCATTTTGATTGGTATGGTGGTGGATACCTTTGAAAACATGACACGACAAAATATCCATGATTCCATGGTTGATATGTAATGTCCAAGTAGTGGTTGCCATGGTTACTAGCTGCCATTACATTGTCACATATCTCCCGATCCCACGTCAGTCCCAAAACCATTTTAATACCACTTGGAGAGAAGGACCCAAACAACATTTGGAAAAAAATTTATCCGAATTAAAATATTCGTTTTTGAGATAGCAAAGGTCAAAGTGCACTAATGACAACCTTTGACCCGAACTTTATGGGATATACTTGTTAATTATATCAAATGAAAGGAAATTTTGTGAGCTACAAGTGATGTAAATTGTAGATCATAAAGTTAATCCCACTCAAAGTTATGGCTGATTAAGTAACAATAGGTAAGCTAAAAATTTCCGAAAAATCAATTTTTTGTCTGGTTCTAACTCTGAAGCCATACACTGCAGAACGCTGAAATTCACTGTGGGCTAATATCTCAACAGACACTGTGTAAAAACCAAGTTTCGTTCAAATCGGTGAGGGTAAGGATTTTTTTGTGTTGATTTGACATGGAATGACCCACATATAAGTATGCATATGGGCACACATTAAGGTTCACACACACACACACACACACACACACACACACACACACACACACACACACACACACACACACACACACATGCACACACACACACACACACACACACACACCCCAGTTGCTGGCATTAAACCTGCTAAACTGGTTGAAGCACACGGCTCCTTCTCCACTGCCTCGTGCATTCGATGTGAAAGCAAGCAAGACCCGGAAGAGGTCAAGGTACAGCTGCACATGTATTATGTGTCTGTGTGTGTTATAATGGAATGTTTATGTAACTAGCCTCATTCCCAGCCCCCTATCCAGCTTTCCATCACTTTCAGTCCCAAACCCAAAGGCTGGGACTGAGTCCCAGACCCAAAGTCTCACTCACATGAAAAACGAGACCCACTACAAGAGATGAAAAGTTGGGCGGGGGCGCATGAACGAAGATAGAGTTACACCTTTTATTCCCTTGCTTGTGTCAACCATTTATGTGTTCACAGTAGATTAGCAACCTTGTATTTCAAGTGATCTCTCAATAACCTTGTTCCCAGGCCTCCCCCGTTTTCATTCTTCGGTTTGCATTCAGTATAATACACGGAAGCAGAAGAGCGCGAAAAACAGACTGAACGCAAACCGAAGAACGAAACAGGGGAGGCCTGGGAACGAGGCTAATCACTCAGTTCTAGTCAATTCAATGTCTACATTTACCAATGCTGGCCGGCTCCTTGGAGCTATATATAATAAATTTTTAAGCGAAAATTTAGCGCTATACGGTAATCATTAAACGAGACTACTTCTAAAAGCTGTGAGATTGTCAGACATCAGCTAACACACCCAAATTCCTTCAAGAGCCCTTCATCACTTTCTATTCTCAGAAAAACCTGCAACAGCTGCAAATGGCCAAGCTTTCCAATGGTTGCACTACCACTAATGTGTATGCGCTACTCAGTACAGCCATACTTGGTGCTACTCAGTACAGCAATGTGTGGTGCTACTCAGTACAGCAATATGTGGTGCTACTCGGTACAGCAATATGTGGTGCTACTCGGTACAGCAATATGTGGTGCTACTCAGTACGGCAATATGTGGTGCTACTCGGTACAGCAATATGTGGCGCTACTCAGTACATCGATATGTGGCGCTACTCAGTACATCGATATGTGGCGCTACTCGGTACAGCGATATGTGGTGCTACTTGGTACAGCGATATGTGGTGCTACTCGGTACAGCAATATGTGGCGCTACTCAGTACAGCGATATGTGGTGCTACTCAGTACAGCAATGTGTGGTGCTACTCAGTACAGCAATATGTGGTGCTACTCAGTACGGCAATGTGTGGTGCTACTCAGTACAGCAATGTGTGGTGCTACTCAGTACAGCAATATGTGGTGCTACTCAGTACAGCGATATGTGGTGCTACTCAGTACAGCAATGTGTGGTGCTACTCAGTACAGCAATATGTGGTGCTACTCGGTACAGCAATATGTGGTGCTACTCAGTACAGCAATATGTGGTGCTACTCAGTACAGCAATGTGTGGTGCTACTCAGTACAGCAATATGTGGTGCTACTCAGTACGGCAATGTGTGGTGCTACTCAGTACAGCAATGTGTGGTGCTACTCAGTACAGCAATATGTGGTGCTACTCAGTACGGCAATGTGTGGTGCTACTCAGTACAGCAATGTGTGGTGCTACTCAGTACAGCAATATGTGGTGCTACTCGGTACAGCAATATGTGGTGCTACTCAGTACAGCAATATGTGGTGCTACTCAGTACAGCAATGTGTGGTGCTACTCAGTACAGCAATATGTGGTGCTACTCAGTACGGCAATGTGTGGTGCTACTCAGTACAGCAATGTGTGGTGCTACTCAGTACAGCAATATGTGGTGCTACTCGGTACAGCAATATGTGGTGCTACTCGGTACAGCGATATGTGGTGCTACTCGGTACAGCGATATGTGGTGCTACTCAGTACAGCAATGTGTGGTGCTACTCAGTACAGCAATATGTGGTGCTACTCAGTACGGCAATGTGTGGTGCTACTCAGTACAGCAATGTGTGGTGCTACTCAGTACAGCAATATGTGGTGCTACTCGGTACAGCAATATGTGGTGCTACTCGGTACAGCGATATGTGGCGCTACTCGGTACAGCGATATGTGGCGCTACTCGGTACAGCGATATGTGGCGCTACTCGGTACAGCGATATGTGGCGCTACTCGGTACAGCGATATGTGGCGCTACTCGGTACAGCAATATGTGGCGCTACTCGGTACAGCAATATGTGGCGCTACTCGGTACAGCAATATGTGGCGCTACTCAGTACAGCAATGTGTGGCGCTACTCAGTACAGCAATATGTGGTGCTACTCAGTACAGCAATGTGTGGTGCTACTCAGTACAGCAATGTGTGGTGCTACTCAGTACAGCAATATGTGGTGCTACTCAGTACGGCAATGTGTGGTGCTACTCAGTACAGCAATGTGTGGTGCTACTCAGTACAGCAATATGTGGTGCTACTCAGTACGGCAATGTGTGGTGCTACTCAGTACAGCAATATGTGGTGCTACTCAGTACGGCAATATGTGGTGCTACTCAGTACAGCAATGTGTGGTGCTACTCAGTACAGCAATATGTGGTGCTACTCAGTACGGCAATGTGTGGTGCTACTCAGTACAGCAATGTGTGGTGCTACTCAGTACAGCAATATGTGGTGCTACTCAGTACGGCAATGTGTGGTGCTACTCAGTACAGCAATATGTGGTGCTACTCGGTACGGCAATATGTGGTGCTACTCAGTACGGCAATAAGTGGTGCTACTCAGTACAGCGATATGTGTCATGCTGGCTACATCTGCACCCCCTGACGTTTGTGATGCTACTGATAGAGGGGACGCTTTCAACCTATTGTAAGTTATTCTAATGAAGATGGCTGAACTTTGCACCAGGGCAATGAGAGACCATCTTTGTAATGCAGAATGCGATGGGTTATAAGGACATGATGTCATGTTGTAGCGACAATTAGTGCATGCGCTCTGATGACATCCCAAGGGCAAGAATAGTGGATGCAAGCTACAAGGGTTGCTCTATGAGCTAAGTCATGATGGGTGCATTGGAATTTCAACTAAGCTGAAGCTATCTGGCTGGTCGAAATTGGTTATTGTGACTCACCTTGCAGGCTAAGCTTGTAAGTTGCCAGTTGGGACGCACAGTGAGTCACAGGAGGCCATTTTAACTGCCAAACATCTTCAAACCATGTACGCCCATTGTGCCCATCGCGATCTGTCCATATAACCATTTTTTAAGCTTGCATCCACACTTCTTGGCCTTGGAATATCAGTTAATTGTCGCTATCATGTGGTCATGTCCTACCTCCACTGGCAGGATGCTGCAGGTTAGAAAGCATGGGACATATCTCCTGTCACTTTGTAATGCCTCGTACCCAGGCCTTTGCCACGTTCACTGTTTTATCACTTGCAGCTGTGGCCTCAGTACGAGGCTATGTCACTGGGAATGCAAGGCCGACTGAGAATGTGGCCAAGCCCAGTCTGGGGCTGAATGTGTAACAAAAAGCAATAGCAACAGCACGGTCAGTTTGGTTCTCTGGGCAAGCAGTGTGGTGCAGATCAATCTTCTACCCATGCACTCATCTGGTTTCACCGGATTTCTTTTCTGGCCACTGAGTCTGAGTCAGGATGTAAATGGAGGCCTCCTTCCCATCCAAGTATCCAATTAGGACATGGTAGGAAGGTGCAGTTGAAGTGGAGTCACTAGTCTGTCGAGCTAAGACATCTTTCTCCCTAGTGAGTGAGAAATGGTGTACATGTAGCTTGATAGACATAACCAGTTTAACCTCATTATTCTAATCAACAGTGTGTACAGTGTAACTACGTAAAATTTGAAACTGTGCGGAATTTACCACGAGTACTAAAAATAGTAACACATACTGCACAGCTGTGCATAGACATAAACCATTGTTGCTAAGGACGTGACCAGTGTTCTATTTTTAGTACAGTTCAGTAATTTTGCCCAGACTACAGGCTTCTATTGGAGTTACACGCTCTTACTCTAGCTGCCCGTTCTTATGTGCTCTTGTCTAATAGAATGGTCTTATGTGCTCTTGTCTAATAGAATGGTAGATCTAATCTAGCTGAAGAAATTCAATTCTTGGAATTTTTGCTAATCCAATTATGCAAAGGCTGCTGCACTAATTATTTTCGAGTGAATCCAATTTAGTGAAAGAGTAGGTACCAAGGAAGCCTTCTTAGCAAAACAAAGCAGTGAAGTCACTGGTAGAGAGAAGCTGTTTAGTGCACCAGGAAGCGTTCTTATCAAAACAACACTTGTGAAGTCACTGGCAAAGGTAGCCTTGTTCCCAGGCCTCCCCCGTTTTTTGTTCTTTGGTTTGCGTTCAGTATAATACATGGAAATGGAAGAGTGGCGAAAAACGGGGAAGGCCTGGGAACACCTATCACATGAATGACGTCTGGTGGACGTAGGGGTGGGGGGGTGGTGCCCAGCTACTAGTTCGAACCGTAGAGCGAGTTTCTTACCGGTGAAGTCGAGTACTGTCGATCTTGTGAACGTCTGAGGTCCTGGCTATCATTGGAGCGTTTGAAGATAAAGTCTAGTACGTTATTTGAACGTGGACCCCTCCACCCCTACATCCACCTCACATCCACCAGACGTCATTCACGTGATAGGTGTTCCCAGGCCTTACCTGTTTTTTGCCTTCCCTGTTTTTTGGTTTTCTACAGGTCTATTAGAATAATGAGGGTAGTCTTGTAGCCTCGTTCCCAGCCTCCATTTTTATTTTTCGTTGGGGCGAGGGGAGAGCCTGGGAACGAGGCTAGTAGTCTTGTGCCCAGACTCCACCCTTTCACGAGGATGATGGTTGAGTTCGAGCCTGGGAACGAGGCTAGTAGTCTTGTGCCCAGACTCCACCCTTTCACGAGGATGATGGTTGAGTTTCTTTTGGTCATGAGACACTTGGGTCTGATCTAGCCTTGTTCCCAGTGTATTGTCACAGAACAAAAAACGGGGGAGGCCTGGGAACGAGGCTAGGTCTGATCATGAGCTTGAGACTGGTAAGGTCAAGTGCTGGACTGTGAGCCGAAAGGTCCCAGGTTCCAGCAAAGATTTCTCTCTCTTCTGGGTGCATTCAGCCCTACCCAAGTACAAGTTATCCTTTGCATCCTTCAGAGGGAACATTAAGGTTAAGCTGTAAGTCCTGAGGGAACCCCTTACTAATTGTGGAAGAGCGTATAAGAACGGGCTGCTAGAGTAAGAGCGTGTAACTCTGTAAAATTTGGAACCGGTCAGAATTTACCGCCAGTGCTAAAAATAGTAACACGTACTGCACACGCTGCGTTGACAAAAGCCATTGTTGTTAAACACATGACCGGGTGTTCTATTTTTAGCACAGTTCAGTAATTTTGACCGGACTACAGGGTTTCTATCGGAGTTACACAAGCCGCTGTTCTTACATTGGTTGTGCTATTTACCTTGTTACATGTAACTTAACAATAATATTAAGGGGAAAAAAATTAATTGCAAGTGCTATTGTAAGTATTTGAAAGTGCTACTCGCAATCTCTTTATCAGAGGGAGGAGCGTGTGGTCTTACATTGACATGCGCATGAAACTACCTAGTCTCGTTCCCAGACCGCATATTTCGCGCCTGCCAGAGTAGTCTGGGTATGAGACTAGAAACTGTTGTAGGTAGCCACTAGCTAGCCTCGTTCCCAGGCCGTTCCCGCCTCCAGTTTTTGATTACTTGCAGTATAAAAACTGGAGGTGGGAACGGCCTGGGAACGAGGCTAGGTAGCCACTATGCTTGTGGTACTGAATTCTGCACGAGAAGAGCGCTGCGGAGACCTGGCGAATTTCGTCTGGTATGTGTATTGCAAGCGACGAACGCCACGGAGGCCCGGCAAATTTCGTACTGCAAGCGACGCATGCTTCAGGAAACGAGGCTACTAGTCCAGACCCTTTCCGTTCCACAGCACCGATCGCTTTCAGTGTCCGCATGCCGCATACTGAAAGCGATCGGCGCTGCGGAACGGAAAGGGTCTGGCTTGCGAGACTACTTGCACATGTAGTGTTTAGGATTATCGTTTCCAGCATACAGTGACGTCATACTTTTCCCCGCCGCGCACGCAGATCTCGAGGGCGGAAAAAACGAACGGAGGAGTGGCGGAGACTGATTCTCAAACAATGAGTTCAGCACCAACGAAGTTAAGTGAAGTCGGGGAGGCTTCGATTCATGAACCTTTCACCAGGGTTGGCGCATGTTCTTTCGTTCGCGGTGAACAGTTCTACTTGTTCCGGGGCCACCACAATTTGAGCAGAACTCCGAAAGTTCTTGAAGTTCTGGACCTCCGCATGGGGCTGTGGTCGAGCTTATCAACCTCTGGAGTGATTCCCAAGTTTACACTTGGTGCCTGCTGCACACTGATAAGTAACCTCCTGTACACATTTGGGGGAATTGTTGGTTCCCGTAGCGGAGCAGATGTTCATGAGTTGGACCTGGAGTCACTGGTGTTGAGGAAACTGGAACCTAGTAATCCTGGGAAGGGACCCTACCTGAAGGGCAAGGCTGGAATGGTTGCATACGGAGAAGAAATGCTGTGTGTGTTCGGAGGGTATGGCTCCCCGAGTGAAAGTCCAGGGGATCCCCAGGGGGCAGGAGGGGGCGTCCTACGACAGGGATCCTCATTATGATAACGTCCGTTATTGGACAAACGAGCTCCATCTGTTCCACATAAAGAAATGTAAGCCATGTGGCAGCTGGGATGAAAGTTGTTGACTCGTGGCTTGTTATTCCTCCACCATATTAACTAACTTCTCCTGCATCAAAAGGTATGTGGATCTCTCCAGAGACCACGGGGAGTCGTCCCCCTCCCTGTGCGGCATTCACCTTCACACGGGTGGACTCCTGTTGTATGGTGATATTTGGAGGCCGGCGGAGGGAAGGACAGATGAATGAGATTCATGTTCTTAACATGGAGAACATGGTAAGTGCGGTGCACCCCATGAGCACCAGACAGTGGTGTAGCTCTGCCATACCCTGTCTCCTTTCCCAGCACTGGAGTGGTGCCATTACTGCAAGCAGTCCTACTGAACCATGGCCTCCACAGCGATCCTTCCATGTTGCCTGCTCACTTGTAGACCCTGTGTGTGCCAAAGGCCCAACCACCCATCAACCAGGTATATGTAGGAATAAATTACTGTAGATAAATCTTCAGCATTAAATAAAATTTTCGTTGGTACCCTATACGAAATGTCGCTGCGTTTACAAAATGTACATGCTCACACTGACACTCTAGCTTCTCTACAAAGGCTACATTTCACTGCTGTGGTACCCTCTTGCCCACACTTTCCGTTGAAGGTCTCTGCCATTTTCGACAGCTCAGCTCACATGCATCTTTCTCGTGCCCAGATCCGGAACTAGATATGAGTACGAGACTAAGAATTTTCCTTTGTCTCTAATTTCATCAGTGTGCTGAAGCAACGAAAATTAACCAACACATAAATTTTTACAGACGAATGTTTTTAATGGTGAAAATTTTCTAGCCTGCAGTAGGCAAGACACGCTGATGCAAATACTCACTTGTGTCTGATGCAAAATTTACACTAGGCCACCTCAGGTAAGCATCCTCCCCCTCTTTTCCACAAAAACACACACACACATATGCATACAAACACGGAACACGTACATAGGTATGGAGAAGATGGAATGGCTCCTCTGTGCCCCTCCCAACCTCACCCTACACCCTGAGAGATGCCGTCAAGAACCCCGAATGTTTGTACTCTGGGGGAGGGACCATAATGGTGACCCCGTATCTGATGCATGGATGCTAAATATCAACTCACTGACTTGGAAAGAGGTACTAGAGCAATACACAAAGCACTGGAACTGTTATTCCTACTAATTCTGTGTACCTGTACCACAAGTTGCTAAGTTCAGAGGTCAACATGCCCCTTTGCTTTCAGAACAAGTCCGTGTGTAGCTAAGTAGAGCTCTTTCTTGGGCGCTGCATGTACATGTATGTGTCCAACAACCGTCCAGTGTCAGACGTGCTATTATAGCATATGAATTGCCACTCTTTCATTGGCGACATGCAGTTCTTCTCCATGAGGGTGGGAGACACAGCCTGTCGATCACGCAACATCTATGTGCAGCAGTTACATGTGGGCAAAGCATTATTTTTGGGGCCAAATATCAAATTTAATATTTGTAGAAGGAAGGCGGTGTAGCTGGTGAAGGGAGGGTTGTTGGTGAACCAAAGTTTCATTCCTTGGATAATTGCACCATGACATGAATATCCACTCAGATTGTATGTCTACTGCTTCCTCTGGTCTGTGTATTACATGAATCCTTTGATTTGCATCGTGGGGTTTAATTTCTGTAATGTCAAAAGTTAACACAAAGTCTAAGTTAACAAAGTCTAATGTTAACACAAAGTTTAAATTAACAAAGTCTAATGTTAGCACAAAGTCTAAGTTAACAAAGTCTCTCTTGGCAGGTCTGTTTGCCTGCATGCTGTGGTATGGGACATCTTTGGTCCACTGCTGCTGCCATCTACCCGTCTGTAGGAGAAGCTGAGGTGGTGGTATTTGGAGGGAGCCCAAAAAATGTGTTGGCAATGTTGGATTTACGCGGCCTAAAATTAAAAGGGACTACCGTGCTACACTTTGGTAAGTGATGTAGCACCAGAGGGACAGCCATATCCAGGTTATTGTTCACCTCCTTTTCCCACATCATCACAGTGCACATCTCAATCTTACTGCAGGAGTGAGCCCTCTCTTCCAGCTATGTCTCGAGCATGTTGCTAATCATCCTCACTTTACGCCCCCCTCATACACTGCCTGCCTGTACAGAAGATTGAACAGCTGCACAAGAGACTGACCAACTTGAGCCACTTCAGTACTGCAAGGCTGTGATCTGTGGGATGTTGTGTTTGTTTACAAGTGACAGTCCACACAAGCAACAAACGTGTGACATTTTTATAGCTTTGTACTGTGGTGAAAATGATTTTATCATATGAACTTCTGCTTTTATTGCATGTTCACTTGACTTGTGGTGCTGATACAGATTCTCGTGTGACTTGTAGTACAAAACTGGGGGTTTTAAATGCACATACCTACACGACCTTCTCTCTTGACTCCCGTATAATTGTGGATAGCATCAATGGTGGTGATAAACACTGGAAAGTAATATTCATAGCAATGATTTTATGTGTAGGCATGTTGAGTGCGTGACGTCACAAGTGGAGAAATGGTGTGTAATTAAATCCGCTGTCACTCATCCAGGCAATATTCAAATCTTGCGATTGTTCTCTCAAACTATTGCATACAATATGCATTGATGTTCTTTTTGCTTCATTCCTCCTGTGTTGTCACTTCAAAATTGAGAAATACGTCAGTGGCTCGATTAATATCAGATTTCCTAGCCAGCCAAATAACTGACAGCTACAGCACTAGTGTTCTAACTATAACCCATACACCCAGAGTGCTTGGGACAGTTGTTGGTTGACACAGCCAGACGACCCTAATATACTGTCCACTCCACGTCTTGGGACAGTTGTTGGTTGACACAGCCAGACGACCCTAATATACTGTCCACTCCACGTCTTGGGACAGTTGTTGGTTGACACAGCCAGACGACCCCGGTGTACTGTCCACTCCACGTCTTGGGATAGTTGTTGGTTGACACAGCCAGACGACCCTAATATACTGTCCACTCTACATCTTGAGATTGACACAGCCAGACGACCCTGGTGTACTGTCCACTCCATGTCTTTACCATGAACAATCAATGAACTACGTCTCCCTGAAGAGAGGCAGGCCTAGCAAAGTCACCAATTGTGCAGAACACATTTCTGCCAATACCAGGCCTCACCAGCTGTGCATGACGATCCCTATTGCCTTAATGTAACAAAAACTCTTGAACATGTGGAAATATAGTACAGAATACGAATGTACCATAGATATACTTATAATTGTATACACGTATTAGCCTTGTTCTCATATATTTTTGTTTTCATCACAAGTGCACGGCTTGCCTCACAGTTTCCCAATTATGACAAACTCTACATGCTAACAATGCGGTTCATTTGTATATATCATTCACACACACTCACACACACACACACACACACACACTCACACACACACACATACACACACATACACACACATGCATGCACGCACACGTGCACACACACACACACACACACACACACACACACACACAGGCAGCAATCTTCAGAGAACAAGTCCCTCGGTGCAAACACAAGTACTGCACAGTGAGTTGGTATACATAGGTCCTCTCGGTATCACAGAAGCAGACATTCCTTAGTCTCCTGTAGTCTCATTCCTAGGGCTTTCATGGCTCCAGTTTTTCATTGCTTGCAGTATACAAAAACAGGGGGGAGGCCTGGGAGATTTCATCATGTGCAATAATGGTAGGTAGACAAAGCCTAGACATATGGGGGGCGGTGCCAACTGTTATAGTTTACAAACTTTGCGTTCACTTGATCACACATGCACACAGGGTCTGGTGAAGCCAGACATTGTGTTCTTTGGAGAGGATCTTCCTCAGAGGTTTTACTCCCTACGGCTGCGTGACTTCTCCCACTGTGACCTGCTCATCATCATGGGAACTTCACTGGAGGTGAGGGGGATTCCCCTTGTGCATGGTCTTTAATAAAGGGAACATCTTTGCAATTATTGAGCATAGCCTTGTACCCAGGCTCCTCCCCATGCACGAGTTATTGAGCATTGGAACTGTGAATTTTATTGAAGAGTGGAGGGCTATCCTGGTGGCCAGTCACCTGAGGATGCCTCTCTAGCATGTCCTTACATAGGTACAGTCATGGAGCAATCTATCAACTGTTGCTCAAACCCCGCCCACCAGCTTATAATACTAGGAACTATTGTACTCCTGGGAGGTATTTGCTGATTTTGTTTCAGTCTTTAGCTCATATCAACAGCACATAAGAACGGGCGGCTAGAGTAAGAATGTGTAACTCCGTAAAGTTGGAAACCGGTCGGAATTTACTACCAGTACTAAAAATAGTAACACGTACTGCGCACTGGGAACATTTTAGGGTGAAGTCCTTCTTCAGGTGCCTAGATATACATGTTCTATACTTCATTGCAGCATTGAATGGTCAACTAACACAATGAGTTTTGCAACTATTAAAATAAAACGCACCATTCCAAATGTCTACAATAGCAAAGTACACAGCTCCTGAAACACAACTTCATCCCAGCTCTTTTAAGTCACTTGAAATAACCGCAAGAATAGTCACTGAGTCTTGAACTAGCTTTGTTTAGAACCCTCTGTCTGCTGTATACTTGTTCATAGGTGGAGCCATTTGCCAGCCTGGCATCATTGCCAAGGTTTGACGTCCCCCGTGTTCTGATGAACAGAGAAGTGGTGGGGCCCTTCAAACACCGCAAGAAGAGATCTACCGACATCACTGTCACCGGAGACCTGGTACAGGGAGTGTGGAGGGTGGCAGAGGAAGCCAGCTGGCTAGCAGAGCTGGAGGAACTGTGTGGAAGCAGTTGGAAGAAGGAGGAAGGAAAGGAGGAGAGAGGGGGAGAGGATGTGAAGGGTGAATTAGCAGGCAAGTTTGTGCTAGCTTTGTACTCAGGCCTTCTAACCGAACCCCAGCATTTATTGCTTATAACACTTGTACCCCAGTCTTATGACTATAGCAGTTGTCATTTGTAATACTCTTTCCAAGGCTTTCTGACCTCAGCATTTGACACTTGCACTACTTATACACAGGCCTTCTGACTCCAACATTGCAATAGTCATTTGTACTCAGGCCTTCTAACCTGTAGAGACAAATTTCCAAACTTTGTGTGTATGTGTGTGTGTGTGTGTGTGTGTGTGTGTGCATGTGTGCATCTGTTTATAACTTTTAGCTTATGCTACACATGTGTATTTGTGTTTACAACAGATCATCCAGCTGAGACCATCCCAACTGACGTCTCTACTGGTACTGAGGGACACTCAGTGATAGGAAAGAGCCATACGGTTACGATCAGTGATGGGAGACAAGTGGAGACAGAACTCTGCTCGGCTGTGTCCAGACTAACCTTGACTGACAGTACAAAACTTACTGTCAGTAATATTAGCAGTGAGGAAGAGAAACCAGGTTCATGACAAATATTTTGCAGTTATTTATTTTCTTCATTAATGTAATCAGCAATTCTGTTTCACTTTTAGTATGCATAGTATTAATTAGCGATCAAAAATGGAGTTCATTGATTTTATGGTTACAGAGGGTTGCAATCTATGATCTTATACTACTCCCAGCCACGTACATGCTATATACCAACTCTTCTAGTTACTGATAAGTTATCAAAGCAGTATGGACTTTATTTTTCAGTGGCTTCTCAGTTGGCTCCTGCATAAATGAAGAGGAAGGTTATCTGTTACCAACTTGAGCTTGGAAAATATGACGGCTGCAATATGGAGCATTTGGTTGAAATGTTGGCAAGGTTATTTTTCAAGCTCAAGTTGGTAACAGATAACTTTCCTCTTCATCCAACTTTATTGTAAAAAGATGTATGGATGATGTGGCTTTGTAGATTTACCGTTGATTTTATTCCTCCCTTGCTTGTGTGTAATTTTGGCCATGAATAATTTTTGATCATTTTTGGCACACCATCCCTACATCTAATGATTTTCCTTTTTCTTGTAAACCAAGCCAAGGGATTTGAGAAGCCCTGAAAGTGGACGCAACAGCATAATCACCCAGAGGTAGGACATGGTTGACCTTTGCTAATTGAAACAACTGAGGTCATCACTAATTGATCTTGGATATTGCAATGCAGAAAGCTTTTTAGCTTTTTCTATGACTTGGACCCAGCCTTGAACCTTGATTTGAAAACTGGAGCCCCCTCAGCAAAAGTCGAGAGAGCTAGCCTGTTGAGACACGAAAAATCAATTAGTGATGACCTCAGCCGAGTAAAGCTCAACTATGTCATACCTTCTCTGATAGTCACCCTCCAGGAGAGAGAAAGTGCTCTGGTTGTACCTCCTGACCTCTACAGCGAACTGCGCTTCTCTGCAGTGCCTAAAATGAAATTTATCACTGCCCAGTTCATTTGAGTGGGAAGAAATAATATCTAGAGTACGTACTAGCCTCGTACCCAGGGCCTACGAACGGCCTGCATGGTACGAGGCTAGATATGGACAACTAACTATACGTATGAAACATCAAAATTTGACTTTGCATGGGTGGTGCATAACTTGAGTCATTGGCACCACCAGTTCCAAAAAAAATTAAGCCACATACTATTGGCGTATGAATCTCATAATGTTCCTATTTTGCATGGCTTTCTTTGAGTCTTTGAAATCCACTCCTCTTCCTTACATCAAACTTGGCAATGCAGTGCAGCAATGCACCGAATCAAATGTCAAAGCTTTATTACTGCCCCTTATATTTTAGGCACTGCTTCTCCGATCTTACAGCACCAGGAAGGACCTGGAATGGAAGCTTACCTTCATGATCGCGGGGGCGTGGCTTCACTTCCGGAGGGCAAGAGTCAAGGTCTGTGTTTAGTGCAGCTGTGTGCAAAATACAGGCTAGTAAGCGCTACATCGAGTCCTTACCATTAAGGTAGATGCTGGTATTATGAGACACCTAAGCTAAATTACTTCTCATTAGTGTAGTTTGTTTTTTTCAGTCACACCTAAAGGTTTAAAACATTTATCCTGAGAATGTACCACTTATAAAATAAAATTGGTATTTTTCCCCTAAGGAGTAGTTCTAAATGAATGAACTTGTGTAAATCACTTTTGCATGTATTATGAGTCAACTGCTGGTATTATTAGTCACTATTGCTTTTGTTGATCGAAACATTTTTAGTTGGACTTCAAACTATATTCTAGCACTGTACAACCTTTCTTTGTTCTGATAGTCATTTTTCTTGGCTAAAGCACCTTCCAGTATACCATGGTGTGAATGTTAACATACACTGTTCAGGGTTCCTAATGTGGCACCCCATGTTTTGATGGAAAAGTTGGTTGATATTGACACCTGCATGTACCCAAAATGGACGTCGAGTTTGAAAATTTTAGGAGTTAAAGTTAAATGTGGACCTCTGACTCATAATACCAGCATCTACCTTAGTCTCAAAAAAAAAGAAGCTGCTTCTCTCAAGCAAGGTCAGCCGCCTCTTGATTGCAAACGTGTTAGTGCGCGCGCCCCTCACTGGCCGGCTTGACGTTGAGGTCGCGCGCGCACCTGGTCATATCATGAAACGCGGGTGGTCTAAATTAATGTAGCTGTGTAGTGTTGTAGTGAATGTGCTCTGTCGAGAAGTGGCGAGCCGGAGAACCAGAAAGGAGTCGCGGGACTCTTTGTGTCGTGCTTAACGTATAGGCCTGACCCTTGTTGGACCTCAGATCCTTCTAAGGGAGCGAATATCATCTCCATCAAACCGCACTACAGCTGTGTGCGAGGGGTCCGTCACGGCGTGGTTCGGCGTACGAGATTTCGAAATCCAGTGGATTTCAGGTGGATTTCTGGATTTCAGTTTGGATTTCTGGATTTCTGGATTTCAAAGTGGATTTCTGGATTTCAAGCGGATTTCTGGATTTCAAAGCGGATTTCTGGATTTCGCTATTTCTGAAGATACAGCTAAAATATACTCATGAACAATCATGAACCACATTCCTCTCAGCCTATATGCTAACAAAATACAATGTCACAGACAGTTCACCGCTACATAGCGCATAGGCAGCGTGTTCGTTGATTGTCATACATATACATACGCATACTGCGTGTTCGTTGATTGTCATACATATTCATACGCATACTGCGTGTTAGTTAACATACATATTCATACCGTACTGCATGTTCGTCATACATAATACATCTGACAATTGCAATTACATCACCTTGGAAGAATGACCTTTGCACCCGACCGCGAAGATCGGCCGGGTACAAAGGTCATTCATTGTGGTGACGTTCTATTACGTCATAGAAAATCGGTGCACGTGCACGTCCTTGTAGTACTATAGTGTAATTAATGTAAAGTATACGGATATTTGCGGAGTATTTTAATAGAATCCTGGATTGGATTTCCGGATTTTAGAGTGGATTTCCGGATTTCAGTGGATTTCTGGATTTCAGAGTGGATTTCTGGATTTCAGAGTGGATTTCTGGATTTCAGATTGGATTTCTGGATTTCTGGATTTCACAGTGGATTTCTGGATTTCAGTTTGGATTTCTGCCGACGGTGTACGAGATTTCTTTCGTGACGGACCCCTCGGCTGTGTGTGTGCGAGTGTGTCTACACCCCGATATTAAGCGTAACTCTAACATCTCGAGGCATCGTTTATAGGCAAACATTATCTGTGAATTTGATAGTCGTGTACGGCATGTACTATCCTCAAACTGCTGTGGACCAAAACTGAAGTCCTGGTTTGTTGTGTTCGTTCAATGGCAAATCAAGAAATCACAGCAGAGAATGGAGAAGAGAGCACTAATACATCGAGAAGAGCATCTAATCACAGTCACATTTCCTGTGGAACATTCATTCCTTTTTTCACCCTTGATTCTGAATACTTGAAATCGCTACTGATTGGAAAGGGTTATATCTGTGAACTTGAGGAGCCTGCTTCTGCAAAATCGTTCCATGGTTTCTTCCCTCGTGAAATCACGAGGCAGGACTCTGGAGAAGACACTTTGAGCAGCTCAGAGTCAGCACTAAACTCACCCATCGCTGATAGTCAGAAAGCCGATTTCCTCATAGAGTGTGAATTTCAGCTCCGAAAGCTGTTTGCATTTATGGACTTACATCTTTCAAAAGTTGAGAGTAATTTGACAGTTGTTCAGAATGTGAAGTCGGCTAGTGCAAAAGAAGAAGAAGAGGTGGCAGAAAAGGATATTGAGCTATCTACCAACACCTATTTTAGTGATTCACTGTCCGAGTCTGAAAAAGCCGCATTTCTTGATTCAGGTGTTGAAGACAACCAGTTAAACTCCCCTAAGGGAATTGTAAATCACCTGAAGGAAGTGCTCCTCAGCCTTCAAGAAAGCCTAAACTCAAGTTTCGCCTCTCTTGATGAACTCACAGCACTTCATGATGACACCACTTGCAGCCATGACGGACAAAGCTACCTTCAGACCAAAGAATCCAAGAAAAGGGAATTTGAACGTCGAATCTCTGCCTGTCTGGAAAAGATCGAATCTGAACTCCAAGTGCTAGATCTGAAGGATGAAGTGCATCCTGATTCTCTCGAGGCTTTTCGCATGGGTGGTAAACAATTTACTGAACAGGTCAAGAAAACTCCAATCAGTCGCTTTACATATTTGTCCTTCTTCTTGTTTCTTGTTATCTGGGGAGTGATGTGCTACATGTATTTCTCGTACCAAAATCCTTGGGTGGTCTATCTGAGGGTGCTTCGAAGCCCTCTGCTCATCGTATTCTACCTCTACCTTTATGGGATCAACATGAAGGTATGGGCAAATGTAGGAATCAATTACGTCTCCATATTCAATTACTTTCTCAAAGGAATCCCCACACCCAAATTTGTCAACAAAGTAGCTGCAATATTTACAGCCTATTTTGCTCTTTCGGTCATCATCCTTCTCTTTGTTTCTCCCTTCTCTTCCGATATTCCTGGCAAAGTCATTCCTCTAATCATGTGGCTTTCGTTACTGGCATTCCTTATCAACCCAGCAAATGTCTATCTGCGTAGGGGAAGGCTTTCTTTTCTCACTGTCGTTGTTCGAATCCTTCTGGCTCCTTTTATCTTTGTTTATTTCGGGGACTTTTGGTTTGCTGACCAGCTCAATAGTACTGTGGCCTTTCTTCTGGACATACAATATCTCAGCTGTTATCTTATCAGCGACCCATGGATACCAGGAACAGAAATGCAAGATGCTGATGACAATGTGTGTACGCAGAGTTCAAATGGAATTCGACCTATTATCTCTTGCTTGCCTGCTCTCTGGCGCCTTTTCCAATGCTTGCGATGTTTGTATGACACTAGAGAAGTACGGCACCTCATGAATGCTGTTAAATACGCAACGACGTTCCCAGTCATAGTATTTGCAACACTATTTGCTGTCAAAGTTGAACGCGGCTTCTCCCTAGCACACTTAGATTTTACTGACGTAGGTTGGATCATAATCTGCTGGCTTTTGTCTTCCTTTGTCCACGCTCTATACACCTTCATATGGGATATTTACTGTGATTGGGGGCTGCTGCAGTTACGAAAGGGCACCTTGTTACGACCAAAGATTCTCTATCGTTCAAAGTGCTTCTACTTTATAGCAATAGTGTTAGACATGATACTACGGTTTGCCTGGACGTTAAAACTCACACTGGCAATTGTTTGGCGTGTTGATTCTGATCTGATTTACACTGGATTGGTGATAGCAGAAATCTTGCGTCGATTCGTGTGGAACTTTTTCAGAGTGGAATATGAACAAATTGTACGCTCAGAAAAAGAGTAACTATATCTACCAAACAACTGACTATTCCTCTGAGTGGAATACAATATGTATGCTTCATAAAAAATATATTTATCAGTTCCGGTTGTGTAGATGTGGGAGAAATAATTTGTATATAGTGTACTGTTTCCAGTGAGTTCGTCCGAGCGTAGCGAGAAGCTGGCTCGCGGAGATGGACTTTCACCAGCATAAATTTAATGGAGACTCTATTACATGATATAAATCATGGCTTTTTATACACACACAGAGGTCAGACAGAAATATGCCAGGTGCATACAGTATTAATGATGAGACAATGATTGGTGCCATGAAACAGCCAAAACAGCACAAACAATTAAAGACAATGGAATGGAATTCTGTTACACTCTCCTCCCCTTAAATACCACATAGGGGGGGTCTAAACAGATATCATGGAAATGTCTGGATCAAGTTCCATATCGGACGGGTGGATCTCTACTTCGATCACTCCGTCTGAGTGGTTTGATTGGAAGTTCATTGGAAGTAATCGGAGTTTCGGCAGGTGAGGCACTTCGCTCTCGCTCGGGTGTATTGGAAGTAACTGTTGGAGTTTCAGAATTTGTCATTCCAACAGGTGAGGTGCTTTGCTCTTGTTCAGGTGCATGGTACCATGTAGGAGCATTTATACCACTGTAGCGCCACAGTCGATTTCTGTGCACAACTTTTGGTTTAGCTTTTGGTCCCAATTGAATTCTGTAAACCAAATCATTGATTCGTTTGGTGACGATATAGGGACCTTGCCATGGGCGTTGCAACTTTGGAGTTAGGCCTTTCTTTCTCTGGGGATTGTGTAGCCACACAGCTTCTCCAGCTTCTAATGGCTGATATTCTAGCAGTGAGTCATATCGCTGTTTCATTCTATTTGACATGAGTTGCATGTGTCCACGAGCAAACTCATGAATTCTCTCAAGTTGTTCCTGCAACAGTGTGGCAGGCTTGTTCTGGCGAATGCGGAGTCGCATATCTTCATCCGGTAGAGCGTCTACAAACTGGTCTTTTGCCAGCACCTCCACCATAGATTCAGCTGCCTCAGGATAGGCCAGACGCACGAGATGCTCAACATCCTCTGCGAGCTCTGCAAGACTCTCATCTCTGTGACGGGTTCTAGCTTTCAACCGCATCCGATTGAGTTCTGTCTGGTGTGACAACCCAAAACGAGTGTCCAGGGCAGTAGTCAAGGCTTCATAACTTCCGCGCTGTTCAGGGGGTAGGTTAGTCAGCACTGTTGCAGCTGGCCCCCTCAGGCTGATGGCCAGATAAGCTGCTTTTTCTGCGTCACTCCATCTGTTCATCATCGCCAACAGCTCAAACTGTGTCCGGTAGGCATCCCAGGCAAGTTTTCCATCAAACGGAGCAGGTCGCTGCTGCTGGCCGACAGGGGTAGTAGCAGCTCCTCCTCCTCGGGTTTCCGCATCTCCGTAGGGCCCGCCTCCCACCGAAATGGCTTCTCTTCTCCGCGAACTGTGAGTCGCGCCTCTGTCGACGTGAGAGCTGTCAAGTCCACCTCCAGGAGCATCTCCAGTGCCCGTAGAATCTCCTCCTCCCGTTCCTTCTCCCGGAACCACACCAACAGTAGCATCTGATGGCACAAACAGAGGCGCCATGGGCCGAAGTCGAGTAACTCCAAGGCTGGTCGAAGTAGCGAGTTCCTGCAGCAGTTCCTCACGGAGTTCCTGCTTCAGCGACTTTTGCTGCTCACCAATCTCTGCATGGAAACTTTTCAGTCCGGCTATGGACTCTTCCATCGTACTCATTCGTCCATCCATGATCCCCTTCACGGAGTCCAGGTCTCCCTTGATGGCATCGATGTATCCGTCGGTCTCTTTCTGCTTTAGCGCAATGCCATCCACCCGCTCAGCTTGCTGCCGGGTCAGAAGCTGCAGCTGTTCGTTCTGCTGGTCCATTTTCTCCAAAAGAGCTGCCATCTGCTCCTCCATCCTGCTTGCCGCTCGAGTGCTCATTGCGGATCCCACTCCTGACACCAAATTGTACTGTTTCCAGTGAGTTCGTCCGAGCGTAGCGAGAAGCTGGCTCGCGGAGATGGACTTTCACCAGCATAAATTTAATGGAGACTCTATTACATGATATAAATCATGGCTTTTTATACACACACAGAGGTCAGACAGAAATATGCCAGGTGCATACAGTATTAATGATGAGACAATGATTGGCGCCATGAAACAGCCAAAACAGCACAAACAATTAAAGACAATGGAATGGAATTCTGTTACAATAGTTATAATAATTATTTATTGTCGCGTAGTGTTGTTTCAGTTACTGGTTTTAATTTTAGTTTAGTTGTCAACGAAACTAGCTTTATAGTTTAGTTATAGTTATTTTGCATCTCAGAAATCAGTTTAAGTTTTACTTTTAGTCATTTTGGATTTAAGAAACTACTTTTAGTCTTAGTTGTAGTTATTTTGTATCTGAGAATTCGGTTTAGTTGTGGTACTTCAGATTTAGTTTAAGTGTTATATAGTTGTAAAAAATGAGAACATCTTGCTAACACAAATATATCTATCTATCTATCTATCTGTGCTGCTGCTAATTACGTCATAGCTACTTACGTTCGTCATGCAGTATGATGTAATGTCAACCTCGTACCTAGCAGCATAGACGGCTACTACTCTACTATCTTTGCTAGCAGGAACCTCTAAAAACCTGCGGCTTCCAGCTTTTTTAAATAGAGTTCAAAGGTCATTGTGCATGTTCTGCCAAACCAAAGTTCATGGTACTATAGAAACACCATTTCATTTATGGCATGCACAGCTTCTACCACCAACCAATCCTATCACTACTATTTCTATTCTCAATGTAAGTGTATATATGTAACTCCCCTATAAAATGTCATATTAATACCTTCCAAAACTATATACCGTATATTTTATATTGCTGCTCATATCACAAGCAACAACTAATTTTTACCCACACCAAAACGTCATCACTAGTGAAGGCTAATGATGCAAATTATGATGCCTACAAGTAGTGGACTGGAAAGAAACTCCTCATGCACAACCATCTAAACTCGTTGCTATGTGAACAGATGGTATGTATTTTCTCAGTTTATCAGTCGGTAGACTCTCTACGCAGGGATGGTACAATATACAATGTCATGTATACAATACTTAATTGCCCCGAGAGATGCTTCTGAGAGCTAATTGGTTATTTAAACTGTCCTAGAAAGTTTTCTACTTAACACAGTGGAGTCACCAGCCTATAGTGCAAACACGAAAGTTTTCTACTTAACACAGTGGAGTCACCAGCCTATAGTGCAAACACGAAAGTTTTCTACTTAACACAGTGGAGTCACCAGCCTATAGCACAAACACGAAAGTTTTCTACTTAACACATAGCACAAACACGAAAGTTTTCTACTTAACACAGTGGAGTCACCAGCCTATAGTGCAAACACAAAAGTTTTCTACTTAACACAGTGGAGTCACCAGCCTATAGTGCAAACACAAAAGTTTTCTACTTAACACAGTGGAGTCACCAGCCTAGTGCAAACACGAAAGGCTAAAGTTGATATAGTCATTATAACTGTTACTATACTTGCGTGTTGAGTTCCGTCTCTCATATTTTGTTTTCTTTTTTTTATGGAGAGACGCATGCAGTACAAAAGGTGTTCATGCATGATTTTTGTTCCTGTGAGGAAGAGCCTGAGAATTAAGCCTAACACAAATATGACGATCTTCTTTAGTTAGTTATTTTTGAAAACCAATATTCTCAGAATCTACAAACTATCACTAACTTCACTGAGACACACTACTTACAATGAAGTGACGTGGATGTTCAGAAATGTGACTGCTATCTGATAAAGTTCCTGCAAACAGGGCACACACACTGTGCACTCAACCATTGTTCAATGCATGCTGGATGGAAGATATGGTCACTGTCGCATGGCAACACCTCCACCAAGTCCCCAGCATTGAAGTCATCCAAACAAATTGGGCAAGCAGTATTAGTCTCAGCTTCCAGGTCAAACTGTCTAACTACATGCTCTCTTTGTGGTAAACTAGTCATTTCATAACTCTCTCTTCCACCCTCGTTGCCATTCTCTCCCCCTTCTCCTAGTTCTCTGCGCTGCAGTTCATGGACTTCATAGCGTCCAGTTCACTTTCTACATTTGCAGATACAGCTTTCGACAATAAAAGTGCACACAGCACAGTCGCCATGTTTCATATTAAAATGGATGCAAACAGCAACACAGACACACACTGTCACTGGAAGCAATAGGAGGAAGACAGTTAGGAAGGTTACAATTGCGACCAGAATCCACACTTGTGCAGTCGGATCGGCACTCACGAAAACAACCAACAAACCATTACTATTTACGGACGTTGCATTCAGAGTTACCAAGTAGTCCACGTACTCTTCAGTTACAACAGCAATTGGAAATTCTGTAGTTGCCACATCTTCCCCATGATACAAGTCTACATGCCTGTAGCGGTTACGATAACTGTAAGTGATTATCAGTTGGTATCCTGCACTCCCCAATACAGAAATCTTCTCCAAAATGCAAGCCGGATAGTTATCTACTATGGCAAACCATGTTGCATTAATGACATCTAACAAAGGTGGTGGAGGGTCAACTGTAAATTCCTCTGAACATGCATCACCCAGATTAGGGTAGTGCAGTATCCCACTGATACCCTCTGAAGGTATGTTGGCATATGGTGTCATAAACCAAGCCAAAGGGTTTGAAAAGCCCTGGGGGTCAGTGAAAGTGGATACAACAGCATAATCGCCCTCCAGGAGAACGGAGAACGGAGAGGAAGTGCTCTGGTTGTATTTCCTGACTTCTACAATGAGCTGTGCTTTTCCCATCTCACAGTACCAGGGAAGAAGCAAGCTTACAAGTACCAGAATTACCTTCATGACCGTAGCAACGTGAAAACTTGTGCACGCGTCCCTCACTGGCTTGACATCTCCCGCTCCTTCACCACAGCTCTCATCGCTTCATGCATTAATTGGTGGCGCTGTTCGTTCATCCGGGAAAAATAATAATTTTTTGGTATTTACAGGTATCTAAGAACCCAGACTCTCACTTTTCGTGTGAGAGTCTGGCTATGCGAAACTATTAAGCAGCAAGTGTTAATCTTTAGTGTGTTTTAGACTCCCTACAATAAACTTTATGTTAAGGGGGGAGGGTTAGGGTTAGCAAAAAAGCACTGGAACAATACTCAAAATAGTGCACGTTGTTAGGGACGACATTTAAGGAGGGTGAGGGAGTCTGAACTGTTACAATAACAATGTTTTTGAAAAAAAAACTAGTTTGTAGATACCCCTGTGCAAGCCTGAGAGATATACCAAATTATATGAATTAACATTCTGCATGTATGATAATGTTTTACACATTAGTGTATGTGACCTAAACTCCAGAACTGTATAAGGCTAAACATCCATGTGTTCACACTTCTCATTGTGTGATGGTGCCAACCTGATGTCCAGGTACCCAGAAGTGGGGGAAGCCAGACAGGTTATTGTTGCTGGCTGAGTGCACCCACACTTTCAGAAAACAAATTAAAATTTATATTGGATCAAGTTTCAAACACTGACTGTGACAATACCGGTATATAGCTACAACTGTGTAGTTTCTGCTACCACTAAAGTAGCTACATCCACACCACAAAAATAGTAATACTGCTAGAAAAGTATATCAAAGCCGCACTACGTATCAAACTATCAACCAATAGCTACTCTCTCACTATATAACTGAATGATCAGTCTAGTAGGTTGCTAAGAGCTATATCGGCAATACAGCAATAAAGAACACTACAAAAGTGTAATAGACCTACCCAATCTGTCATATCCTCCATCATTCTTCTGTTGTCCATCTCTATCTGTGGCTGCAGTAAGAGAATAGGAGGATGGGGTTGTCTGGATATCAGTGGGTAGACTATATGCTGGATACTCCAACACAGCAACGCCATCTCCACCAGTGGCAGCAGTGTGAGGCTGGGGGGCTGCACAGCACACTGAGTTTCTTTCCATGAGGATGTCATTTGATGGAGTTCCTCCTGTTAAGAATTTTTCCAACTTCAAATTCGTAATCATGTGCACTGGGTTACAAAACCTTTGTAAGATATTAGTATAGTTTGCACATTCATCTTACCTCCTTCATGATCTGTGATCTCAGCCAGCTTATCATAACCAGGGCCAGCCTCCACGAGGATGTCATTTGATGGAGTTTCTCCTGTTAAGAATTTTAAATTTACAATCATGTGCACTGGGTTACAAAACCTTTGTAAGATATTAGTATAGTTTGCACATTCATCTTACCTCCTTCATGATCTGTGATCTCAGCCAGCTTATCATAACCAGGGCCAGCCTCCACGAGGATGTCATTTGATGGAGTTTCTCCTGTTAAGAATTTTAAATTTACAATCATGTGCACTGGGTTACAAAACCTTTGTAAGATATTAGTATAGTTTTCACATTCATCTCACCTCCTTCATGATCTGTGATCTCAGCCAGCTTATCATAACCAGGGCCAGCCTCCACGAGGATGTCATTTGATGGAGTTTCTCCTGTTAAGAATTTTAAATTTACAATCATGTGCACTGGGTTACAAAACCTTTGTAAGATATTAGTATAGTTTGCACATTCATCTCACCTCCTTCATGATCTGTGATCTCAGCCAGCTTATCATAACCAGGGCCAGCCTCCACGAGGATGTCATTTGATGGAGTTTCTCCTGTTAAGAATTTTAAATTTACAATCATGTGCACTGGGTTACAAAACCTTTGTAAGATATTAGTATAGTTTTCACATTCATCTCACCTCCTTCATGATCTGTGATCTCAGCCAGCTTATCATAACCAGGGCCAGCCTCACTGGCAGGTAAGGTCATGGTGAGCTCTGTGTAGCCAGCAACCAACTGCAGGAACTTGCCCAGGATGGAAGCAAGTTCACTGAATGTGGGCCTCTCTGCTGGATCTGCTCGCCAACACGTCCGCATGATAGAATACCTGTGTACATAGAGGATCACCATACACTTCACAATGATTGCTGGGAGGCCTATCATGAATAGACCTACACTTCTGCACTACAAGCAGCATTTGGTGGTTTCCCAAGCCTTTGTCCACCTTCCAACATTCTCAGAAGTGACATTGGATCAACTGTAGGGTACGGAACCTTGCCAGCCATGAATATCTCCCAACACGTCACACCAAAAGCCCACTGTGAGAGTAAAGAAAGACATGTATACTTCAAAAACTGATCTGTAGAGCTAGTAGTTATAGTATCCTACCACGTCACTTTTCTCTGAGAACACTCCGTCCTGGAAGCTTTCTGGTGGTATCCACTTGTAGGGCAGGCAGACATTGTCACTACCATCCTTGCTCTGTTTAAAGTATCCCTTGGTATACACATCCTCTGCCAGTCCAAAGTCAGCCACCTTGACATTACCACTAATGTCCAGCCTGCATGAAGAGCATGAAAAAGAGAGAAGTAAGATGTGGCTAGTTTTCTTGCTTGCTAAGCTGTAGCCCAAGAAACAAAAAACGTACATGCAGTTTCTTGCAGCTAGGTCACGGTGCACAAACTTATGCTGTGCAAGATATTCCATTCCCAGGGCTATTTGGTGGCACATTCGAAGCAGTAGCCTTCGCACTGAAAATATCTGAAACCAATAAATATTGTGGTACATGTATAATTGTATATGAAACAATTATCGCATAGCATAACTCAGTGTTACTTAACTGCATCTAGCTCAACCTCATCTGAGAGGTCTAAGTTAGGTCTCTCTTTCTTGAGGTAGGCTAGAAGACTCCCATTGGCCATATATGGCATCACAAAGGCCAGCCCGGGGACAGCGTCCAGACATACTCCAATCAGGGTCATCACATGGCGGTGGTTGAAGGACTGCATCTTAAGCACTTCATCCATCATGCTCTTGACATCATTTGGGGTGAAGAGGCCTGTATAGCAAGGGAGTGGAGAAACTAATGACTTGTATGCCTAAAATTTCAGTTGACATGTACAAATGAGCGGTAAGAAAAACATACTTTAAAAAAAAAATTTGTAGGAAAACAAAGGTAACTGTCAACATTTTGCATAGGTAGACACCCATAAATATCTCATTAGCACACAAAATTAATAACAAGAGCTGCACAAGGCTATTTCTGGTTATTGCAACTAATGGTTCCTTCAGAAATCCCTGACTATACTCTTTTGTTGGAGGTGGAACTGGACCTCATTGTAATACACATCACGTCATTGGTTGTTTCTAACTTTAACTCACTATTTTGCACATTTGTTTCCTAGCTCAAACATACCTCGCATTGTCTTTACTGCAACAAATCCTGGTTCACTTTTTCCTTGCTTTCTCAACAGCTTTGCTCTGTAGACAACTCCAAACTCTCCTATACAAAGTAGACAAAAACCACCATGTATTATAGCTTCATTCTCTCGTCCCCATGATTACTTTTCTATACTCTCAGTAAGTGAAAGCTGGGTGGGCGTGTGGGAAGGAGGCTTTGTAGTACAGAAATGACTGGCACCAACTAACTTAGCATGTATGACTTCTGTGTAACATCTGTAAATTACCTTGTCCAATGCTTTCAAAGAGTTGGAGGTGGCTGCTTGGAACAATCAACTGCAAGGGAAGCTGTGCAATAAATTCATCTGTGACTTGAAACCCTGCAGTCCTTCCTATAGTAACAACATACAAAGCAAAGGAATGAATCTACAACAATAATAATGTGTTGGCATAATGTATACTATAACCCTGCCTTCAGTTTTTGCTGAGAGCGGTGTGTCTTCTTCAACAAGTGGACTGTATCAGAAATAGAAATAAACAATCATTGCATTGTGGGCAACAAAGCTTCCAAAGTGTTCTTCATTGGGTTGACATATGTCAATACATAGTCAAATTAAAATTAACAATTAAGTCCATGCATGGTATGAATTTTGTGTACAGCAGATATATGAAATATGCCAAAGCAATGTGAGGCTCACCCATTGCTGTCCAAAATTCTGCTTGTAGAAACAAGATCCCTAAGCAATACAGTAGTGAATTACCGGTTTTTCTGCTCTCTCTTGTGCATGAACACCAACACTCCAATTATCACAAGCACTGTAATGGCCAGAGCTACAATAGGCACAGTTACAGCAGCTGCAACAGTTGATGCAGTTGAAGGGTATAGCAACACACCAACTTGGTAGGTGAGGTTCTGGCCAACCATAACCTAAGTGGGTAGAAATTGAACATCATTCTTTGACATTTGAAGCACCACAGCGCAGAACTTCCGTTAAGAACAGCAACACATGCATTGCATAGAAGTGTCAAGTGTTCATGCATGGGCTACACAGCACATATGAGCCCTGGCTGAAGTTCTGCACTACAGCACTTTGAACACAGTAATGCAATCAAAATATGCAATAGAATATCTATCCGGGATCAACATAGTTAGATGTTACTACATGAGTGGCTGTAAACATACCAGTATTGGTGCTTCAAGGATGCCATTAGGTGCTTCTTGTGGAGGCAAGCAAAACAGCTGCAAGGTTGAGTTGTAACAGTTCACTAACAGTTTGATTTCAATTCTGTTGACTTATACCTGCTCAGAAGTTGGTTGCACTTCGATATTGCACATGGCTCCACCAACAAATACTCTGATTTCACTAGGCTGTACTGAATCTAAACTCATACCCTGCAGCATATAATCATGACATTCAATGGTTACGTTTGTAGGCGTGCACTGCTAATATAAATATATACCATTATCTGAATGACAGTCCCAGATCTAAATTGCTGGTTCACAAGTGCACTGCCATCAGTAGCAATATCAGGGTTAGGAACCAAGCTCAGTCTCAGGTCACCACTGTTACTTGGGCCAGGAGCATTGTCCATTATGATTGTGTAGTTGATGCTGCTGTCCAGTGGATCACCACCACTGAGTGCTGGAGCAGTACACACCAGCAAAGTGGAGCTCTCAGGATGACACACTGTTCCCTGGGGAGGCAGAAATACTGTAGTAACACCATGCACAAGAGCCTACAGCTGCATAACTATGTGTGCACCTGTGGTGATGCCCTATGGTCATTGACAACAAGGGTTGGATGCTGTACTGAGTCCAGTTCCGTCCCAGTGAAGTTCAAGAAAACACCACCACTGGAGATATGAGATGGAGGTATGATATGCAGACACATTACATGGTGAGTTATAACTTACGCAGGAATAGTCATCATTGGAGTGACTGCAGAAAAAGTGGGATCTCTTCTGAAAGTGAAGTTAACTCCAGTTCGAGTGAAATTAGCATTACCAATATGCACAACAACAGAGCCAGTTGAAGGAAGGAGTGAAGTATTGCCCATGTAGGCTGTGGTATCACACCTAATCTCTCTCAATGAAATGCTCCTAAATACAATAGAATTGCCATGCATGAGGTCTAAACACAATTATAATACATCCATAAAACTCACTGCATCTGAATTGTGCACTCAGGTCCATCCTCTCCATCCAGAGTTACTCGTGTGTCTCCCACATTGCTGATGTTGAGACCAGTACCTCGTATGGTGATGGATGTTCCCCCGGACATTGGACCAAATGATGGTTCCACGTCTGTGATAGTGGGTGCCACAACAGTAAACAGTGATGCTCCTACAACTGTAACTGAGCTAGTTCCTCGTTGCACTGTGATTGTCACATCTTTGGAACCCGGACCACTGGTAAATGCAGTGGTCTCACAAACAATCTGCATTCCTGGAATATAGCCATCTTCTTGTGTGATGCATGGGCTTGAATCAAATATGATAGTGTTAACATCACCATATGTCACTCCTAAATCTGTGCCAGTGATGGTAACAATTGTCCCTCCCTCAAGGGGTCCTAAAGCTGGAAGGATACTTGTGATAGTTACAGCAGGGCATCTTTCTGAAGAAGTAGAAAACTGTGCAGGACTGCGGCAATCTTCTGAAACGCGACACAAGGCACCTGTAGTTTCATCACACCAGCCACAATCAAAATCAGTCCCCAGGTTAGCCCCCAGACACGAGGAACAACCGTTTGCTAGTAAGGTGCAGTTATACAGAACCACTGCAAGCAACAAAGTTATGCATCCATAACAATGACAGTACGGACAATACATAAACAAGAATGCACTCACTGTTGACTGGAGTAAGAAGGTCAATGGGATGTTGGCGCCCTGAGGATGTAATTACCCACACAATACTAATGTTAACATTCTCTCTGCCAGTGGAACTAATGGATGAAATCTATGGAGGTGTACAGAGAACAAAATACACATAGTAGTACCATAGTTTCTTAGCATAATTTATACCAATGGTATGTATATGCTTATAACTCTTGCCTCATGTTGGAATAAAGAGAATAAAGAGAATTTAGTTGTTTTGAGGCAAAAATAGAAAAAGGTCGGCAGTCGCCAGGAATCGAACCCAAGACACCTGGCTTGTGCAGCCAGTGCTCTGCCACTGAGCTACGACAACCAGACTACGGTGGCCCCGGAGTGCAATAAGCTCGGTTCACAGCACGTTCTAAAGCTCAATTCATAGCTCGATTCACAGGTCCACCAGCCCTCACAATCCTCTATATGTACTGCACAGGTGGTACTGAAATGCCTCAGTCACACACCCAGCAGCCACTCAGTATGTGTCGTCAGAACACCGTTAGGGGTCGACCAGAAAATTCTCTCCATCAGCAGAGAACCCATGCTGAGTGGTTTTCTGAGTGGTTTTCTCATTTTAAATGTTTCTAAGCATTTAGACTCAGAAAACCACTCAGCATGGGTTCTCTGCTGATGGAGAGAATTTTCCGGTCGACCCCTAACAGTGTTCTGATGGCACATACTGAGTGGCTGCTGGGTGTGTGACTGAGGCATTTCAGTATCACCTGTGCAGTACACATAGAGGATTGTGAGGGTTGGTGGTTGTCCGGTATAGTGGCCCTGGAGTGCAATATGTTCAGTTCACAGCTCACTCCAAATCTCGATTCACAGCTCGATTCACAGGTTCGAAGCTGGATTTGCAGACGTGTAGCTCAGTTTGTAGCTTGATTCGTCACTCGATTCATAGCTTGATTTGTAGCTCAATTCACAGCACATGCCAAGTAGCCGCCCCAGGTCCCGCCCCGCTTCGTTTGCCCGCGGGGAGGCTAGGCTATCTAGAGTCTAAGTCAGCAACAAGCAACACTCGGTCCACCTCCACAACTCTACAGGCAGCAACCAGTTTGCTTCTTTGTCGAGAAATTCGAATTAGGGCAAGCTAACTATCTTCAACAGGCACGGGAACTGCATGAGGAAAGGGTAGCTTTCTGATACATGGACATCTACTAATCTCGAGTGGCCAGACCCAACCTTAGAGGTACTATGCGAGCTAGACTAATAGGTAGTTGGATGGCAAAAGCCTATAGCTGAGTTTAGTTGACTGTGTACAGGTTTCTTCTGCTTAGTGAGAGCAAGATCAACTCGTGGTTGGAGACTGATGGGGTAGGTCATTCAAGGTAAATCCTTGGTGGAAGGGGTAGGTGTGTGTCATCACATTTTGTAAATAGTCTTGTTTTCATGCGTCATGGAGACATGACCTGTATAAAAATGGTCTGCCTAGTAAGCAAGATAATGTGTGTCATCACGTGCATTCTACCTATATAATCCATCACCTATATAATCAATCAATCTATTCATAATTATAGTTTGAAGCTGAAAACTAGCATATACTGATGTGATTTCTGTCACTAGCTACAAGTCATGTCTCTATAAAAGGCCCACACAACAAAACGAATCTTAGTTACCAGCTTATTTTACAAATGCATAGTGACAGTATGATCTACCCGTCAGTCTCCTACCATTACTCAATCTTACTCTTGATATGAATAAACGAATGTTATTGGGGTGATAAGGAGAAACCTAGGTAACTCACAGTACGTACATTCACTAAATTTAGCTTTACTTCCTCCCATCCGGTTGCTCATAGCATGTATACTTTTCCTCAGCTCCCATGCGTGTTGTAGAGTACGGTGTCACTTGCACGAGCAAAGTTGGGTGGGGCCTGCAACTAATTTGTGAATCAGCACAGTGAATCTGAATCTCCGAATCGAGCTACGAATCGAGCTATGAACCAAGCTACAAACCAAGCTACAAATCGAGCTTCAGACCTGTGAATTGAGCTATGAATCAAGGTGTGGATTGAGCTTTAGAATGTGCTGTGAACCGAGCAAATTGCACTCCAGGGCCACCGTAGTCCGGTTATTGCAGCTCAGTGGCAGAGCACAAGCCAGCTGTCTAGGGTTGGATTCCCAGCAACTGCTGGCCTTTTTACTTTTCCTCTTTTTTTTTGCCTCAAAACATCTAAATTCTCTTTAATGGTATGTATAATGCATACAGCACAGAGAAATCAATCTTTTTCCTACCAGTGGGCATAATAAGGTCGCCTATATAGAGTATATTACCTGGTTTGCAGTGACCCTACAGGTGAGTGAGCTCTCATTGTTGTAGACAGTCGTAAGTTTAACAGTACCTCCCAAACTGCAGTTATAGCTGAATCCATTGTACTGCATACCAAATAGGTAAAACAGTTGCTAACATATAGATAATAAGCGTGAGAGTGAATAATTAAACTCACAGGAGCTGGAAGGTTTCTGGTTCGTAGTTGGATGTCTCTATCAGTGTTTACTGGTTGTACATAGTCTCCAGTGGGTGTGGAAGGTGAGGGCTCCAAGAGAGGACACACATCAAGGTAAGTGGTAGTACTGAGCTGTGTGTAGAACAAAATGTAACTATGACAGCTCGCAGTAATATTATGAGATACATAATTTCTTACTCTAATGTTGCTAACCTGAAACCAGTTTGTTTCACTGGTGCAGAGAGCTGGAGTACCACTGCACACTTTGTTGTAGATGCACCACCCACAGGCATTGTCTGTCTGGAGACATTGACTGCAGCTGTAGGTTGGAACATGCCACACTCACATAGTCTCAGTACCCAGAACTATATGGGGCCTCAGCATATAAGATTAACACTCACATTAGGAGGATGGTACATGTATACTGTACCTTGATGCTGATTCACACCTGGTCACAGTCAAGGCACCCACATTAGTAGCAAAAGGAATACCAGTGTCTGAGTTCACAAAGCTGAAGTCTGTCACTGTTAGAAATATTCAAGATGATGCAGATTTAGAATTGTTTCCATGCCAACCACTGAAAGTGGGCTGGAAACACTATTTGTGCATATCACAGATCTAATTGGTGAGGTAAAGGTGCTATTATGGAAGATTGGTTATTTAATAAGCAAATGCAGCAAACAGTTTGCACATCAAGCCACTTTTTTTTTGGTGATGAGTAGGTAACTATTATAGTCTTGAAATAAGGCTAGCACCAAACTTGACAGGACATATGTTAGTAGTCTGAATGTGCATGCTTTATTCTCTTTTGGCTCATTTCCTTTTACCACGAGACAGGAAATTATGATAGATCCCTGACCATATATGGCCATGATTGTCACATAGGCCATCAACAAATTCCAGTGCAATGTTTTGTAAGGAAGATTTTTGGAATTCCCGTGGTTAGCTATTACGTGTATATATATGTGTGTGTGTGTATATTACTACAAAAACAATGTTGTGCAAAGTCTACAAATGCAGTAGCTTCTCAAAAGCAATTCAGTGGGAGCTGATATATTTGAGTAAACTCTATAGCCTCCCACAATTTAGTTTTTACAGTGAATTTCTGTAATTTAAGCAAGTTGAAAAAATTGGCTACATGCTTCTAGTCTGCTTCTTACCTAGCTGTATACCATTGAAGGTAGGGATCCTCCAAGTGATGTTGCACTGGTATGCAGTGTTCGGAGTTACCTCCTCAGCATCAACTGTGATCACGCTCAGTCTTCCTCTATCTGCAAACTGACACTGGTAAATTTCGCTTGTCAGCAGTGGGGGTAATCCTGGGATGACTGTCACACTCAGCTGTATAGGATAGACATTGGAATGAGGACACACCAATTCAAACTCACAAACTCAAGAATAAAATAAAAATAATAAGAAACACTCACAATCTCTGGTTTATCCAGGACAAACTGGTTAGGGGTGACTGTGGTTGAGATGCACTGACTGGAATTCTGCACCCACCTCACTGGCTCCACTGCATTCTGGCACTGCAACTTTCGAGAACACTTGTGTTCCACAGTACACCAGCCACACAGTGGGTTGCTGTAACTGATGCAGCTCTCACAATCAGTGAAGTTAGCACACTCCTCCAGTGGGATTTGGAGAACCTATATTGTGAATATTGATAGCTCTATCCTAGCCTTTTTGTCACATAGGAAAGCGAGTACACCTAGCCACATACTCTTTTCACATAGGTGGCATTTGTATTTTGAGACAGTATCAGCTAGTACACTGGCATGCATGCACAGATTTTGTATATATGAAGATGTAGAAAACACCCATATCTGTGCATGATTACATACTCCAGGTTCCCCCCATTTGTCTGTCTTGCTCAATTGCTTAAATCCAACTATGAATGAGTGGGAAAACTGTGTTGAGGTTATTTAAGTAAGCAAGAACTGAACACTTACAGATGATTCTGTAGCCACATATACATAGTCCAGTCTACTCTTCCAATGCAGCTGTCTCACAGGAGTTGCCATACTGTTGGTATAGAATGCTCTTTCTGGGCCAAGTGAAGATGAGGTGGTGGTGATATGAAACTGAAAGACATAAACACATATGCCCGTAAATAAATTAAGAACCTTCAATGTATAGCAGGTTAATTCTTACCACTCCCACAAAGTTTCCACTGCTGTTAGTGTACCCAGTGTAGATGATACTGGTGGAGTCAACTGTAATAGCTATTGATGCTGTTATCTCCGTATTTCTAAAATCCAGTCGTAGTGATCCACTAACAGGATACCCAGGGACACTTGAGCCAAGAGCCTCAACATCGCCAATAGCCATTTGTTGAGTGAACTGGCACATATTCTGAGACTATAAGAAGAATAAGCAGTTATAAGTAATTTTTTTTTAATCATGTGAATTGCTTACCTGAAACGTATTGCACTGAGTTTCTTGGTTATCCCATGCCAAATCAATCTCTGCAGCACCTCTTGTACACTGAGTGTAGTATGTGTCCATGCGATCATTAATGTCTGCTAGAGGAAAAGAGCAGATTCGATTGCGGCCACCACTGCCTGAATTACAACTTGCTACTACAACAGTTGTACTAGGGGAACCGGCAAATGTGTCCAGCAAAGAAAGGCCACAGATCTCTGTGGCCGATGGAAAGCCACCTCCACCACAATCCACTCTCAGTTCATACAATGCTTGAAAAGTGCACTGATCACAACTTGAAATGTGACAGGCTCGTAACACCCTCAACCCTTGCACTTCTCTTGGGTTTCTATCAGCCATGAAGTAGTAAGCATTTGTTCCATTAACAAAGCCACCAAAGAACGTTCTCACAAAACTACTCCGTTGAACACGGTAGTTAGTTGACCTCACAAAATCCCTATTTCCAAATCCATACTGGCTGAGCAACATAGAAGCACTGGCTCCACCGATAATACTGCCAACATAGAAGCTGTGCTCTTGTGCAGTGAACAATGCTACCACATCTGAAGAGGCAGAGGCTCCCGTCCTTCTAGACTGCTCACCAGCACCAAAGACACTGGCGTTGTACACAACACAGGACAGGTCACATAGGCACACCACTAGGCTCCTGTCATCAGAACTCAGCGCCATTCTCAGCACACTGCTGCCCAGGGTCACGTTCTCTTGTAGGGCAAGGGTGCTGTCCAGCCTGAGCAGCTGATTGCCGGCGGCTACTAAGACCCGCCCGCCACTGTCCACTTTCATGTCGGAGGGACCACTGGAGAGGATGAACTCTCGCTGCTGTGCATTTAGTGCTGCGATGCTGCAAAACCAAATGCAGCAAACAATCAAAGTGCTCATATTCGTAGACTCGATTTGAAGCTACCACCGGAATCGCCAGCGTACCGGGTGTATTTTTTTTTCGGACGCACTTCGACTGGACAGCAATGCATCTGCGCATGCGCCGTACCACACCCTCTGTGTACTTAGACGTAGACCGTTGCATTTGAGAAGGGCGTGTCGAACATCATCGACTGCCAAGAAGACTGCAGTTGGAAAGAGAACTATTCCTAAGGTGATTTTTAAAGCCCAGCCCAGCACTCGAAGCACCGGGCCACGATCACCTACTAGGCTTGGCATACGATCGCAAGACCTGGGCCTGCCCAATGCCAGAGTACTGTCTTGGCCACTGTGGCCTTTCTGCTGCTTCTAGACACAAGCTTGCTTTAACAAGCAGGCACTATGCACTACTCACAGCTACTGACACTACAGCACTCTACTAAACTCCCTTTTTTTTTTAAGTCGATCTAAGCTTTAATATCTTCAAAGTTCCGACCACCACATGAGGGGTTCCGCCAGGCCACATCTTAACTAACTTAATTAATTATAAACTGATTATTGGATGTCAATGCCGACAGGAAATGGGGAAAATCCCCAATTTTACGGACAGTGAACGGATGAAGACTCCCAAAACTGACTATTCGCTACAATTTTAATAAGACAAAGAGCTTGGATTCCAGGTTTGTTGACCTTGAAAACACAGGGTTCCCTGCCACCTCAAGTGAAGTCAGGGAGGCTTCGATTCATGAACCTTTCACCAGGTTTGGCGCGTGTTCTTTAGAGAAATCAGGAACATCAATGGCCACTCACCTGAACCCTCCTGAGTCATCTCATTTAATGGCACCACCTTTCAAGGAGATGCCCTCCTCGAGGGATGGACCTCCTACTTTGAACAACTCAGTGTCCCCTCTCCCCATAGCACATACGACTCTGATTTCCAGCAATCCATCAATGAAGAGTACCTGGCCCTTCTTGATACTACAGCAGGGAATGAAATAGCCATCACAGTGGATGAAGTCAAGGAAGCCATACAATGCCTTAAACCTCACAAGGCCTCAGGCCCAGATGGAATTGACCCTGAGCACATCATCCATTCTGGCCCTCTGGCATGCAACCTCCTCACTGATCTCTTCAATGCCATGGTCACCACTGGCCATATCCTTACAGTCTTCCAACTCGGTTACATTACGCCAATACCTAAAGACCCGAAAAAAGACCAGACTGATCCATCCAACTACCGTGGAATTTCCCTCCTCTCTACCATCTCCAAACTCTTCGAGAAAGTCATCCTTGCCAAACTCCAATCCCCCGCCCTCTCCCTAAATCCACTACAGGGTGGCTTCCGCTCTGGCTACAGTCCCATCCATACTGCCTTTGTCCTGCAAGTAGCCATCCAATCAATCAGGGAAAGTGGTAAGAAGGCATATGTAGCATTGCTAGATGTCAAGAAAGCCTTCGACACAGTCTGGCACCAAGGACTGTTTGTCAAACTGCACCGCAAAGGCATCCCAACCCACATCTGGCATATCCTAAACAACTGGTATACCTCCTCCTCTTGCTCTGTACTTCAATGTGGCGATCACTCCAGATCATTCCCATTCCTACAGGGTGTCCGCCAGGGAGCAATTCATCCCCATTGCTATACTCTATCTTTGTGGACGACCTCTTAAACACTCTTGACCACTCCGGTCTCGGAGCGAGGATTGGAGAAGTCTTCTGTGGTGCCCCAATGTACGCTGACGATCTAGCACTGGTGGCCAGCTCCCCTGAAGAACTACAAGCAATGCTAGATATTGTCTCACACTACGCCTCCCAGTGGCGCTACCGACTGAACTCCTCCAAATTCGTGATCCTTGTATTTGGTGAATCACCCCGCTCTAGGGCCCTCGCAAGATCCAATAGGCAATGGCTACTAGCAGGCCAGCAACTGCAAGAGGTTGACGAGCACCACCACCTTGGAATCCTATGTTCAGTTCACTACTCTACCTTGGCTCGGACTTCCGAGCGTTGTGCCGCTGGCCGGAGTGCCTTCTTTGCCCTGAATGCAGTCGGCTCCAGATTTGGCTGCTTACATCCTGTCACCTCCCACACTTTACTCCACACTCTCTCTTCCCATCATGCTGTATGGATGTGAGCTATGGTCTATATCTAAAACTGAATCACTTATGCTGGAACGCGTCCACCGGAAGATCCTAAGAACCATCCAAGGCCTCCCTGTCAGATGCCCTAGTGTAGCTCTAACTAGCCTCCTAGGCTCCAGGGACATATCTTTGTTCATATCACAGCAACAACTCACCTTCATCAACTCCATCGCATCCATGTCCACTACTGACCTTCCCAGACTGATCCTTGAACAACGGTTGACTAACCCATCGCTCTCTGGGATCATCCCCCTATGGCAACATCTCCTGGACAATCTCCACCTTCCATCCCTTGAACAGCTTATCTCCACCCCAAGGGGCAAAGTCTCTTGGAAAAACTCCAACAAAAGGCTGCTAAATATCAATCACTACATCGCCCTCACTGAAGAGTGTCCAGACTATCCGATTGGCTACTGCGACCTCCCCCTCGGTAAACCCTCCCACCAGTGGTCCTCCACCCTGCACGATCGACAAGCCACCATCAGAACCAACTTTCGTCTTAGAATGCTGGTTGGCTGTGATGGCCTGGAGGCTGACGCCTCGAGGTTTCGACGCAGGATGAATGGCACAGCCCATGGCGATTCCACCTGCAAGCTGTGTCTCACTGCACCTGAGGACCCCACCCACTTCATCTTGCGCTGCCCCTCCCTCTCCACTCGCCGCCATGAATTACTCTCAGATGCACCTCCCACGTTAAATCGCTACTCCCTGATATTAACCTGGACCCGGACCACTTTGTCGACGTCATGCTCAGTTGTGCATGGATTAAGGACCAGGTGTACATTGTGGACTTTCTAGACCAACCCCGTGCACACTGGAACGCGCGAATTTTTTTTTGGGATGAGGTTTGAGAAGCAGTAGACATACAATCTGAGTGGATATTCATGTCATGGTGCAATTATCCCAGGAATGAAACTTTGGTTCACCAACAACCCTCCCTTCACCAGCTACACTGCCTTCCTTCTACATTTTTGACAAATATTAATTTGGCCCCCAAAATAATGCTTTGCCCACATGTAACTGCTGCACATAAGCCATGTACATAGATGTTGCGTGATCGACTCATGGAGAAGAACTGCATGTCGCCAATGAAAGAGTGGCAATTCATATGCTACAAGACTTAACAAAAAAAAACATTAAAAATGTAAAAAGATGTAGGGATGGCATGCCAAAAAGTATGCAAACAAGGTAGGGATAATGCATGAAAGCAAAGGTCAACATATTGGCAAAGCCCCATCCCTACATCTTTTTCACACTGCAGTTAGACAGTGCATGGGGGTCTTCCTAAAACGTACCACAAGTACACGCCAACCTTTCATGGCTGTAGCCTCGTTCTCAGCCCACTTCCTACCTCCTCCTACATGGCCTGGGAACAAGGCTACAAGTTTCTCGTTCTCAGGCCACTTCCTACCTCCTCCCACATGGACTGGGAACGAGGCTAGTATGTTGTAGCCGTCGTAGGTACCTATCAGATAGCTACCAAGTAGCTTTACTGCCATCATACTACTTGTAGTGACAGTGGCACCCTTTCTGATACAACATAGACACTGAGCTTGAGTGGGCTGCAGACTAGTCATAGTAATCAGTGTGTAAACTCAAGTACTCATGCTAACTGCATGGATGGGTACAGATTCAGCTCTCAAGCACGCTGTCTAACTGCAGTGTGAAAAAGATGTAGGGATGGGGCTTTGCCAATATGTTGACCTGTTCATGCATTATCCCTACCTTGTTTGCATACTTTTTGGCATGCCATCCCTAATGTTTTTTAAGTCTTGTTTCTGTACTTTTTTGATGTTAATCTCAGTTACAGTTTATTTTAATAGACCTAAGCCTAAGAAGAATATTTCAAGTGTAACCACAACATCAGAACTTGAAAAGGCGTTGACAGTTTAGTAGTAGTTCCAGGCATGTAATAATAATGTGTAATATAGCCAGCTAGAACCTGATGAAGGGCCAACCGCTCTCCCTACCAAACTGTGTGAAACCAATTTCATGATCCAGTTGTCATGACGACTGACCAGCTGCAGCACAGAAAACTATCATGGCGTACGGTAGTACGCCATATGTAGGGATGACCCCGAAAAAAAATGGCGGCCACATTCAAAGTGCACAAATGACACGCTCGAAATGTCCGCGTTAGATAAGTCAACGGCCTCCATGAGCCATATCAGACATTATCGAGTGCTTCCATGGGCAACAGGATCGTTAAATTTGCTGGAAAGCATCGCTAAGTATACCTGACATCAAGTCGCTAAAAAAGGCAAATCGTCTATCTTCTAACTTCTTTTTCTCACCACGATAGCACGACAACGGCTGGAGCTTTTACAACGATTCAAACGCAAAACAACAGGACAAATCACTAGGTATTGTACCTGCCACTTATCGGTCTAAAAGAAAGAACTCAAACTTGTCGGCCATTCTCAGGTAATCTCACACTTACGCTAGCTGCTACACGCCATTTTGCTCGAATTAAATATTACTCATAATTACGTCACCAGGGTTCAACTGAGCACGTGGTTCAGTACTTCGTAGCACAGAGGTGAGAATTGAGTGTTGGAGTTTGCAAATCTGATTTCGTGGATCAGTTGACGTGGTTGTGCTGCACTTTACATCGAACGCAATATGCATAATGTCCGCAAGAAACGAGCGCAGGACAAGCAGAACTACCTGCGAAACAAAGGGGAAAAAAAGGCAAGCGTCCTCCTATGCCTGTTATTGGAAGGACCCTGAGACGAAAAGGGCGTCCTCCCATGCCTGTTATTGGAAGGACCCTAAGACGAAAAGGGCGTCCTCCCATGCCTGTTATTGGAAGGACCCTGAGACGAAAAGGGCGTCCTCCCATGCCTGTTATTGGAAGGACCCTGAGACGAAAAGGGCGTCCTCCCATGCCTGTTATTGGAAGGACCCTGAGACGAAAAGGGCGTCCTCCCATGCCTGTTATTGGAAGGACCCTGAGACGAAAAGGGCGTCCTCCCATACCCGTTATTGGGAGGACCCTGAGAAAGGAAGGGCAGCTTCCCGCATATCCTCCCATACCCGCTATTGGGAGGACCCTGAGAAAGGAAGGGCAGCTTCCCGCATATCCTCCCATAGTAGTTATTGGAGGAACCCTGACAAAAAAAGGGCAGCAGCTCGTATGACTAATTTGAAGGCTGCAAAAGCCAAGCTCAAGTGGTATAGACGGTACTATGCCAGCTAGTGTTTTAACCATCAAGTACTTCATATGACTTAGAACACTAGCCACTGATATTCAATTTCAGGTTTTATTGTCAACTTTCACATTTCAAATTTGCTTGTTATAGTCATTTACATGCATATAGTACACATACAATGTTTACTGCGAGTTGATGGTAGCACTTTGGCTGGTGTCTTCTTAACATCCTCCTTTTGTGTTGTCCCTGAGTCTTCATATTCCTCCAACGAAGCAAGTGGCAGCCTATTGGTAGCTTGGTATACTCAAACTCTAGTAGCACCAAGTCAACAGTGCATGGCTTCATTCCAAACTTCTGCACTAGAGGTGGCCACAGAACTGGCGGTTGTTCAGCTCCACAGACCCCTATGCGTTCGTTTCAAACCCATTTAGACTATAGCCACTCACCATGCATCAAACAGTTCTGTAATGGGGTCTTACGACTCAATACTCTGGTGACAGTCTATGGAGGGTTTTTCGGTGAACCCATTAGTAGTCCACGTGAAATGAGCACAGGATTTATAAGCTTGCATGCAAAGCCTTATTAAACTCATCTGCTTTTCACTTGGTTTTTATGAGGCTTTGCTTGGACTGTACTTCTAAACCCCCCGAAGTTTGATGTTTGGATTGACGATTTCACTTCAAAGCGTTTGAATTTATGACAATTCTTAGCTCTTTCTACTATCATACTGTACACACCATGCATCTTCCCCTCGGCCTACCCTCCCATGTCACTTCTCTCTTACCATTCCTAAAAAGCAATACAAAAAAAAAAAAAAGAGCAGGAACAAGTCACAAAAAAGTTTTCTGAATGAAAACAAGTGCATGTAGGGATGGAACCCTCAAAAACCAACCAAACTAGATGGGAATGACACCACAACAATTTCACACCATCCCTACATCTTGTGCCATTTTGCCAACTATGCACACCAGTAAACTCTCTAGCCTATTCACACCCACTAAATGAATACTAGCTGTAGTTAGCGCTGCTCATTCCACAGCCTTTTACATAAAGACAATCCATATCTGCCATGTTCAGCAGCAATAAAATTTCACAACATAACTTACTCCAACAGACCCAGCTCATGCACTCGACAGTTTCTGCATTCAAGACTAGTCTCACAAGCCAGACCCTTTCCGTTCCACAGTGCAGATCGCTTTCAGTATCGGCACGCAGAGGAAGGCACTAAGAATCGTCATAAATGCTTTGAAGTGAAATTGTAAATCCAAACATCAAACTTCTTCCCTCTGTGTGCCGCATACTGAAAGCGATCGGTGCTGCGCAGAAAGGGTCTGGCTTGCAAGACTAATTCAAGACAGACCATACCTGCCATTCTCAGCATAGCAACTACATCACAGCCACCCACAACATAACTCACCCCCCATGCACATCAACATGCACTCCATACCCAGCACTACCCATCCCACTGCCTTCCACAACCCTCCTATGAACACAACTAACAAACACAAAGCATAGTTGGCAAAATGGCACAAGATGTAGGGATGGTGTGAAATTGTTGTGGTGTCATTCCCATCTAGTTTGGTTGGTTTTTGAGGGTTCCATCCCTACATGCACTTGTTTTCATTCAGAAAACTTTTTTGTGACTTGTCATACTGACAACTGACCATCCTAGCTTTACAGTTCACTAAAGCTGTGAGTAAGCTATTTTTAGTGTCGCTACCGTAAACGCTTTAATTAACGCGCCTCTCTAATGAAAGCGCCCTTTTGACAAGAAACTAATTTTTCTCGCTCTAACGCGGGCGCCCCTTGACGACATAAATATTTTTTAACGGCGCTTTCTATTAAGAGAGATTTCGCACCCGACTCGTGTGACTTTCGAGACATCTAGTTCTTCGACTGATTTCTACTTCTACTTTTAATCTCTGGACTCCAAACGCGTTTGTATTCATGATAGCCTCGAATAACGTACTCAAATTCGATCGTTGTCAGTGTAGCCATACTCAGCTCTTTCAACTTCACGGAAAAGTGTCAGTTGCGCTCTAATTCGAAGGCGCCTCTCTAAATAAGGCGCCCCCAAGGGTCCCAAGTAATTTTTTTCGCTCCAAACAAGGCGCCTTTGCGGATCGTAATTATTTTTTAACGGCGCGTTAATTAAAGCGTTTACGGTACAAGTAGGTAGCGCCTTACCTAGTCTCGGAACCAGACCCTCGAAAAATCGAAAAGGAGGGTCTGGTAAACGGGGCGGGGTGGAAGTGTACACTGCGGAATGTTAGGAATTTTATTAATTGCCGAACCTTCCGTAGCCAGTTCGAGCTTTCTGCTGAACCAGACACTCGCAAAAGTGTTCTAATCTTTCCCGCTTGGTGTTTACAGATTTCTGAAACGAAGCTAAACGCGAAGACGGCTCTCGTGCGGTTAGCATTTCTAATAAACGCACATCAGAATGCTAATCAAAAGCCAATCGGAAGTGCGCCTGCATACTGGGCGCAGTGTACACTTCCACCCCAGCAGGGTCGCGTAAGGTGCCGGGTGAAAGCCGCATCCGGTGGGTGGAGCTAAGGGCGCGACCTAGATTACGTCATGATGACATGTGAAGCGAAGGGCTGTAGCTGTTACATCGTGTCATTGCGCTGGCTTTGCATGACTGTTGTACTTTGACATCGACTGCTGCTTGCTTGGCAAGGCCCACAGCCAACTGTTCTGCAGCTCTTCTTAAGCCGGGCTAAGGTATTCAGTAGAGATTTTAATACAAGTATACCAATGCATCAGAATTCATAAGTTGACATAAAACTCAGCAGGAGTCTGTTTGAATTGCATAAATTTAAGTAATAATTACCTACTCTGGTACATGTACACATAGCTACTGAAGTTCTTGAGGTTCTCCATCCTGGGGCGACAGGCCTGTGTTTTATTGGTTGGTGATATTGATAGGATTAACTAATTCACTAAGTACTTCCACCTTCTCAGAGACGATAAAAATAAAAACGTGCATGTCTTCTAGTCTCGCAAGCCACACCCTTCACAGAGAGGAAGGGTCTGGTCACACTGCAACCATAGAGTTGTTGCCATGGCAGAAACTTGATGTGACCAATCAGATCTGCACTCTTTGTAGGTCGAATCCATTGTCATGGAGCACAATTATGTCGCATGTTAAGCAGTAGCCTCCTCCTAGCTAAGCAGATGTCAGCATCTTATTATTTAACTGCTGCATGCATTCGATAATTGCGTTACTCGCTGACAACTCAATGGTTGTATCGTGACCAGACCCTTCCTCTCTTTGCGAAGGGTGTGGCTTGTGAGACAACATGTATTCCTGATCAAGGAAGTAAATAGTTTTGTGTCAAATAATGGAGAAATTGTCATTCTTACTAGTTTATATCAAAGTGCTCATGTGCATGTTTGGTTTGCATAAAATTGCTTAGGCCTAACCTGACCTGCCTGACTGCTTTTTATGGCCATGTAAGATTATTAGTTTCTCATCAGCCACCTGCATGGATTTCTGAGATAGAGTATATCACCGTTATTTCTTTTTTCATATAAGATATATACTAACGACGTACCGGATAAGCGTAGCAATGAACACAATGCCAACAAACGTGTCTCTCTACTCCACAGCATCGAAAGAGCTCTTCTACAACAGCGTATAATGAGCATTGATCCTCCTGACATCATTTTTGTTGAGTTCTTCGGTGAGAAATATCTGTCGGCTAAGAATAAGCTGCCCACCCGCATTGGGTGCAGATAAAACACTTGATGAGAAACTAAAAATCGACGAACTGTTTGCATCCAACAACCATGTGACTACACATTTCTTAGGAGTAGTACGAGAAATGGGTATGATTTATAGCTGTCACTGATAGCAGAAGGCTTGAGCATCAATCAAAGTGGCTACAAGTAGTGATGTCAGTCCCCAGATTACGCTTATCCACAATCTCTGAGTCTGGTGGTTTAATTCAATATTCTTGTCAATAGGATGCTTGGAATATCGGATGGCCAACAAAATCAAGGAGTGTATAATCAATAGTGACAAAGAGTGAACTGTATCAGTGCTCCATTCTTAATTTGCTGGACATATACGTTCTTGACAAGGAATTTGAGTCAAAGCACCTGCTATTCTTCATTGGGGAGCCTAGATGGCTTGACATGAGACTATTTACTCCCTTGACCAGGAATACATGCACGTTCTACAGCAGTCCATGTGACTTGACATCATTCACTGCATGTGACGAGATCTCCCAGACCCCCTTCTCCCCCACCAAGAGGCTAGGTAATCACTGTAATCAATGTATGCATACATGGGAAGATCTTTTGCATCAGTAGTGATTGGTATGCTTGTGTGACACGGTCTTGGGCTTGTGGTATGAGGCTGGCTGTGTATGCAGTGACACAGACAGTATCATTGAGTGAGAATTTAGCATATCAAGTGTAATAGAATCAAGTAAGCAACATAAGTAGTCAGTGGAGAAGGTAGAAATTTCATGGATAGTTTGAGAACAAGCTCACAATGCACACAGCTAACTGTACACAGCAGGTTTGCCATGTTACTAACAAATTATGCACACAAACACTTGAAACCTTGATCAACTTGTGTGTGACAAGAAGTTACCATGTACATGCTTTCACTGCCCAAAATTATTTAGGCTTCATGATTGTACTCTCACATGATCATCTTTACCAAGTATGCTGTACTCAGCCTTATATGCATGTTTTATGGAGCTAGCATGGCCTTTCCTCAGACACGGTATCTCTATCACAGAACTTCACTGGAGGTGAGGGGGATTCCCCTTGTGCATGGTCTTTAATAAAGGGAACATCTTTGCAGTTATTGAGCATTGGAACTGTGAATTTTATTGAAGAGTGGAGGGCTGTCCTGGTGGCCAGTCACCTAAGGATGTCTCTCTAGCATGTCCTTACATAGGTATAGTCAGCAATCTATCGACTGTTGCTCAAACCCCACCCACCAGCTTATAATAGTAGGAACTATTGTACTCCTGGGAGGTATTTGCTGATTTTGTTTATCTATAGGCCTTAGCTGCATGTCAGTCTTTAGCTCATATCAAGAGCGCATAAGAACGGGCGGCTAGAGTAAGAGCGTGTAACTCCGTAAAGTTGGAAACCGGTCGGAATTTACCGCCAGTACTAAAAATAGTAACACGTACTGCGCATGCTGCGTATATATAAGCTGTTGTTGCTAAGCATGTGACTGGTTGTTCTATTTTTAGATAATTTTGACTGGACTACGGGCTTCTATTGGAGTTACACGCTCTTACTCAAGCCGCCCATTCTTATGCGCTCCTGCTCATATCCATAGCTTAGGAGATAAATGTTAGTCATTATGTTTGCTGTCACATACCATCAAGCAGACTCAAGAAGTTAAAGCAACTGTGTGCAAAGCATGGCAGGACACTGCATGTGCTTCTGTGTTTTAGTTAGAACACTGGGAACATTTTAGTCTGAAGTCCTTCAGGTGCCTAGATATACATGTACTATACTTCATTGCAGCATTGAATGGTCAACTAACACAATGAGTTTTGCAACTTTTAAAATAAAACACACCATTCCAAATGTCTACAATAGCAAAGTACGCAGCTCCTGAAACACAACTTCATCCCAGCTCTTTTTAAATCACTTGAAATAACCGCAAGAATAGTCACTGAGTCTTGAACTAGCTTTGTTTAGAACCCTCTGTCTGCTGTATACTTGTTCATAGGTGGAGCCATTTGCCAGCCTGGCATCATTGCCAAGGTTTGACGTCCTCCGTGTTCTGATGAACAGAGAAGTGGTGGGGCCCTTCAAACACCACAAGAAGAGATCTACTGACATCACTGTCACTGGAGACCTGGTACAGGGAGTGTGGAGGGTGGCAGAGGAAGCCGGCTGGCTAGCAGAGCTGGAGGAACTGTGTGGAAGCAGTTGGAAGAAGGAGGAGGAGAGAGGGGGAGAGGATGTGAAGGGTGAATTAGCAGGTAAGTTTGTGCTAGCTTTGTACTCAGGCCAGCATTTATTGCTTATAATACTTGTACCCCAGTCTTATGACTACAGCAGTTGTCATTTGTAATACTCTTTCCAAGGCTTTCTGACCTCAGCATTTGACACTTGCACTACTTATACGCAGGCCTTCTGACTCCAACATTGCAATACTCATTTGTACTCAGGCCTTCTAACCTGTAGAGACAAATTTCCAAACTTTGTGTGTATGTGTGTGTGTGTGTGTGTGTGTGTGTGTGCATGTGTGCATCTGTTTATAACTTTTAGCTTATGCTACACATGTGTATTTGTGTTTACAACAGATCATCCAGCTGAGACCATCTCAACTGACGTCTCTACTGGCACTGAGGGACACTCAGTGATAGGAAAGAGCCATACAGTTACAATCAGTGATGGCAGACAAGTGGAGACAGAACTCTGCTCGGCTGTGTCCAGACTAACCTTGACTGACAGTACAAAACTTACTGTCAGTAATATTAGTAGTGAGGAAGAGAAACCAGGTTCATGACACCAATATTTTTATTTTCTTCATTAATGTAATCAGCAATTCTGTTTCACTTTTAGTATGCATAGTATTAATTAGCAAGATTATTGATCAAAAATGGAGTTCATTGATTTTATGGTTACAGAGGGTTGCAATCTATGATCTTATACTACTCCCAGCCACGTACATGCTATATACCAACTCTTCTAGTTACTGATAAGTTATCAAAGCAGTATGGACTTTATTTTTCAGTGGCTTCTCAGTTGGCTCCTGCATAAATGAAGAGGAAGGTTATCTGTTACCAACTTGAGCTTGGAAAATATGACGACTGCAATATGGAGTATTTGGTCGAAACGTTGGCAAGGTTATTTTTCAAGCTCAAGTTGGTAACAGATAACCTTCCTCTTCATCCAACTTGATTGTAAAAAGATGTATGGATGATGTGGCTTTGTAGATTTACCGCTGCTTTTATTCCTCGATCCCTTGCTTGTTTGTGTAATTTTGGCCATGCATAATTTTGATCATTTTTGGCATGCCATCCCTATACATCTCCTAATGATTTTCCTTTTCTTGTAAACCAAGCCAAGCGGTTTGAGAAGTCCGTGAAAGTGGACGCAACAGCATAATCACCCAGAGGTAGGACATGGTTGACCTTTGCTAATTGAAACAACTGAGGTCATCACTAATTGATCTTGGATATTGCAATGTAGAAGCTTTTTCTATGACTTAGACCCAGCCTTGAACCTTGATTTGAAAACTGGAGCCCCCTCGGTAAAAGTCAAGAGAGCTAGCCTGTTGAGACACGAAAAATCAATTAGTGATGACCTCAGCCGAGTAAAGCTCAACTATGTCATACCTTCTCTGATAGTCACCCTCCAGGAGAGAGAAAGTGCTCTGGTTGTACCTCCTGACCTCTACAGCAAACTGCGCTTTTCTGCAGTGCCTAAAATTTGAGAAATTTATCACTGCCCAGTTCATTTGAGTGGGAAGAAATAATATTTACAGTTAGTACTAGCCTCGTACCCAGGGCCTACAAACAGCCTGGGTACGAGGCTAGATATGGACAACTATTAACTACACATATGAAACATCAAAATTTGACTTTGCATGGGTGGTGCATAACTTGAGTCATTGGCACCACCAGTTCCAAAAAATTAAGCCACATACTCTTGGCATATGAATCTCATAATGTCCCTATTTTGTGTGGCTTTCTTTGCACTCTTCTTCCTTACATCAAACTTGGCAGTGCAGTGCAGCAATGCACCGAATCAAATGTCAAAGCTGTGTTTATTACTGCCCATTTGGACAGTGATACCCCATATTTTAGGCACTGCTTCTCCGATCTTACAGCACCAGGAAAGGACCTGGAATGGAAGCTTACCTTCATGATCGCGGGGGCGTGGCTTCACTTCGATCCGGAGGGCAAGAGTCGGGTTTGTGTTTAGTGCAGCTGTGTGCAAAATACAGGCTTGTAAGCGCTACATCGAGTCCTTACCATTAAGGTAGATGCTGGTATTATAAGACACCTATGCTAATTACTTCTCATTAGTGTAGTTTGTTTTTTCAGTCACACCTAAAGGTTTAAAACATTTATCCTGAGAATGTACCACTTATAAAATAAAATTGGTATTTTTCCCCTAAGGAGTAGTTCTAAATGAATGAACCTGTGTAAATCACTTTTGCATGTATTATGAGTCAACTGCTGGTATTATTAGTCACCATTGCTTTTTTTGATCGAAACTCCCGGCATTTTTAGTTGGACTTCAAACTATATTCTAGCACTGTACAACCTTTCTTTGTTCTGATAGTCATTTTTCTTGGCTAAAGCACCTTCCAGTATACCATGGTGTGAATGTTAACATACACTGTTCAGGGTTCTTAATGTGGCACCCCAAGAAATCATCTCATAGCAAAACATGTTTTGAGGTTGATATTGACACCTGCATGTACCCAAAATGGATGTCGAGTTTGAAAATTTTAGGAGTTAAAGTTAAATGTGGACCTCTGACTCATAATACCAGCATCTACCTTAGTCTCAAAAAAAAAGAAGCTGCTTCTCTCAAGGCAAAGGACAGCCGCGCCGCCTCTTGATTGCAAACGTGTCAGTGCGCGCGCCCCTCACTGGCCGGCTTGACGTTGATGTCGCGCGCGCACCTGGTCATATGATCAAACGCGGGTACGGGTGGTCTAAATTAATGTAGCTGTGTAGTGCAGTGAATGTGCTCTGCCGAGAAGTGGCGAGCCGGAGAACCAGAAAGGAGTCGCGGGACTCTTTGTGTCGAGCTTAACGTATAGGCCTGACCCTTGTTGGACCTCAGGTCCTTCTAAGGGAGCGAATATCATCTCCATCAAGCCGCACTACAGCTGTGTGTGTGCAAGTGTGTCTACACCCCGATATTAAGCGTAACTCTAACATCTCGAGGCATCGTTTATAGGCAAACATTATCTGTGAATTTGATAGTCGTTGTACGGCATGTACTATCCTCAAACTGCTGTGGACCAAAACTGAATGATTTTAAGTCCTGGTTTGTTGTGTTAGTTCAATGGCAAATCAAGAAATCACAGCAGAGAATGGAGAAGAAAGCACTAATACATCGAGAAGAGCATCTAATCACAGTCACATTTCCTGTGGAACATTCATTCCTTTTTTCACCCTTGATTCTGAATACTTGAAATCGCTACTGATTGGAAAGGGTTATATCTGTGAACTTGAGGAGCCTGCTTCTGCAAAATCGTTCCATGGTTTCTTCCCTCGTGAAATCACGAGGCAGGACTCTGGAAAAGGCACTTTGAGCAGCTCAGAGTCAGCACTAAACTCACCCATCGCTGATAGTCAGAAAGCCGATTTCTTCATCGAGTGTGAATTTCAGCTCCGAAAGCTGTTTGCATTTATGGACTTACATCTTTCAAAAGTTGAGAGTAATTTGACAGTTGTTCAGAATGTGAAGTCGGCTAGTGCAAAAGAAGAAGAAGAGGTGGCAGAAAAGGATATTGAGCTATCTACCAACACCTATTTTAGTGATTCACTGTCCGAGTCTGAAAAAGCCGCATTTCTTGATTCAGGTGTTGAAGACAACCAGTTAAACTCCCCTAAGGGAATTGTAAATCACCTGAAGGAAGTGCTCCTCAGCCTTCAAGAAAGCCTAAACTCAAGTTTCGCCTCTCTTGATGAACTCACAGCACTTCATGATGACACCACTTGCAGCCATGATGGACAAAGCTACCTTCAGACCAAAGAATCCAAGAAGAGGGAATTTGAACATCGAATCTCTGCCTGTCTGGAAAAGATCGAACCTGAACTCCAAGTGCTAGATCTGAAGGATGAAGTGCATCCTGATTCTCTCGAGGCTTTTCGCATGGGTGGTAAACAATTTACTGAACAGGTCAAGAAAACTCCAATCAGTCGCTTTACATATTTGTCCTTCTTCTTGTTTCTTGTTATCTGGGGAGTGGTGTGCTACATGTATTTCTCGTACCAAAATCCTTGGGTGGTCTATCTGAGGGTGCTTCGAAGCCCTCTGCTCATCGTATTCTACCTCTACCTTTTTGGGATCAACATGAAGGTATGGGCAAATGTAGGAATCAATTACGTCTCCATATTCAATTATTTTCTCAAAGGAATCCCCACACCCAAATTTGTCAACAAAGTAGCTGCAATATTTACAGCCTATTTTGCTCTTTCGGTCATCATCCTTCTCTTTGTTTCTCCCTTCTCTTCCGATATTCCTGGCAAAGTCATTCCTCTAATCATGTGGCTTTCGTTACTGGCATTCCTAATCAACCCAGCAAATGTCTATCTGCGTAGGGGAAGGCTTTCTTTTCTCACTGTCGTTGTTCGAATCCTTCTGGCTCCTTTTATCTTTGTTTATTTCGGAGACTTTTGGTTTGCTGACCAGCTCAATAGTACTGTGGCCTTTCTTCTGGACATACAATATCTCAGCTGTTATCTCATTAGTGATCCATGGATACCAGGAACAGAAATGCAAGATGCTGATGACAATGTGTGTACGCAGAGTTCAAATGGAATTCGACCTATTATCTCTTGCTTGCCTGCTCTCTGGCGCCTTTTCCAATGCTTGCGATGTTTGTATGACACTAGAGAAGTACGGCACCTCATGAATGCTGGTAAATACGCAACGACGTTCCCAGTCATAGTATTTGCAACACTATTTGCTGTCAAAGTTGAACGTGGCTTCTCCCTAGCACACTTAGATTTTAATGATGTAGGTTGGATCATAATCTGCTGGCTTTTGTCTTCCTTTGTCCATGCTCTATACACCTTCATATGGGATATTTACTGTGATTGGGGGCTGCTGCAGTTGCGAAAGGGCACCTTGTTACGACCAAAGATTCTCTATCGTTCAAAGTGCTTCTACTTCATAGCAATAGTATTTGACATGATACTACGGTTTGCCTGGACATTAAAACTCACACTGGCAATTGTTTGGCGTGTTGATTCTGATCTGATTTACACTGGATTGGTGATAGCAGAAATCTTGCGTCGATTCGTGTGGAACTTTTTCAGAGTGGAATATGAACAAATTGTACGCTCAGAAAAAGAGTAACTATATCTACCAAACAACTGACTATTCCTCTGAGTGGAATACAATATGTATGCTTCATAAAAAATAAATAATTTATATATTTATCAGTTCCGGTTGTGTAGATGTGGGAGAAATAATTTGTAGTTATAATATTGTCACGTAGTGTTGTTTCAGTTACTGGTTTTAATTTTAGTTTTAGTTGTCAACGAAACTAGCTTTATAGTTTAGTTATAGTTATTTTGCATCTCAGAAATCAGTTTAAGTTTTAGTTTTAGTCATTTTGGATTTAAGAAACTACTTTTAGTCTTAGTTGTAGTTATTTTGTATCTGAGAATTCAGTTTTAGTTGTGGTACTTCAGATTTAGCTTAAGTGTTATATAGTTGTAGTTATTTGTAGTAAAAATGAGAACATCTTGCTAACACAAATATATCTATCTATCTATCTATCTGTGCTGCTGCTAATTACGTCATAGCTACTTACGTTCGTCATGCAGTATGATGTAATGTGAACCCCGTACCTAGCAGCATAGACGGCTACTACTCTACTATCTTTGCTAGCAGGAACCTCTAAAAACCTGCGGCTTCCAGCTTTTTTAAATAGAGTTCAAAGGTCATTGTGCATGTTCTGCCAAACCAAAGTTCATGGTACTATAGAAACACCATTTCATTTATGGCATGCACCTACCACCAACCAATCCTATCACTACTATTTCTATTCTCAATGTAAGTGTATATATATAACTCCCCTATAAAATGTCATATTAATACCTTCCAAAACTATATACCGTATATTTTATATTGCTGCTCATATCACAAGCAACAACTAATTTTTACCCACACCAAAACGTCATCACTAGTGAAGGCTAATGATGCAAATTATGATGCCTACAAGTAGTGGACTGGAAAGAAACTCATGCACAACCATCTAAACTCGTTGCTATGTGAACAGATGGTATGTATTTTCTCAGTTTATCAGTCGGTAGACTCTCTACGCAGGGATGGTACAATATACAATGTCATGTATACAATACTTAATTGCCCCGAGAGATGCTTCTGAGAGCTAATTGGTTATTTAAACTGTCCTAGAAAGTTTTCTACTTAACACAGTGGAGTCACCAGCCTAGTGCAAACACGAAAGGCTAGAGTTGATATAGTCATTATAGTGTTACTATACTTGCGTGTTGAGTTCCGTCTCTCATATTTTGTTTTCTTTTTTTTATGGAGAGACGCATGCAGTACAAAAGGTGTTCATGCATGATTTTTGTTCCTGTGAGGAAGAGCCTGAGAATTAAGCCTAACACAAATATGACGGTCTTCTTTAGTTAGTTATTTTTGAAAACCAATATTCTCAGAATCTACAAACTATCACTAACTTCACTGAGACACACTACTTACAGTGAAGTGACGTGGATGTTCAGAAATGTGACTGCTATCTGATAAAGTTCCTGCAAACAGGGCACACACACTGTGCACTCAACCATTGCTCAATGCATGCTGGATGGAAGATATGGTCACTGTCACATGGCAACACCTCCACCAAGTCCCCAGCATTGAAGTCATCCAAACAAATTGGGCAAGCAGTATTAGTCTCAGCTTCCAGGTCAAACTGTCTAACTACACGCTCTCTTTGTGGTAAACTAGTCATTTCATAACTCTCTCTTCCACCCTCGTTGCCATTCTCTCCCCCTTCTCCTAGTTCTCTGCGCTGCAGTTCATGGACTTCATAGCGTCCAGTTCGCTTTCTACATTTGCAGATACAGCTTTTGACAATAAAAGTGCACACAGCACAGTCGCCATGTTTCATATTAAAATGGATGCAAACAGCAACACAGACACACACTGTCACTGGAAGCAATAGGAGGAAGACAGTTAGGAAGGTTACAATTGCGACCTGAATCCACACTTGTGCAGTCGGATCGGCACTCACGAAAACAACCAACAAATCATCACTATTTACGAACGTTGCATTCAGAGTTACCAAGTAGTCCACGTACTCTTCAGTTACAACAGCAATTGGAAATTCTGTAGTTGCCACATCTTCCCCATGATACAAGTCTACATGCCTGTAGCGGTCACGATAACTGTAAGTGATTATCAGTTGGTATCCTGCACTCCCCAATACAGAAATCTTCTCCAAAATGCAAGCCGGATAGTTATCTACTATGGCAAACCATGTTGCATTAATGACATCTAACAAAGGTGGTGGAGGGTCAACTGTAAATTCCTCTGAACATGCATCACCCAGATTAGGGTAGTGCAGTATCCCACTGATACCCTCTGAAGGTATGTTGGCATATGGTGTCATAAACCAAGCCAAAGGGTTTGAAAAGCCCTGGGGGTCAGTGAAAGTGGACACAACAGCATAATCGCCCTCCAGGAGAACAGAGATCAGAGAGGAACTGCTCTGGTTGTATCTCCTGACCTCTACAGTCAGCTGCGCTTCTCCGATCTCACAGCACCAGGAGAGGAACAGACTTACAAGCGACAGAACTACATGTACCCTCATGATCGCAGCAGCAACGTAAACATTTGTGCGCCCGCCCCTCTCTCGCCAGAGGTCGCGCGCGCACCTGATCATGTGATCATAAAAACGCGGGAATATGAATATGGAATGTCAGCTATGGAATGCATATTTACACGCAGGTCACATCATTTGCACATGGGTTGCATGTGCACGGTACGAAAGCGAAAGAGTACTGAATGACAGTACTGTGTGTTCCTGTCGAGGAGTGAAGAGTCTGAGAGCATAGGGAACCAGAGAAGAGTCGCGGAACTTTCGTGTCGCGGTTTATTACGAACGTATAGGTCTACTTTCGTAGGCTGGACTAATTTGGACTCCAGACAGGACGAATATCTTCTCCGTGCTAAAATCACCGTACCCCAAGACGTTTCAACAACTGTGAGAGTGTATACACCCCAATATTAAGCGTAACTACATCTTGAGGCATCATTTATAGTGATGGTACGGCAAACATTTTCTATGTATTTGATATTCATGTACAGTATGTACTGTCCTCGAACCGCTATGGACGAAAACTTGGAATGATTTCAAGTCCTGGTTTGTTGTGCTAGTTCAATGGCAGATCAAGGAAAAGCAGCAGAGAACGGAGAAGTAAACACTAGTGCGTTGAGAAGAGCATCCAACTACAGTCAGATTTCTTACGGAACATTCATTCCTTTTTTCGCCCTTGATTCTGAATACTTAAAATCGCTATTGATTGGAAAGGGTTATACCTGTGAACTTGAGGAGCCTGCTTCTGCTAAATCGTTTCATGGTTTCTTCCCTCCTGAAATAACGAGGCAGGACTCTGGAGAAGGCACTTTGAGCAGCTCAGAGTCAGCACTAAATTCGCCCATTGTTGATTGTCAGAAAGCTGGTTTCCTCATAGAGTGTGAGTTTCAGCTCAGAAAGCTGTTTGCATTTATGGAGCTACATCTTTCAAAAGTTGAGAGTGAGTTGGCAGTTGCTGTTCAGAATGTGAAGTCAGCTTGTGCAAAACAAGAAGAGGGGGAAGCCAAAAGGGATGTGGAGCTATCTACCAAAAGCTATTTTAGTGATGGTCTGTCAGACTCTGAAAAAGCCGCATTTCTTGATTCAGGTGTTGAAGACAACCAGTTAAAGTCCTCCAAGGGAATTGTAAATCGCCTTAGGGAAGTGCTCCTCAGCCTTCAAGAAAGCCTAAACTCAAGCTTTGCCTCTCTTGATGAACTGGTAGCACTTCATGATGATAGCACCCTTAGCCATGACGGACAAAGTTACCTTCAGAGCAAAGAATCCAAGAAGAGGGACTTTGAACATCGAATCTCTGCCTGTCTGGGAAAGATTGAATCTGAACTCCAAGTGTTACATTTGATAAATGAAGTGCACCCTAACTCTTTTGAGGCTTTTGGCAAGAAAATGACTGAACAGGTCAAGAAATCTCAAATAAGTCGCTTTACGTACCTGTCCTTTCTCTTGTTTCTTGTTATCTGTGGAATAATGTCGTACATGTATTTCTCGTACCACAATCCTTGGGTGATCTATCTGAGATTGCTTCGAAGCCCTCTGCTTGTCGTATTCTACCTTTATCTCTATGGAATCAACATGAAGGTATGGGCAAATGCAGGGATCAATTACGTATTCATATTCAATTACTTTCTCAAAGGAATCCCCACTCCCAAATTTGTCAACAAGGTAGCCGCAATATTCACAGTCTATTTCACTCTTTTGATCATAATTCTTCTCCTTGTTTCTCCCTTCTCCTCCGATATTCCCGTCAAGGTCATTGCTCTAGTCATGTGGTTCTCATTACTGGGATTCCTAATCAACCCAGTGAATGTCTATCTGCGTAGGGGAAGGTTTTCTTTTCTCACTGTCATTGTTCGAATCCTTCTGGCTCCTTTTATCTTTGTTTATTTTGGGGACTTTTGGTTTGCTGACCAGCTCAATAGTACCGTGGCCTTACTTCTCGATATACAATATCTTGGCTGTTATCTTATCAGCGACCCATGGATAGTGGGAACAGAAATGCACGATGACAACGTGTGTACGCAGAGTTCAAATGGAATTCGACCTATCATCTCTTGCTTGCCTGCTCTCTGGCGCCTTTTCCAATGCTTGCGATGTTTCTATGATACTAGAGAAGTACGGCACCTCATTAATGCTGGTAAATACTCAACGACGTTCCCAGTCATAGTATTTGCAACACTATTTTCAGTCAAAGTTAAACCTGGCTTCTCCCTAGCACATTTAGATCTTAATGACGTAGGTTGGATCATAATCTGCTGGCTTTTGTCTTCCTTTGTCCATGCTCTATACACCTTCATATGGGATATTTACTGTGATTGGGGGCTGCTGCAGTTACGAAAAGGCACCTTGTTACGACCAAAGATTCTCTATCATTCAAAGTGTTTCTACTTTATAGCAATAGTGTTAGACATGATACTACGGTTTGCCTGGACGTTGAAACTTACACTGGCGATTGTTTGGCATGTTGATTCTGATCTGATTTACACTGGATTGGTGGTAGCAGAAATCTTGCGTCGATTCGTGTGGAACTTTTTCCGAGTGGAATTTGAACAAATTGTGCGCTCAGAAAAAGAGTAGGGGAAATTATCGCATCTCTCAAATGACTGACTTTGTCCAAGTGGAATCAGAAAAAAGTAGGGAAAATAGTATTTATCAAATGACTTGACACATGTATTTATCTAGACATGCAGGTGTATTTGCTGTGCTATTTATGATCAATTATAAATTGAAACTGAACGATTGTCAAAAATAAGCAAAGAATCAGTTTTTGTTCAACTACAACTGCTAACATTGAAATTCTTAATAATGACCATGCATCATTCCTTCCTTATCCTTAGACCCCATGAAAAGAGATGGGGTCTTGATGTGACCAATCGGATTGTAGGACAATAATTTGGCATCTATGCAGTTGCATACCAGAAACTTCTGCACCTGTACTGCTAAGTCAAATAATGTTTTACAAGAAATTATACTACACCACAGTAAGGATCCACAACCAGCTAGAGTGGTCTAACCCATAAACAGCTAGGGACTTGTTTCAAACCACACCAAGAAAAGTCCGGTGACGTAGGTACCTGGTAATATAATTAGTACATAACACCTGTGCAAACATAGATACCAGTACCTGTATTTAGAGGTACCTGGTATTATAGCTTGTTCAAGCAACCAACAGCAAGTAAACCTATAATTCTAGTCTCGCAAGCCAGACCTAACCAACCTCAGTGCGGATCGCCCCGTGCGTTAGTAAGTCTACTGTGCCCTACCTTTGAGCAACAATGAGCACTGCCTCATTTCTGTCCAGTACAGACTATCCACTGTCAGGAATGTCCTCTGCTCTGGGACCAGACTGGTGTGGAGGGTTGGACAGACCTGGCTAAGCTCTGTATGTCTTCTCCCTCTTGGGGCTTTAAGTAGAGAAGCTTGATACTGAAACCGATCCAATGCTGGGGTTGGTTGGGTCTGGCTTGCGAGACTAACCTAATCTTTGTGAGTTGGACCACTCTTGTTCTGAGCATGCTAAACCATGCAGATGAACAGAAAGAAAGATTGACATGCTAGCTAGTTCGTTATCAAGGTTGAAGGATTCAGGTTACGCTTTCGTCCTGATGATGACCATGCAGAAAACCAAAACTACTTACCATGTTTTACTGCAAACCACAGTGGTTAGGTAATACTATAGTGTGGCATAGTGAATCCTGCTGTGGTTTGTACCTTGTGTTATTGCAGAAGGAAGTTTCATTAGCTATGTAGTTACCTAAACCACAAATCTGGTTGCAGGTAGGTTGTCACTAGGAAACGCCAGTAAGTATCTTGTGGTTGAGTAATGTGTTTTGAAGACTATAAAGTCCAAGTGATAATTGATTGACCACAAGTTTACCTTGCTCTTGTAATATTGTTTGAGTACTCACTAACTATGAGTAAGGCATGCACACATATATAGTCTCGGAACAATCTAGACTAGCACAGAAGGGAATTTTTGTTATGTACTTATATACAAATTATGAGTAAGGCATGCATATAATATATTATAGTGGAGAAGGGAATTTTCATTATGTACTTACAATATCATCTAGCTTTTGCCCCGTTCCCAGGCTCGTTTAAAATGGGCCTGGGAACAAGGCAAAGCGTCTGGGAGCTGTGTCCTATGCTTGGATGTGTAGCTTGGGCCTGTGCAGCTCCAGAAATCTTGGCACCTCGTGCTCTGTGGCCAACCATGATTGATTGATTGATTGATTGATTGATTGATTGATTGATTGATTGGTTGATTGATTGATTGATTGATTGATTGATTGTCAGTATGGCTTCTGGCTATGTACTTAACCATTAGCGATCTCGTGCCACGCCCAGCCTGCGCGCGCCTCCAGCGAGAAACGCTCCTCGATCGATCGCGCTCGCGATCGCGGCCTCGTAGCTGACGTAATCGTGACCATGAGAGAGGGTGGGGTCTGGGGGAGCGGCTGGTCATAAAGTACAAAAGTTGGGGGCGGGGTTAATTGTCCTGCAGATCGAAGGTGGAGAAGCTACGGTATGCCAGTGATCAAAATCCTGCATGTTTGCAGCTTCAGCAGCGAGGATCCGGTGAGAAAGGTGGACTACATCCACATTGCAAGCTATTATTTTCCAGCAAATGGATATACCTGGCCTGTGTCAGTGAGCCTTGTGTAAAATATTTTAGTCACATGCTTGAGCCTGTATTTGCGCATTCAATTTTCTGCCGACATTCAGAGCCAACCCGCTGAGAACCTCTTGAATGCGGAAACCTATCGCAAGTGGAAGTGCGCAGCTGCGGGAGAGAAGCAGGCGGTGGTTGTACTTCAGGTGTGCACTAATTAGAACTTTACCGTCATGGGCGGTAGTCACATGTACCGCTGGCCTGTTGAAGCATTTTCATTCGCAATCAAGAGATGGTGAAATGTCGTCCTTGATCACTAAGTTCTTGTTTGCCTGTTACAGGCAAAAAGGTATGCCCGACCTGGATCAAAATTCGGCAAAAAGTGTGCATGATTTCTTGATCAATCCTTTCTGAAGCTCTTGATCACTTGACTTCAAAAGTCAAATTGCAGCTGTGTATTCTTGGTTTTTCGCAGTTCGGAAGTCACCTTGATCCTGTGATCGGCTCTCAAAAATAAGCTGTGATTGCTTGATTCACTTTTGATCACAAATGCTTCAACACGGAACATATTTTCTGATCAGTTGATCGGAGTCATTTTGATATCTTGATCAACTCGTACATTCACTGCTCAAATGTAATTTGATGTCTATTGCAAACACTTGTTTGTTGTGAACTGCAAAGCCGTGTTTTTTGTGAGAAGAAGCCTCAGAAGGTGTATTCATTGCAAAGCTAGGTGAAATTTCAATACCAGTAATTAAGGTTTTAATTGCATAATCTCCCCCCTCTCCTCTCCCCCTCTCCCTCCTCCCCCCCTCCCTCCTTCCTCCCCTCTCCTCCCTCCTTCCTCCACTCTCCCTCCTCCCCCCCTTCACTCCTCTCCACACACACATGCACATGCAGTTTGAAAAAGCATCACAGATTCACTCAGTAGATATCGGTATGACTTATTGCTAGGCAGTAAAGCAGTTAGAAAGAAGATTATCTGCTACCAGAAAAAACCCTTTTGCCGATGTTTCAAATGTTTCAGTTGCTGTGAAATAGCCTCGTTCCAAGGCCTCCCCCGTTTTTTTTTTTTGTTCTTCGATTTGCGTTAAGCATAATACACGGAAGCAGAAGAGTGCCGCTCTTCTGCTTCTGTGTATTATACTGGAGGCCTACAGATGAAAGGGCAGTTGAAAAACTTTTCAATTTCAAGTAAGCATTAGAGAACCTCCTTTCCATTTAAGCAGAAGCTGCTGAAAGTAAAACAGTTTTTGGCTTTTTGTCACAAGAGCCAATCAGAGAACAGAACTCAATGCAATTTGATTGGCTGTTAGTTTTGTAAGCCCCCTGTGTTTTTTTTAATTCATGTGCATATTCCTGCAAGCCACACCCTCTACAAACAAATATTACAATGCAAGTTGGCTGAGGGTACAAATTTGCCAGTCAATTCAAGTGACAAAAATTTACCAGCAAAAATGATTGTGTATACATGTATGTGTGCCTGAATTATGTAATTGTTAAATGTTGCTAGCGCCAAGTAGACGTGCAATAAAAACCAACATTTAGCTAAAGTGAATCAGTGAATCAAGAATCAACGAAAATCCTTGCAGAAATGTGGTGCTTCTGAGCAATATAAGTTGGGGGGCTAGGTTCGAACTTTCGGCACCAATAAATTTGTGAAAGTGAGACTGTTTTTTTGTAAATTTTACCACAGTAATACACTACCAAAAGCAGCGAATTCCCGCATGATGAAAAATTTTCTTAACATACACTGGCATCTGCCGAACATGTGATGTAAGTGCTAGCCTCATTCCCAGGCTCTCCCCTCGCCCTGACGAAAACTTGCCCCTCCGTTTTTATTTTTCGTTGGGGCAAGGGGAGAGCCTGGGAACGAGGCTATGTAAATGCTGGCATGATGTGACTCATGAAGAGCACAGACCAGATTGGGTGCGCCAGCATTCCAGTGCTGCCGTGATATTTGACCAGACCGTAGCCTCGTTCCCAGGCCTTCCCACCGTCCAGTTTTTGATCGCAGTATGCAAAAATGGAGGAGGAAGGCCTTGTCCATTTTATCATGTGAATGACGTCAGTGTCTACCTAGGTAGACAGAGGGGGGGAGGGTCCTGATCGAAAAAACACATTTTGTGCATGTGTCCTTTGTTTTGAACCAGGAGTGGTACGTTTTTCGCTTCACAAACGTTCAAAACTTCAGTGCTTGGGGCAGAAACTACAAGATAAGGCCTCAAGCTCATTCTTTCAATGGGGGACCACACCCCCCTCTGTCTACCTAGGTGGACACTGATGTCATTCACGTGATAAAATGAACCAGGCCTTCCCCCTCCATTTTTGCGTACTGCAAGCGATCAAAAACTGGACGGTGGGAAGGCCTGGGAACGAAAGCTAACCAGACCCTTCTCTATTCAAAGGCTGTGTGGTTTGTAAGACTGATTCACACAAAACCTCACTCCTGGGGGTAATCGCTGTTTGGTTGCCTGCATGAAAACTGTCCCAGGTAACGATGGAAGTGGCTTTGTTGAGGTTCTTGTTGGGCGCTCCTCTTCTCCTGAGGATTACCAGGTGAGCTGTTTATGTATTGACTGGTTCAAGTATAATCCAAATATTAATGATGTTCATAGAATCACGTGCCAACTAAGGTGGGTGTGGCTAACACCCACTGGGTAATATATATACTAGTTAGTAATATACCTGCACATTTATAGATGAAGAAAAGCAACTTTAATAACTCTTTCCATTACTGTAAACCTTAATTTTAGTAGAACTTAAGTCATGTGACAAAAGTTTGAATTTACTTGAACTGCCCGTAAATTTTACCACCTATATTTGGAGTGTAAGTGCAGATATGCTCTACTAGATGGTTTACCCGAGGCGCAGCCAAGGGCAAAGAGTATAGTTTATTCTCCAAGTATAGGTAGTATGTTGAATCAAGAGCGCATAAAGAACGTGCAGCTAGAGTAAGAGCGTGTAACTTGGTAAAATTTGAAACCGGTCGGAATTTACCGCCAGTACTAAAAATAGTAACATGTACTGGGCTGGGCATGCTGCATAGACATAAGGCATTGTTGCTAAGCATGTGACCGGGTGTTCTATTTTTAGTACGGGTCAATAATTTTGACCGGACTATGGGCTTCTACACGCTCTTAGTCAAGTCGCCCGTCTGGGGCAGAGATTGAACCCAAGGCTCCTGAACTATGACCATCAGACACTATCCAAAGGAGAACAGGAGCACAAAGTACTCTTCCACTCTCCCCTTGTTTGCTTCACATAAGCTGTATTTCTTGGCAAAATGTTTGTTCTGCTAATTCTGTATTGGATACTAACTGTCCAGTTGAATTCCTGTTTAACAGGTTTTGCTGGCAACGTCGACCTTCATGTCTCCAGCTGACAGCAAGGCCTGGACCAATACCAGTCGAGTAAGGATCTTTGGTAAGCATGTGCAGAGTCAGTATATTACAGTATATCATAGTACATTACAGTATATCATAATATATTACAGTATATCATGGTATGTTACAGTATATCATAGTATATTACAGTATATCATGGTATGTTACAGTATATCATAGTATATTACAGTATATCATAGTATATTATAGTACATGTATATTACAGTATAGCATAGTATATTACAGTATATCATGGTATGTTACAGTATATCATAGTATATTACAGTATATCATAGTATATTACAGTATATCAGTATGTGTCAGTATATTATTGTATGTTACAGTATATCATAGCATATTGTTCATCTAGTACATTGCTGTTACTGACTTGTAGGCAAGGAGAAATTATCAAAAGAGTATATTACAGTATATCATAGTATATTATAGTACAGTATAGCATAGTATATTACGGTATATCATGGTATGTTACAGTATATCATGGTATGTTACAGTATATTGCAGATATTACAGTATATCATGGTATGTTACAGTATATCATAGCATATTACAGTATATCATAGTATATTACAGTATATCATAGTATATTATAGTACATGTATATTACAGTATAGCATAGTATATTACAGTATATCATGGTATATTACAGTATATCATAGTATGTTACAGTATATCATGGTATGTTACAGTATATCATAGTAAATTGTTCATCTAGTACATTGCTGTTACTGACTTGTAGGCAAGGAGAAATTCTCAAAAGGAGTATCTGATCAGAAATGGGATCGTGTCAAAATTGTCTGTACTCAGCCCTTCAACAAGGTGCATACTTTCTCCCTCCTACCTTCCTCCTATCCTCCCTTTCTCCCTCTGTCTTCCTCCTTCCCTTCTTTCCTCCCTTCCTCCTCCTTCCCTTCTTTCCTCCCTTCCTCCTCCCTCCCTCCCTCCCTCCCTCCCTCCCTCCCCTCCCACCTAGCCTCGTCCCCAGGCTCTCTCCTCAAAAACGGGGGGAGGAGAGAGCCTGGTAACATTCGCGAGAGAAAAGCTGTCAACTTCCAGCGCGTCATCATTCATGTGATCAACGTAGGACACTTCCACTTTCGATTTTTGGTTCGCGCGTGAGGAGAGCCTGGGAATGAGGCTACCTGGTAGCAGCGCAAGCTATTTACAATTTCGCTTCTCGTCTTCAAGGTATCCGCAGCTCTGTTGAGTTCCGTGACGCGCTTTGTAAATGTAAACTTGGAGCTGCGAACTATGGTGAGCGAGTCGGTCCTGCAAACCAACTACAGCGAACTTCGATCTTGGACTCTCTGGACTTGCACCCCTTCCACACATCCGGAAACTGTTTTTCACCAACCTTGAGGTGATGCTTATAAGTTCATTTTCGAGTTGACAATCTTTTGCTGAGTGGACAAAATGTCACGTGTACACATGGCTTCATTCTGCAATCTGATTGGTACCGCCAGAGCAAGGCGTCGGAATTCGACAACTTTTCCCGCAGATGTTACCAGGCTCTCTCCTCCCCCCCGTTTTTGAGGAGAGAGCCTGGGGACGAGGCTACCTCCCACCCTCCCCTCCTTCCCTCCCTCCCCTCCTTCCCTCCCTCCCCTCCTTCCCTCCCTCCCCTCCCACCCTCCCCTCCCTCCCTCACTCCCTCCCCTCCCTCCCCTCCCTCCCTCCCTCCCTCCCCTCCCTCCCTCCCTCCCTCCCTCCCTCCCCTCCCTCCCTCCCTCCCCTCCCTCCCTCCCTCCCTCCCCTCCCTCCCTCCCTCCCCTCCCTCCCTCCCTCCCCTCCCTCCCTCCCTCCCTCCCTCCCCTCCCTCCCTCCCTCCCCTCCCTCCCTCCCTCCCCTCCCTCCCTCCCTCCCTCCCTCCCTCTCTCTCTCTCCCCCTCCCTCCCTCCCTCCTTCCCCACTTCACCATGAATGATACGCTCACCTCACTTATAGTCTAAACATGAATACTAGACAGCAGACCTCGAGCTGCTTATATCTTTCCACAGACAGAGAAATATGGTCTCTCCTTTGTGAGGTTTAGCTCTCCTCCTGACACTTCTGCCGAGGGTAACACCAGCTCAGAGCCTGTTAGTGGTGGTGGAAAACAACCAATGAAAATAGGCGGATTTTTTCTGAGGGAAGAGACTAAGGACCTTCCATCTGGAAGCCTGTTTTTCCGCAAGGACGAGACCAAGGTGTCTCCAATAGCAGCTACTACCATGGCAGCTCGGGCCAGAATGGCCACAGCAGCTGCTCTCAAAGATGACCAATCAGATTCAGCAGAGAAGGGAGCTGATCAATCAGGATTGAGTATTAGCTCAAAAACTCGTGTTGAATCACGAAAGAAGTCACCACCACCCACACACTCTCCTAGTCACGTGACTACCCCGAAAACTGCTTCCAAAAAGGTAAGTTTTACTGTAAGCCTACCTTTCCTCCCTCCTTTCTTCGTTCTCATTGTCTCCTTATGTTTCTCTCTCCCTTCTCCCCCTTCCATCTCTCCCCCTCTCTCTCCCTATCCATCCCTCCCTCATTTCCTCCCTCCTTCCCTCCCTCATTCCCTCCCTCCTTCCCTCCCTCATTCCCTCCCTCCTTTCCTCCCTCCTTCCCTCTCTCCAACCCTCCTCCCCTCCCTCCCTCCCTCCTCCCCTCCCTCCCTCCCTCCTCCCCTCCCTCCCTCCCTCCCTCCTCCCCTCCCTCCCTCCTCCCCTCCCTCCCTCCTCCCCCTCCCTTACTCCTCCCCCTCCCTCCCTCCCTCCCCCCTTCTCCCTCCCTCCCTACCTACCTCCCTTCCTCCAGAAAGCCAGTGATCGTGAACCCAGAGGAACTCCACCAGCTAAGAAGACCAAAGGTACCTACTCTGTGTTCATCTCTCGAATATGTCTCTCATCATTCCTCTCCTTCAGTTGCAGATGAAAACACCTCGTTCACTCAGACCATGGTACGTGGAGAAACATGGTTAACGAAGTTCAGCTAACCTCATGCCCAGGCCTCCACCTCCACAGCTTGTTAATTGTGTATACTTCCACTTTATTCCCAGACTGTTGTTGTCTCATTCCCAGGCCACTCCCACCTCATTCCTAGACCGTTGCTGTCTCATTCCCAGGCCACTCCCACCTCATTCCTAGACCGTTGCTGTCTCATTCCCAGGCCACTCCCACCTCATTCCTAGACCGTTGCTGTCTCATTCCCAGACCACTCCCACCTCATTCCTGGACCATTGCTGTCTCATTCCCAGACAGCTTGTTATTGTGTACTTCATGCTCACAAAACTCCCACCTCATTCCTTGTGGTCAAAAACGTTAAAACTTGTTCCTTCTCTTATTTGGTTGCCAAGAAATCTTGGGAATGTGGCTAGCAGTATGGCATAAGCATGCTAAGAATGGGAATCAATTTCTCCCACCACAAACACATGTACACACGCACGCACACACATGCACATGCACACACACACATACACACACATGCACCCGCACACACACATACACACACACGCACACACACATACCTTTCATACACAGAATGGAGTCATTTTTGCACTCAGTGGGTTCAAGAATCCTTTCCGTGGAGAGCTGAGAGAGAAGGCGATGGAAATGGGGGCAAAGTACGAGCCAGACTGGAATCCCAAGTGCACCCACCTTGTGTGAGTGTAGAAGAGGGAGGGGGGGAGGGACTTGTATGAGTGTGAGGGAGGGTGGTCTTGTGTGAGTGTGAGGGAGGGTGGGAGTGTTGTGTGAGTGTAGAAGAGGGAGGGCGGGAGCGGGAGTCTTGTGTGAGTGTGAGGGAGGTGGGAGGGGGACTTGTGTGAGTGTGGAGGAGGGTGAGAGTAGGGGACTTGTGTGAGTGGGAGGAAGGTGGCATAGGGGACTTGTGTGAGTGTGGAAGAGGGTGGGAGTGGGGGTCTTGTGTGAGTATGGAGGAGGGTGGGGTCTTGTGTGAGTGAGGGAGGGTGGGAGTGGGGGACTTGTGTGAGTGTAGAAGGGGGGGTGGGAGTGGGAGTCTTGTGTGAGTGTGAGGGAGGTGGGAGGGGGACTTGTGTGAGTGAGGTGGGAGGGGGACTTGTGTGAGTGTGAGGAAAGGTGGGAGGGGGACTTGTGTGAGTGTGGAGGAGGGTGGGAGGGGGGGTCTTGTGTGAGTGTGGAGGAGGGTGGAAGTGGGGACTTGTGTGAGTGTGAGGGATGAAGAGGGGGAGTGGGAATGTTGTGCCGAGATGCAAGCTGCAGTAAGGGACTCAAACCCATGTCCTGGTAAATGGCCCGCCATTAGCTGTGCAACTGAGTCACTCAGCAACTCCTGCCAAAAAGATTATCAAGCTGGCATGTTTCAGTGGAGTATGTGCCGAGCATAAGCATGCATGACGCTGTGTAACATAATGCATAATGGTAACAGTGTGACACTGTATCGTACAACTTTACACTGTGTATCAGTATCGCAAACAGTAAGTGTAACACTGCATAACACTGCATAACAGTAAGTGTAACACTGCATAACACTGCATAACAGTAACAGTGTAACACTGTAACACTGCATAACACTGCATAACAGTAACACTGCATAACACTGCATAACAGTAACACTGCATAACAGTAAGTGTAACACTGCATAACACTGCATAACAGTAAGTGTAACACTGCATAACACTGCATAACAGTAAGTGTAACACTGCATAACACTGCATAACAGTAACAGTGTAACACTGTAACACTGCATAACACTGCATAACAGTAACACTGCATAACACTGCATAACACTGCATAACAGTAACACTGCATAACAGTAACAGTAACAGTGTGACACTAACACTGCATAACAGTAGCAGTGTGACACTGCATAACGTCACCGAATAACACTGGATATTCAATGTTCGTTGCAGCTGTGCATTTCCCAACACTCCAAAGTTTAATCAGGTCAAAGGTCAGTTGCACGCACGCACACACACACACACACAGACACGCACGCACACGCACACACACACACGCACACACACACACACGCAATGTCATATCTCTCCCCAACACATGCACCCTCCAGCCAAACAAGGTCTGATTGTGACAAAGAACTGGATTCTTGACAGCTACATCAAGAAGAGAAGGCTCCCTGCTAGAAAGTACGATACGATATATACAATAGTTTCCATAGCAACAGAGTAGCATGTGGATAGATGATAGGCCTCGTTTACAGGCCTCCCCCGTTTTACCTTCCGTTTGCGTTCACAATAATACATGGGAGCGGAAGACCGGCGAAAACAGGGAAGGCCTGGGAGCATTCATCACGTGAATGATGTCAGGTGGACACGAGGTGGACGTAGGGGGGGAGGGGCCCAACTGCCGAAACTATGCACAGGATCCATCCATTGGAGCGCTTTACCGCATTTTCAGACTCCAGACCTTAACTCGCTTTCAAGTGAATATGTGAATATTGGCCCCTCCCCCTAACATCCACTCACGTGGTGAATGCTCCCAGGCCTTTCCCGTTTTAATTTTCGGCGATCTTCTGTATTATTGTGAACGCAAAGGCAAGGTCAAAACGGGAGAGGGCTGGGACTGAGGCTAGGGTATACATGAGTCATTGTATGTTGCAAACGACAAACTACTTTTCCGGACAAACACAGACAACCAATGAGCCATATCTTCCTGATTTAAACAGACAGGCCTAGATGTTACGCATAGTCACCCATAGCCTCGTCCCCAGGCTCTCTCCTCAAAAACGGGGGGAGGAGAGAGCCTGGTAACATCTGCGGGAAAAGTTGTCGACTTCCGGCGCGTCATCATTCATGTGATCAACGTAGGACGCTCCCACTTTAGTAATAATTGTCATGTGATTTAATAACCTCCATGCAATATCAGTACTATACCTGGTAGCAGCACAAGCTATTTACAATTTCGCTCCTCGTCTTCGAGGCATCCGCAGCTCTGTTGAGTTCCGTGACGCACTTTGTACATGTAAACTCGGAGTTGCGAAGTATGGTGAGCGAGTCGGTCCCGCAAACCAACTACAGCGAACTTCGATCTTGGACTCTCTGGACTTGCGCCCCATCCGCACATCCTAAAACTGTTTTTCACCAACCTTCGAGGTGTAGTCTACGCTACAAGTTCATTTTCGGGTTGACAATTTTTTGCTGAGTGGGCAAAATGTCACGTGTACACGTGGTTTCGTTCTGCAATCTGATTGGTACCGCCAGAGCAAGGCGCCGGAAGTCGACAACTTTTACCGCGGATGTTACCAGGCTCTCTCCTCCCCCCGAGGAGAGAGCCTGGGGACGAGGCTAAGTCACCCACTGCACAGGACGCATTTCGTGTTTGGCCAATACCAGGCCTCATCGGCTAGTGACCAGGAGCTCCCGGGAGAGTGATGTCTGGGATTGCCATCAAAGGCTTAGTAGTGCCTTTGGTCTTCTTTTGTTTTTTCTTTGTTCTCTAATCCTAACCCCACCCCCTAACAATGCATTGTTGGCAAACCCAGACCCAGGATATGGGGACTGCTGTCTCATGCACAAAACACGGTCAGGCCTTATCCATACGACAGGTAGAAACTTCTTGAATGTAACGCATCTGTCCCTTGAAAATCGTTGCTATGATACAAGCAATCATGTGTTGTGGATAAGCATACTTATGAGTGGACATGCAGAAACATTGGAGGTGCCTGAAGTACATGTACTAGTCGCTTCTGCATAAATGAAGAGAAGGTTATCTGTTAACAGCTTGAGCTCAGAAAAAAACTTGCCGACGTTTTGACTGAATGCTCCAGTCGTCAGAACTAGGTATCATGTCTCGAATGAGGTGGAAAATTGTTGCACATGTACGCATGGACTTGTGGACATAAAACACATGCACACATGTGCGCACACACATCTCAGACTGAAGACAAAGCTTTCTTTCTTCCTAGAAAGTATGCTCATAAGCTATGAAACACAAGTGCACACATACACACGTACACACATGCACGCACGTGTGCACACACACACACCCTTAGTTAAGCTTAATTAAGTTAATTCCTAGAAAATGTCTTTGTTGAGGTTATGTGTTACATATGGTACTTGATGTTTCCATGGCAACATGGTATGTTGAGTAGTTTATAAGAACATGATGTCTACAAGTCACACACATGTACACACACACACACGTACACACATGCACACATGCACACACATGCACACATGCACACACACATGCACATGCACACATGCACAGCACACACATGCACACACACACATGACACACACACATGCACACATGCACACATGCACACACACACACACATGCACACATGCACACACATGCACAGCACACACATGCACACACACACACATGCACACACACTCACACACACAAGCACACACACACACATGCACAGCACACACACGCACACATGCACACACGCACACATACACACACACGCACATAATGGAGCTAATGGTAATTGCCGAGAGCAGCGAAGCGGAGTGTGGCTTGGTAATCGTGACGTAGCGCCTCGGTGGTGACATTACGCGGTGAACTTGGTAGCTGCATTGCAGTCTCGGCCCCGGGAACGTCAAATGTAGGTCACGGTTTTGGCCCCCGGGGGCCCCCCCGCATGTTTGGCACACATGATCTTCATCTGTTACTGCACTGGGCGTGAGTAAATAGTGATTGAGCGAGGTATTTTTAGCTCGACGTCCATCACTCTTGACCTAGATGGCGATAGCAAGCAAACGAGTTCGTAGTGAACATCCAGTCAAGCTTCTATCGGTCGGTTAATGGTATTGAGCGAGCTCCGCGTAGCAATCTAGCTCGACTTCCAGCGATCAGCAGTTTCTGGACTCTATTTGTAGGGATTTACGCTACCGAAAGAAAGTCATGCACTGGTGTTCCATGAAGGCCATTCAACCGCTGCTGTTCAAAGACTATTGCAGTCTGTCACTTAGTGTCTACCCCAATATTATTACTCAGTATATCAAAATTAATAGTGGCAATGCAAAGAAAGTGAATGAATATAAAACTCAACACTGTATAGGAGCATACACACAAAGCAAAGGATAGAGTCAGTATCTGTAGTCGCCAGGCTCTGCTTTGCGCGAGGCTTGCTGCATGTCATGTACCCCTAGTTTGTAATAATTATAGTTGGACAGTTGCAATGTCATGTAGCTAATTTGTAAGTAGCTTTTGAAGTCAATTGCATCCAATTACAGCTTGTAGTAGGATTGAGCGTGCTTTCCCTAAGTTGGCTGAAAGCTAACTTTCTGTAATTTAGCTTACAATAACAGTTGCAATAATTAAAAGGTTTTGCAAGCTGATGGGTCCTACCTTGGTCACCAAAACCTAAACACCTTGTTTAGACTTTGTATATAACCTGTTACCTAGGCAACATATAAGAATGTTGCTCATATCTCTCTTCTACAGAGATGTTGCCTAGGTAACAGGTTATATAATAGTTCCAGGGAGGGATATAACTATCACTTACTGACATTTTAATGTTATATTTTGAATATAAACGTTACTTCAAAGCACTTCCGATTTCAGTGTGGAATTTCTGATTTCCATTTTGGAGCTCAAAATTATTGCTATTTACATGCAAGTTTCTTCAAATGTTTCAAGAGGTGCAAAAACAGTTGATAAAACTGTTAAAAACAATAAACGTTACTTCACTGATACATACACACACACACACACACACACACACATGCACACACACGCACAAACACATGCACACACATGCACACACACATGCACACATGCACACACACGCACATAGAGGAGCTAATGATAATTTATAATTATAGTTGCATAGTTGCAATATCATGTAGCTAATTTGTAAGTAGCTTTTGAAGTCAATTGCATCCAATTACAGCTTGTAGTAGGATTGAGCGTGCTTTCCCTAAGTTGGCTGAAAACTAACTTTCTGTAATTTAGCTTACAATAACAGTTGCAATAATTAAAAGGTTTTGCAAGCTGATGGGTCACCAAAACCTAAACACCTTGTTTAGACTTCGTATATAACCTGTTACCTAGGCAACATATAAGAATGTTGCTCATATCTCTCTTCTACAGAGATGTTGCCTAGGTAACAGGTTATATAATAGTTCCAGGGAGGGATATAACTATTACTTACTGACATTTTAATGTTGGTAAATATTTTGAATGTAATTGTTACTTCAAAGCACTTCCGATTTCAGTGTGGAATTTCTGATTTCCATTTTGGAGCTCAAAATCATTGCTGTTTACATGCAAGTTTCGTTTCAAGAGGTGCAAAAACAGTTGATAAAACTGTTAAAAACAATAAACGTTACTTCACTGATACACACACACACACACACACACACACACACACACACACACATGCACACACCAGGTACCGATTATCAGCGGGGGATGGAGGAGACAGCTCAGAGGAGGACGAATACTATGACAAGAGAGAAGCGGAAATCTTCAGGGAGAAGAGGAAGGAGGCAGATTCGCAAACTGCAACAGCTAAACACAAACCAGCCGGACCTCAGAGAAACAGACCAGGTTGGTAGTTAAGCGCTGATGAAGCACTCTCGGTTGTCATACACACGCTCAGAACCCAAGCAACCTTCCCTGCCAGAATGAACCCCCTTACAAGGTGAGAGTAGCGTTTTCTCAGCCTGTCCATGCAGCCAGGGCGAGAATTGGCCCACCCGGTCCCAACCATGGTGCTTTGACAGCCAAGCCTAGCAGCCACCATGTGCATGTCACCCTGCGGTTGACCCCACCCACCTCCCCCTGTCCGACCCTTTCTGCTGACGCAGAACCGCACGCGTAGCATGCAGAGATTATCAGTGCGCAGTATGATGTAACGAAAAGTGTAACTTAACTTATTAAGCAACGGATATCCAAGCACTAAGTGAATGGAGGGACAGTCGGGATTTTCATGCTCCTAATTGTACAAGAACAATATTTAGCAACCCTGAATTAGTACACTGTAGATGCTTGTTGACCTTTTCCACAAGATTGTCCTAACAACTTGACATTAGACTTATACGCAAAACAATACTCAATGACCCCGATTCAGTGGACACTCATCGACCTTTTCAGCAAGATTGTCCACCATCGCTGCTGGAGTTAACAAGTTGATACGAGACTAGCGCTGTTACTCGTAATACTACCCTCTGCTTGGCCTTCCCCGCCAGCGTACAGCAAGGGAAAGCTCCGAAAACGTAACCACGTTCAGCCTGATTACACAGTACCACGCCAACTGGAAATATACTGAAAGTCCCCGATTTGGGACACCTCACTATAAGGGAAAAAATGTTGGTTCCCAACGGTGTCCGTTATAGAGGGGCTCCGTTGTACATGAAGTTACAGCCATTGCTGGATGAATGGGATAGAGTTTGTTAAGGAGTACATCACCACATCAATATTAATTATATTCACAGAATCACATGCCAATTAAGGTGGGTGTGGCTAATGCCCACTGGGTAATATATATATACTACTTAGTAATATACTTGCACATTTGTAGATGAAGAAAAGCAACTTTAATAACTCTTTCCAGCTGTAAACCTCAATTTTTAATAGAACTTGAGTCATGTGACATGAAGTTTTAATAGAACTTGAGTCATGTGACATGAAGTTTGAATTTTGAACCGCCCACTAATTAGTCTGTTAAGGAGTACATTATCACTAATTGCACAAAGTGAAAAATCTCAGGAATGCGATACTGAACCGGATAATGCTATATGCCTGTTATTCTATACTCTAGATGTGCATAGTGTTAATGTTCCATGGAGCTATATGCTACGCAATACTTGTATCCTGTTTCAGTGCAATTGGGGAAAACTATTGGATGAGTGCGGTTTTTAAGAATTTTTAAGAACAAGCAAAAATACTCCCTATACAGGTGTAATTTCAGTATCCTGTATCGTATGGTAAATAGTTTAACAATTAAGACATTCATAGTAAACATTGATATAAGTACATATTTCAAAATGCTAAAATTGTCTTGTCAACAGATGAGCTGTGTTTACAGTACACTACACACGTACAGCCTGTATCAATAGCGCATAAGAGGAGAGAGGGGAGGGAAAGAGCATGTACCCATGTACAGCCTATATCAATAGTGCATAAGAGGAGAGGGGAGGGAAAGAGTGTGTACCCATGTACAGCCTGTATCAATAGCGCATAAGAGGAGAGAGGGGAGGGAAAGAGTGTGTACCCATGTACAGCCTGTATCAATAGCGCACAAGAGGAGAGAGGGGAGGGAAAGAGTGTGTACCCATGTACAGCCTGTATCAATAGTGCATAAGAGGAGAGGGGAGGGAAAGAGTGTGTACCCATGTACAGCCTGTATCAATAGCGCATAAGAGGAGAGAGGGGAGGGAAAGAGTGTGTACCCATGTACAGCCTGTATCAATAGTGCATAAGATGAGAGGGGAGGGAAAGAGCCTGTACCCATGTACAGCCTGTATCAATAGTGCATAACAGGAGAGGGGAGGGAAAGAGCGTGTACCCATGTACAGCCTGTATCAATAGTGCATAAGAGGAGAGGGGAGGGAAAGAGTGTGTAACTTCATGGTTTTGTGAACTGCAGGCAGAATTTCCTGCCTGTACTGTTGATTCATGTGAGTTTGAACATGCGTGATTGTGACGCAACTGTAGCCTTGTTCCCAGGCTCCCCCAGAACGCAAATATGTATACACGGGGAGAGCCTGGTATGTTTTCTCACATGAGCATGACGTAATTGAAATAGGACCAGAGTTTTCAGAACAGAAAGGCAGCGTTTTGCGCGTTGTTCAACCAACTATTCGTTCAACACTTGGTGTATATGATATTCGCCCCCCGATAGCTACATGTATATACGTGTAGTAAGTTGTCCGCTACCTTCCCTCTTTTTCCTGTTCTAAGTCTTTGGGTATGCCCATGCACAATTAAGGTCTCTCTACCCCCTCTCTGCTCACGTGAAAAAAAATACCAGGCTTTCCCACCTGCACAACTTCAATGTTCGCATTTCAGGGTGGAGGAGCGAGGGAACGAGGCTAACGGAACTGCGCTGTCGCGTTTGAAGTGAAATGAAATTAGCAGTATTAAAAATAGAGCAGCAGATGGATTTCAAAGTTTGCTATTAAGCCTTTGAGATAGAAAGAGCTTCCTATCACTTACTTAGCAAAGCCATATATGGGCATATCACAGAAAACTCTATTTATAGTTAGTCTCATGCCCCACCCACGCGTGCCTCCTGGCGAGAAACGGTCTGGTGAACAAAGTCGAATTTCTTGGGCTTATTCCCCAAAAGTGGTAATGACCAATGAGATTGTGAGATCGATAATTATTATGTACCACTTCCCTTACAACAGTAAAATTTTAAAAATCTACTCGAGTATCCGTACCTTTATTGAACGGGTTTGGCGTAAAATGTTTTTGAATGTTGCTAGGTGATACTGTCCCAAAAGTGTGCGCAAGCCCAAGAAATTTGACTTGGTTCACCAGACCATTTCTCCTCGTGAGAGGGTGGGGTCTTGGGACAAGACTAATTTATAGTACAGACAGGTAGTCTCATGCATACCCAGACCCAACCCTCTCACGTGAGCGGGGTGGGGTCTGGGCACGGAGACTACAGGTGAGAGGTTCCGTACAGCTTTCCTTCTCCTTTGTTGGAGTTGCTTAGCAACCAAATCTTTGAACTTGAATAACACAAAGTGGAGTGGGTGGAGGTGATAGTAGGTGTGGCAGTGGGTTGCTAGGGGTAACATCCAAAAAATGATAGTTACATTCCTCAGACAGAACAGCATTTGCCCTTTGGGCTCATGCTGCTCCGTCTGGGGAATGTAACTATTATGTATTAATCTCCCACATTGCATGGGTAGTGTTAGAGTAGTGTACTGTACATGTGTAGTTCATTGTGTGCTGTAAACACTGTTTACAAATTGGCAAGACAATTTTGACCCAACTATTGATTACACTAGTTTCCGTGCACTATGAAATATTACACTCGTACAAAATCCTCTCCTATTGCACAGAAAATAGAGATACATTGCACCAGTGGTGTTGAAATTGTTTACTGTAAATAGGTTATTAAATAGTGTACTGTAAACACTATTTGAAACATGTAATTATGTCAATGTAAACTATCCTATTGGCATGCGGCAGCTGAACCACATCCTGCAAGTGCAATCAAGAGTTTATTACCATAAGAGTGTGCAACTCCTGTGCGGTTTCTATACACACAATCTTGATAGTAAGCAATCAGCAGTGAATATGCTATGAAAACACAGGCAAGGCTTTTGCTACAGTGTTCACCCAGCTAATTACACTAGCACCTAGAATGGTTCGTGTTAAGTACCTGCTAAGCATGTTGCCTACGTGTTACACTGTCACACTGTCCAGATGGCGTGTGGAAACCATCTGGGAGTTGCACACTCTTACTGTAATAAACTCTTGGGCCTGGGAATGTTGCCCTCTCCCCAGGCCCTGCCCAAAAAACCAAGAAAAGGGCACACTTGGAAAGTTCTCGAATGTGCTGAGTCAGCATATTAGAATATACATGTAAATAAATAGTCTAGGCTGTGCTCTGCTAGTGTCATGCCCAGACCATCCTGCGTGTGTGAAGAGGGTGACATTTTTTGTCCCATGGGGATCATTCACTCGTTTGGTCACTTGCAGTACGGAAAAGTGGGCGGGGTCTGGGAGCAAGGCTAAATTGCCCTTGAAACACACTAATCAGTGCAAGCGACCGAAAGCTGGGTAAGGCCCGGGAACGAGGCTAAGGGCATCAAGAATTGCTCATACTACAAGAAACGCTTTTTGGACAAAGTCACGATGGTTTTCAACAGAAGTGAAGCTGTCTGGCTAATCAAAATCAAAATCAGTTTTGTCTAGCCAGGTGGCTTCACGTTGGTCAAAATCCATTACGTGTTGGTTGTGACTTTGTGTGGAGTGTTTCTTGTGTTCGGGAGACAGTGTGACCACAGTCTTCCCGCAGTTATTGCTACAACGTGACATGACATCATCTCCTGTGTCCTTTGTGACAACAGTATTGTTTTTGCTTCCACTGTAATTGGGTTGCCATCACCATGGTAACAGTTTTTCTTTGTTCAATACTGAAATCACAAAAGCTCAAAGTGAATTAGTTGCATTTACACAGCTGCCCCAAATCGATGTGAAACGTTTAAAGTGCTTGTGTAAAAATAGTCTCGTTCCCAAACCCTCGGTGCAGTACACACACGAGAGAGGAGGGTCTGGTGAATGTAGTACATACTCCCACCATAGGCTAGCATTGATATTGAAACTAATTAGCCTTTGAAGTTGCTTGCTGGGCTTCAGTGAATCTGCTGGGCTTGGAAGTGTGATAAGTAGTTCTGTAAAGGTGTAGGTCAAGCTAAGTACTTGTATGTATGTACATACAAGATAATTGGCCGATGAACCAATCAGATTGTTACCTCCAAAATTCCTTGGTGCTCACAAATTTCACCAGACCCTCCTCCTTTCTTTCTTACTTGGGTCTTGCTGAGGGTCTGGGAACGAGACTAGCAGATAAAATATGTGTACGTTGTGTACATGTACATGGTACTATGTTTTGCTTAATCTGTGCAGTGGTGGAGGGCGTGGCAGGGGGTGTGGTCAAGGAGGAGGAGGAGGAATATCCTTATGGAGGGTCTACTGATGAGGAATCGGATATGGAGGCAGAAGTTGGTGTGTGTGTGTGTGTGTGTGTTGTGTGTGTGTGTGTGTGTGTGTGTGTGTGTGTGTGTGTGTGTGTGTGTGAGGTGCGCTCACTGAAAATGAAGAGTCATGGGCAGAACGCTGGCTTGACTTATCACGTTTCAAGCACATGGGGAATTACATCATTGTTTATACTCATTGTGCATAATATCTCGCCAGGAAATGAACTCACGCTGTTGGCATGTGCACATGTAGGTCTTCTCTTTATCAAACACTTGCTTTTCTTTCCACTGTGCCCGTAATATATTTGGTTACTGTGTGGAAACGACTCGCAAAAATGTATACTATTTCCTATGTTTTGAGTGTTTTTGTGAGATCTAATTTTGTGTCACATGATTCCTGTATTGGATCACATGATTTCTAGTCTCGTCCCCAGACCCCACCCTCTCATGTGGAAAAACGATCTGGTGAACCAAGTTGAATTGCTTGGGCTAGCACACGTGATAGTGTAACCTAACAACGTTCAAAATGTTTTGTGGCAAAAAGGTATGGATACTCAAAAAATTTTTACTGTTGTAAGGCAAGTGCTATACAATAATTAATGATCTCACAATCTCATTGGTCCTTATTTGGGAATAGGCGCTAGGCCTAAGAAATTCAACTTTGCTCACTAGACTGTTTTACACTGGGTGGCGCATGTGGGGCTTGGCACGAGACTACACCATCTCCTGTATTGGATCACATGATCTCCTGTGTTGGATCACATGATCTTCTGTATTGGATCACATGATCTACTGGATTAGGTCACATGATCTCCTGTGTTGGATCACATGATCTACTGTGTTGGATCACATGATCTGTGTTGGATCACATGATCTCCTGTGTTGGATCACATGATCTCCTGTATTGGATCACATGATCTCCTGTATTGGATCAAATGATCTACTGGATTAGGTCACATGATCTCCTGTGTTGGATCACATGATCTGTGTTGGATCACATGATCTCCTGTGTTGGATCACATGATCTACTGTATTGAATCACATGATCTCTTGTGTTGGATCACATGATCTCCTGTGTTGGATCACATGATCTACTGTATTGAATCATATGATCTACTGTGTTGGGTCACATGATCTACTGTATTGAATCACATGATCTCTTGTGTTGGATCACATGATCTACTGTATTGAATCATATGATCTTCTGTATTGAATCGTATGATCTGTGTTGGGTCACATGATCTGTGTTGGATCACATGATCTACTGTGTTGGGTCACATGATCTACTGTGTTGGATCACATGATCTACTGTTTTGGATCACATGATCTCCTGTATTGGATCACATGATCTCCTGTGTTGGATCACATGATCTCCTGTATTGAATCGTATGATCTCTCTATACAGTGAAGGCAAAGCCCCTCCCTCCTGAGGAATCTTCAGAGTGTGACACAGAAGATGAAATACAAAGGTGAGGTACACACCGAGTCCAAGACTCTAAATGCCATAGTACAAACAAGTGGGTCAACTTTGACCTGTATGTGACACAAATAGAACACTACAAAACGAGGTCACTCTAAATGGCTTCTTAAAGCTATTTGGGTTGGAAGTTGGCAGTTTCCACGTCAAAACGCAATTTATTACTTCCGTCATTGCATTAAGAGAAGAAGAAAAACAAACACACTGTCCACCCTACACCTTCTAAGTAAGGTACTTGACATCGAAAGTTCTAACGAGCCAGCCAATGCAAACAATTAAGTGCAGTTTCCCCAAAACATGTGATGTCAGAGACCCACCAGCGTCCATTTTTAGCCACAGGGTTGGTAAGGTCACAAACCCTATGCCGTGAGGGTTACTATAACAACTGGAGTCAACAACTGGCCATAAAATTCCTAATAAGGTATTGAGGGTGGATGAAAGCACTTTTGACGTAGTAAGGTATAAGTCGTATTTGCTGAGGGTTGAACTCAGACTTTCTGGGGCTGTCTCCTGCATTGTTGTGGCTTCATTGGGTTATTTAGGAGCTCCTTGGGTCGAAACTGTTGCAAGCAGTTGCCATACTAAATGGTTGCACAAATCATAAACTGCTTCTGTACGTACGACATCGGTCATGTATAGGCTTTTGCTTTAGTATGGCAAGGGTACGCAATATATATAGCAAAAGTTAGGCTATTTGATTGGTGGAATAGACGAAAGTAAAAAGCTGGCATTTCTGGAGATTGAACCTTGAGCTGCCAGTGTTCTGACCACGATGACCAGCCTAACACCAACCCTCTTGGGTCTGTTTATGAGCATCCGGTTTCCATGGTACTGTGTCGTATTGGAGGTGAAGCAGAGATCATTTGACAATTCTTGCGTTGAGATATCATCACTCACAGCCTCTCACACGCCCTGCTTTAGCTTGCAGTGTGGAGAAGTTCATGAAAACCGGGCATATGAGAGGCTGGGAACAAGGCTAGTGTTGACGAGAGTGAAATGCGTATGGACGCATTGTATGGTGATTCTTAGGCCAGATGTGAAATTGTAAGGTATTTTTCTTATTTTACGCACTTTTGTCAGGTGGTACTGAATGCTTCAGTCACACACCTGCACTGGCCCCTCAAACCAGGAGCCCTTGTGATTATTTGTGCCATGCAATAGCTCAATATTTTGGCAACGGCTGTATCTCGACACCTTGCAGTCACACACCTGCACTGGCCCCTCAAACCAGTGACCCTGGTTTTCATTCCCAGTGACAGCCGGCTCTTCACTCTCTACTGCTCATTCTAAACATGCCTTTCGTTCCAACGAATGCAAACACTAAATCAACCCAAGTGGATAATTGTCCAACCTTAAGTAGAGGCCCTGTGGGGATTTCAGAGATACCTCAAGTAATTTTATTGCTTTGTTCTTTATTGCTTTTTAATTGGGTGAATACACCCCCTGGTTTAATCTAAAAGGAAGTTTATTTTATAGTGCATAATATATGGCTCAGTGTATGTCTCTTGGGAGGAAGGAAGAAATGTAGCATGTAATCCGATACTCCAAAAGTCACCAAAAAAGTTTTCCAAATGAAAAACAAGCGCATGTAGGGATGGAACCCTCAAAAACCAGCCAAACAAGATGGGAACGACACCACAACACATTCACTCCATCCCTACATCTAGTGCTGGGTGTGGAGTGCACGTTATGTGCATGGAGAGTGTGTTATGTTGTGGGTGGCTGCATTGTAGTTGCTACTGAGCATGGCAGGTATAGTCTGTCTTGTATGCAGAAACTGTGAGCAGTGCTGGGTCTGTATGGTATGTTGGGAGTTTTAAGTTATGTTGTGAAATTTTATTGCTGCTGAATATGGATTGTCTTTTATGTGGAAGACTGTGGAGTGAGCAGTTCTGAGTACCGCGTTTATTCAGTGAGTGTGTATAGAGGTTTACTACTGTGATATGAGTTTTACTACTGTGACATGGTCAATAACCCCCTCGCTTTGTGGACACAGCCTGAGGACAAGAGATGGGTATTCTCCCACCTAATCGGTTATTGTCTCGCCTAATTGGTTCCTGTTATTATTGCAGTATAAACAAGACTGTGACGTTTTACAACTTCCTGTGGTACATGGAAATTATACTCCTCCCTCCAAATGACTAGTGAATAGGGGTGCGTGGATTATGTCCGGCATTAAAATGAGCATAATAGGTATGAAAAATCATCGAGCATAATGCGAGCATAATAGGCATATTCTCTGAGGAAATTATGTCATTAATTAATTTTGTGGAAACTTGGGTATATGGTGATTCTAAATTTCGTAATTGTGACAACTCGTTAACAAGAGTCAAGCAGCTGGCAGCTGGCAGCTGCTCACAAGTCACCGCTTCTTCTCCAGCGTCCTTACTAAGCAACTTCGAGCCTCCACACAGTTGGAATTGAATTAAATGTGGAAGCGGAAGGTTAGGAGAATGCACCGCCACACACTGGTGCTAGAAAAAGCGGTCAACTTGTTCGACCGACCCAAAAGGGGTGAGTGTGGTGCTGAGAGCCAGGTGTTTGAGCATAAAATTGATTATAGTAGCATTTGTAGAGCATAGAGCAGAGCAGCATAAGTAATAGCAAGAGCGCATAAGAACGGGCGGCTAGAGTAAGAGCGTGTAACTACGTAAAATTCGAAACCGGGCGGAATTTACCGTCAGTACTAAAAATAGTAACACGCCCTGCGCACGCTGCGTTGACATAAGCCCTTATGCATTGTTGCTAAGCGCGCACGTGACGGGTGTTCTATTTTTAGTACGGTTCAATAATTTTGCCCGGACTACGGGCTTCTATTGGAGTTACACGCTCTTCCTCTAGCCGCCCGTTCTTATGCGCTCTTGGTAATAGTTATATCCCTTCCTGGGGTGTGGTCTTGCACATTGGTGTCGGGCGTAGCCGAGGGATATAACTATTTTATAACCTGTTACCTAGGCAACATCTCTGTAGAAGAGAGATATGCTTATATGTTGCCTAGGTAACAGGTTATATACTAAATATACATAGAGAGGGAATTATGAGCCATATTTTCCCTTGTAGCCCTCAGGAAGGAAAATAAGTTATCACAGTTAAACCCACCTGTTGTGTAGGCAAAGACAAAAAAATTTCTGGACCGATACAGTTCCGTTGCCAAAAAGTTCTGTTATGGGCCTATTTTTGAAACTGAATCAGCACCGCAAGTAGCATCAGGACAGTACTGTATCATATACAGATCTGGATCAGCTCGATTCTATGAGAAAATATTTTAGCTCGATTCTGATTCAAAACGTATGAGGCTACTATGAGAAAAATATTTTAACTCGAGTATCTTACGTACTTTGCATTTGTCTTGTTGGCAATAGTATAGTTCGTGTTTGTGTCATCCCCAGACCAACCTGAAAAGCAGAAAGATAAAAAGATGTTTTTATAAACAACACACATGGGGCGGGGCCTACTGCATAAAAATGTCATACAGTGACTTATCCGAACACGTTGGGACCAGAGGGTGTTCCGATAACTGAAATGTTCAGGAAACAATAGTATTTGTATACAAAGCAGATTACTTTCCGTTTAATGCACAGCAAAATATAATCATTATTTGGGGGCTCAGATATTAACTGAAGATTCGGACAACTGAAGTTTGGGTAAGTACTGTAGTTGCATTTTTACATTCCGAGCTTGAGCTTTCTGCTGGCTTAGCCGCAATGTCTCTTTGGAAAGCCCAAAACAAGCTGTGTGCCCAAGTTTATTCTACCTTCATTTTGTACAGCAGATTGCAAAAGTCTTGCAACAAGCAAGCTGAACAGTGGAAAACCACAATTGATTTACTGTGTTTGAACCAAGAGGAAGGGCATGCTGAGGCGGGAAAGATAATCATGTTCAAGCACAGTAAATCAATTGTGGTTTTCCACTGTTCAGCTTGCTTGTTGCAAGACTTTTGCAATCTGCTGTATCTAAATAAGATCACTGTTGTCATGCATATGTAATCATGCATCCTGCAATCTGATTTGAGTTTCATGTGACAAGAAAAGTCGTTCAAACAAACACTAGGCCTTTTTCCATAAGCATCATGACAGGCAGAGAGGGATGGAGGTTGAGGGAAGGGAAGAGAAGGAAGGAGGGAAATGAGGTAGGGAATAGAAGGAAGGAGGGAAAGAGAAAGGAGGTGGGGGGAAGGGAAGATAAGGAAGGAGGGAAAGGAGGTGGAGGGGAGGGAAGGGAAGGAGGGAGGGAAAGGGAAGAGAATATAAAAGCACAATAAATATACCTTAATAAGCACAATAAGCATGAATATCATTGGACAGTCTATACAGGAAGTTATCCATGTTATCAGAGTATGATGTAACAACAAGGATGTATGGACGTCTGGTACAATGACTAAAATGGCCTGTGGGCAGCTAAACTGTTGAAATCATTTCATACAAGCATCCTGTCAACTCCCTATATAGTAGGTGCACTCAATCCACTCTATTATCTATTATCAGATCTAAATATCCAACCATCTCGATTGTCTAGACGACCAGTCCCCTGGGCAACAATAGCGTAAGAAATTATCTTGAGAGAGCATTGGTATGTCCTGTTGATGCTCAGTGAACTTTGCACTTCCACTTGTTATTTCAAGCTATATACTTTATCATTATGCAAGTAACTTCAGTTGTCAAGACAACCTGTCTGTGTGTAAGGAAGCTAGTAATGACAACAGGAAGCCAATACAACTTCTACAATTATCTAACAAAGTGTACATGTGTACAGTTTGTAATACACCTGTGAATATTGTAAGGGTAAACCACATCCCTGTTGTAGGGTATGACCTCTATAGTAGTCTCCCATATACAAAATTATGCAATTATGTACAAGTTCAAAAGGTCTGTCTACGTGACTTCCAATAAACTATTTTGCATACAGCAATAAAAAAGACTAACAATTTAAGGCTTCACTCTTCCTGTTGGGATTGTGTGTTGTATAATTGTTCTTATAATCAGGGCTGTTGCATCAGCAATATGCTGGTCTTCAGCAATCCCCTATCCACATAGTGAACTGTTAAGGTGGCATGGCAAGTAGGTAGTATCTGTGTAACACACCTTGATACCATGCTAAAATTATACATGGTTATTTTTAGCAATAGTACTTTTTGTCCAATGGAGGAAAACTAAATTGTGGAGAGTTTTAAAAATGGTTTTAAGAACTGACAAAGTATGTGAGAAATATTTCAGCCCTCAAATTTGTAATATTTGTGTTCTGTGTTGTGATGTTATTGTATGTGCCCTTCTGGAAGTGTCGGCTCTAGCTCTTAAATGTGCCTGACTTCCTCCTTTCGGTTTCCTCCTTCCCTTCTTTCTTTTCTTCCTTCCCTCATTCCTTTTGTTCCTGTTCCCCTCCCTCCCTCCCTCCCCTTCCCTCCCTCCCTCCTTCCCTACTCCCTTTTCTCCTTCCCCCTCTCCTCACCACCTCACTATGCATACAGAGTCAAACTACAGCAAAATGAGAAGGAGAATGACGATTATGGCGGCACCACAGAAGAAGATAGTGGTAGGGATACGTGTCCCCCTCTCCTTTCCTCCTCCCTCTCCTCGTTTCCTTTCTCCCACTTCCATCTTTAGTTAATTTCTGTTTTACCTCCTCCCTCCTTTCTTCTTTGCCTTCCTTCCTCTCTCTTTCTCCTTTTCAACTTTCTCTTCCCTCCTTTCCACTTAATGTCTATATTTGCTTCCCCCATCCTTCCTTTCTCTTCCCTCCGTTCCCACTATCTTTCCTTACCGCTTCTGATTTTGATCCACGCAAGCACTAACAACAACCTCAAGAGTGTGAAAGTTCTGTGTGACTGCGTGAAGACATATTAGCAACACCTTTGTCCCCTCCCTCTTTCTCTTCCATCATTCCTAGAAGGAACTAATTGTTCGAAGTGTCTGCGTGCTTCTTACACACTGGTTAGCACACCTGTTGTCAGCATTGCAATAAGGTTGAACAGGCTTCAGTGCACTTGTGTTATTCGCGGAATGTGGGATCATGTTACTCGTGGTTTTAGTTTCCTCCTTCTCCTACAATGCTGGAAATGACTAGCCTCGTACCCACGGTCAAGTGAGAGAGAGCTCTTCCTCGTTCCACCTCCTCCCGCAGTACGAGAGTCTCCTTCCACCTCCTCCTTTCCCTTCCTCTCCCTCCCTCTCTTTCCCTTCCTCTCCTCCTCCTAGAAAAAGACATTTGTATGCTTTAGGATGGATTCTGTATTTGTTGCACACTGTGTTGGGCCCTTCCCTATGTGTCGTCCTTCCTCTCCTCAAATTCTTTTCCTCCCTCTCTTCCTTTCCTCTCCCTCTCTTTCCCTCCCTTTCCCTTCCTCTCCCTCCCTCTCTTCCTTTCTTTTCCCTCCTTCTCTTTCCCTTCCTCTCCCTCCCTCTCTTTCCCTTCCTCTCCCTTCCTCTCCCTCCCTCTCTTTCCCTTCCTCTCCCTCCCTCTCTTTCCCTTCCTCTCCCTCCTTCTCTTTCCCTTCCTCTCCCTCTCTCTCCCCTTCCTCTTTCTCCCTCTCCACTTCTTTTCCTTCCACTTCCTCTCTTCTTCCTCTTCTCTCCTCCTCTTCCCTCTTCTTCTCCTTCTCTCTCTCCTTCTTCTCTCTCTGGGTTGTCTAGCACGGTCACAAGTATATACTTTGTCACAAGAGTTCAGTCATAGGTGGAGGTGGGAGGGGATGACTAGGTGTGCTTGGGAGGGGGTGACTAGGTGTGCTTGGGAGGGGGCGACTAGGTGAGGGGGAGGGGGCGACTAGGTGAGGGGGAGGGGGTGACTAGGTGTGCTTGGGAGGGGGCGACTAGGTTAGGGGGAGGGGATGACTAGGTGTGCTTGGGAGGGGGCGACTAGGTGAGGGGGAGGGGTGACTAGGTGTGCTTGGGAGGGGGCGACTAGGTGTGCTTGGGAGGGGACGACTAGGTGTGCTTGGGAGGGGGTGACTAGGGGAGGGGGTGACTAGGTGAGGGGGAGGGGATGACTAGGTGTGCTTGGGAGGGGGCGACTAGGTGAGGGGGAGGGGGTGACTAGGTGTGCTTGGGAGGGGGCAACTAGGTGAGGGGGAGGGGTGACTAGGTGTGCTTGGGATGGGGCGACTAGGTGAGGGGGAGGGGGTGACTAGGTGTGCTTGGGAGGGGGCAAAGGTGTGCTTGGGAGGGGGTGAAAGGTGAGGGGGAGGGGGACTAGGTGTGTTTGGGAGGGGGTGACTAGGTGAGGGGGAGGGGATGACTAGGTGTGCTTGGGAGGGGGCAACTAGGTGGCTTGGGAGGGGGCAACTAGGTGAGGGGGAGGGGACGACTAGGTGAGGGGGAGGGGACGACTAGGTGTGCTTGGGAGGGGGCAACTAGGTGTGCTTGGGCAGATTCTCTTTGAAGAAAGTTGTACTATGCCATACAAGCAATTAAGTTAGTCCCCTGTGCTCATGAATAACAGTAAACTTTATTTGACCTATGCAGAGTGATTGTGAAATATGTTGCACTATGATAAATTTGTAAGCCCAAAACTGAGGCACTTCAGGCCCAATTGATTATGGGATATTCAGTGTAGTCAACTAATTGGTTGTTAAACACATGGGATTAGTCGGCTAATTATAGTCATCAACCATGACTTGAAACTCATTTTTCCCTCCCCCCACTTCTTCTAGTCCCACTTCCTCTCTCTATTCCCCTTTCCCTATTTCTCCTCTCTCTCCACAACCTTCTCCAGCTGTTTCCCCCTTTCTCTCTTCTCCTTTCCTCTCCCTTCCCTCTTCCCCCTTCCTCTGTTTCTCCTTTCTTTCCCCCTTCCCCCTCCCCTTTCTCTCTTTGGATCCCCTGTTTTTCCCTCCCTCTGCCCTTTTTCCTTCCTCCCATCTCACTTTCGCCTCTTCCCCACTCTTTCCGCCTTCCTCTTATGATCAGGTTTCTAATTTATCTCACCTGCTTACGTAACTTTCTCCTTTGTAGTGCTGCTAATTATGCATTCATGTCTCACCATGAAATTCGATTCATAACTTTAGCTTTTTAGGAAGCCACCAGTCAGCTGTCACTTCCTGTCTACGCACATTGTTTAAGATGCCATTGTGCACACACATGGATGCACATGTACACACACGTGCACACACACACACATGTACACACATACACACACACTTACACACACACACAACATACACACATGTGCAACACATACACACACACACACAACATACACACATACACACACATGTGCACACACACACACACACCATCACACACACACACACACACACACACACACACACACACACACACACACACACACACACACACATACACACACACACATACACACACACACACACACACACACCATCAAAGACAAGGAAGAACCTTGTACCACAGTTTGTGCCACAGCACAAGGCCCCCGGTCTCTGACAGCCCTTCCTTGTCTCTTTGCCAAGTGTCAGTTCCTCCTGTACGGCAACTTTTCTCCCGGAGACAGACGTCTCGTCACAAGATACATCACTGCTTATGACGGGTCAGTTCTAGTCTCATACCCAGTCTGGGGGAGAATCTGGGAATGAGACTCATCAGATACAGTGTCTCTATGTCTTAGCTAATGTGGCCGGTAAATGTATTGAGCGTTGCTAGGTTACAAAAGCCTCACACGAGGAGAAACCGTCTGGTGAACCAAGTCAAATTTCTTCTGGTGAACCAAGTTGAATTTCTTGGGCTAGCCCACGCTTTTGCAACAGTGTAACCTAGCAACGTTAGATACATTTTGCAACATACCCGCTCAAGAAAATGCTAAATTTTACTGCTGCAAGAGAAGTGCTATGTACTAATTTGCAATTGTTTTTCCGCTTTTCGTACTGCGAGTGATGAAAGCGGGATAGTCTGGGAGTTCAGATACAGTGCAAATGTCTTATTTGGCCGGTACTTATTAATCCACCGACACACAACCCACATACCACATAACAACACATAGCCTCATTTCCAGGCCGTTCCCGCCTCCAGTTTTTGATCGCTTGCAGTATGCAAAAATGGAAGACCTGAGAGATTTCATTATGTGCGATGACGTCAGGTACATAGGGGGTAGACAGATGGGGGATGGTGCCGATTGTTGTAACTCACAAACTTTGCGTTGATCAGCCTCGAGTCTACTGAACAACAAGCTGTATTGATGCTGTCTTTCAGACCTTATAGTCTCAAGTCCTTGGACAAGATATTACAAGAAAGGCCTTGAGACTCTTCATTGGGCACCACCCCCCGTCTGTCTACCTATCATTACATCACATCACTGTGCACGTGACAAAACCTCCCCAGCCTTCCCCCTCCTTTTTGCATAAGCTGAATGGTGGTGAAGGCTTGGGAACAAGGCTAAACCATGTACATGTTTTTAGTGTGTTGACAGTCTGTACTAAAGTACAAGTAGTCAACTATTGTTACAAGAGTCATGGTTTATATATATAAGTATATCAAACAAGAGTGCATAAGAACCCGCAGCTTGAGTAAGAGCGTGTAACTCCAATAGAAGCCCATAGTCCAGTCAAAATTATTGAACCGTACTAAAAATAGAACACCCGGTCACATGCTTAGCAACAATGGCTTATGTCTATGCACCATGCACAGTATGTGTTACTATTTATAGTACTCGAGGTAAATTCTGACCGGTTTCAAATTTTACGGAGTTAGACGCTCTTACTCTAGCCGCCCACACTCTTGTACAAAGCAATGCTTGAAATATCACACGTTTGTTGTGTTCTTCCGTAGTAGCTGAGAATTCTTCCTATTTTATTGAGTAACTGGTACTATTAGAAGTACGTGGTAGTACTGGTGCTGTTAGAAGTACGTGGTAGTACTGGTGCTGTTAGAAGTACGTGGTAGTACTGGTGCTGTTAGAAGTACGTGGTAGTACTGGTGCTGTTAGAAGTACGTGGTAGTACTGGTGCTATTAGAAGTACGTGGTAGTACTGGTGCTATTAGAAGTACGTGGTAGTACTGGTGCTATTAGAAGTACGTGGTAGTACTGGTGCTGTTAGAAGTACGTGGTAGTACTGGTGCTATTAGAAGTACGTGGTAGACTGGTGCTGTTAGAAGTACGTGGTAGTACTGGTGCTATTAGAAGTACGTAGTACGTGGTAGTTGGGAATTCTTATTTGTTGAGTAACTGGGGCTAATTGAAGTATGTATGTAGTATGCAAGTAATCCCCATTTACCCTTGTACCCAGGCTGTTCATTAAAATAAAGTAAATAAAAATAACATCCTGGTAACTTACACATGTTCAAACTGCTGACTTCAAACAGCTTGTACACAAGGCTAACTAGGGCTGGAACAAGTTGATCTAGTTGGTTGCAAAAATGGTTGACGCTTTGCAACTCATCAACACAGTGGCTTTTAACAAGTTCATTCACCACCATGCACAATGGGACTTGGCATAACATCTAGGCCTGCCTTACTCCCCTCCCTCTCTCCCTCCCTCTCTCCCTCCCTCTCTCCCTCCCCCTTTTCACTCAAGCAATGCCGTTGTCAGTGAATCTTTTTTCCAAGCCTGCCTTCAGGGTGACGTAGCGCTAATGATGACAGAGCATGTGTACATGTGTGTACAGTCTGTACTAAAGTACAAGTAGTCAACTATTGTTACGAGAGTCATGTGCTGATGTAAACAGTGTGTAGTACAAGGAAGTAAGCAATATCTCTCCAGGAATGTAATATCTGATCAGCAATGTACACATCCACATTGCTGTACAGGAGTCATCAAGCCTGACAAAAGTCCACATCAGATTAAAACATCGCTGAGACTGTTGTATTGCTGTTCCTCTCTGTTTCCACGTAATTATAGAGTCCCAAAAGAAATCCAGAGAATTTTGACTATGAAATTACCAAGTAGCCGACCAATAGAACGAAACCTTTGTATGTGAAATGAGGATATTTGGAATTACAGTAGTATAACTAACCTTTCATATTGTGTAACTAACTTCCTCGTTCCCCTGTATTGCCAGGATTTCATACGGAGAATTGCAATGGTGCGTTTGACTAGCCTCCGTACACAGTAGAGCGAAACCTTTGTATGTGAAATGGGGAATTACAATAGTATAACCTTACATATTGTGTAACTAACTTCCTTGTTCCTCGTATTGCAAGGATTTCATACGGACAGAAACAAGATATTTAGAATTGCAATGGTTCCTCCATCCATGTCACGAACGTTTTTGATGTATGGTACTTTGGTATTGTACGGTCGGTTTTTGAACTGCTGGCTGGATTTTTGTCTTAAGTTTCATGCAACTGTTAGCACAAGCATGAAGCTATAGTTGGTTCGTACAAAACTCCACCTTTGAAAATTCTGACCATTTGTTGATTATATCATGCTCACATAAGAAAAGATACTCGGCTAAGCCCTCTCTAAGTTTTACAATGTTCGTGCACAGGAGAGCCTGGGGATATGGCTAATTGTAGCATGTGTACATGTGTTGACAATGGGCAGGAGAGCCTGGGGATATGGCTAATTGTAGCATGTGTACATGTGTTGACAATGGGCAGGAGAGCCTGGGGATGAGACTAATTGTAGCATGTGTTGACAGTCTGTACTAAAGTACAAGTCGTCAACTATTGTTACAAGAGTCATGTGAGGAAGTAAACAGTGTGTAGTACAAGGAAACAGTATCTCTCCAGGGATGTAATATCTGTCATCCACATTGGTGTACAGGAGTCGTCAAGCCTGACAAAAGTCCACATCAGATCGAAACATCGTGTACTGTTGTATTACTCTGAAAAATAGTTCCTCTTATACAGTAACTGTTTCCACGTAATTATAGAGTACCAAAAGAAATCCAGAGAATTTTGACTATGAAACTACCAAGTAGTCGACCAGTATAGCGAAATCTTTGTATGTGAAATGGGGAATTGCGATAGTGTGACTAACCTTACATATTGTGTAACTAACTTCCTTGTTCCTCGTATTGCAAGGATTTCATACGGACACAAGATATTTAGAATTGCAATGGTGCATTTGACTAGCTTCCATACAATATAGCGAAACCTTTGTATGTGAAATGGGGAATCACAATAGTATAACCTTTCATATTGTGTAACTAACTTCCTTGTTCCTCGTATTGCAAGAGTTTCATACGGTTAAGTTGGAAGTGAACTAGATATTTAGAGTTGCAATGGTGCATTTGACTAGCCTCCATCCATGTCACGAGCGTTTTTGATACATGGTACTTTGGTATTGTACGGTCGGTTTTTGAACTGCGGGTTGGATTCTTGTCTAAGAGTTTCATGCAACTGTTAGCACAAGCATGAAGTTGGTTCACCAACGTACAAAACTCCACCTTTGAAAATTCTGACCATTTGCCATTTGTTGATTACATCATGCTCACGTGAGAAAAGTCAATATTCGTGCATGGGAGCTAGAGAGCCTGGGGATGAGGCTAATGGTGTAGGTAAAACATGTACGTGTGTTGACAGTCTGTACTAAAGTACAAGTAGTCAACTATTGTTACAAGAGTCTAGTCATGTGAGGAAGTAAACAATATCTCTCCAGGAATGTAATATTAGCCTCGTTCCCAGTCCTCACCACAGCTATCATCGCTTGCAGTACTCCTGTGTGTTATTCGTACTGCAAGCGACGATAGCTGTGGTGGAGGACTGGGAACGAGGCTAATGTAATATCTGATCAACAATGTACACATCCACATTGGTGTACAGGAGTCGTCAAGCCTGACGAAATCCACACCAGATCGAAGCATCGTTGGGATTGTTGTATTACTTTATTATTGAAAAGTGCTTCTTCATACACTGATGAACAGTAGGCGGAGTCATTGTATCTTTATTTTCTCGCCTGCAATCTTTATTTTCTCGATAATAAGACCATGTCACTTGGATTCAATCCATGACAAGGTTCACTCATTGAATTCCAGTGATACACTGAAATTTCCTTTCAGTCCGATCTGTAGGTCCCAGCAACTTCCAGAATTCCAACATTTATACCTAGAGGCTGTCTAAGATGGACAGTTCAAAAATGTAGATCAAGCTTAGCCTCGTTCCCAGGCTCTCCCTATGCACGAATGCTTTTCCGTACTGCAAGTGACGGAAAGCTTGCAGTACGGAATGCCTGGGAATGAGGCTACGTCAAGCTGACTTTGTATAACATCTGGGCCTATATTTTTCAGGTTGTCCATGCTTGTTCCTAGCTTGTGGGCTTGTATACTATGTGTACATATTGTGTGTGCGTTGCTAGACCTTCTAACATTTCATCGCTTCAGTTTGCAAATGCCGTGGAGATCTTGTCACGTGCAGTGGCAGTAGGTAGACAGAGGGCAGACAGACAGTGGGTGATGCCCAACAAAGCTTCTCAAGTTCTTCTGTAATTTCTGTCCAAAGACTGTAAGTTGGTAGCCTCGTTCCCAGGCCCCGCCCAGCTTTCCATCACTTACACCATACTACAAGCGACGGAAAGCTGGGCAGGGCCTGGGAACGAGGCTAGTAAGCTAAGCTGGATTGTTAGTGGACTGAGCAATGCCAAGTTATGGTGGGACACTGTCCCCAAGTGTCTATCTTCTGTCTATCTTCTGTCTACCTGACTACACATGACAAAATCTTCAAGGCCTTCTTCCTCCAGTGCAACCACTGGATGCAGGGAAGGCCTGGGAAGAAGGATATGATTGCGTGTATTAAATTTCAAGTAGTCAACCATGCCAACCCTCCAATTATAAGCTTATTAATGTTATGCCCCACTACCTTCCGTATGGGCTATAGTAGGGCAAGGTGGGGATTTGACTAATTAAAACATCAATTGCCCCAGTATGTGGGGCATCCCTTAGTATCAAACCCACTTGCAGAAGGTGGGGATTACTGGGGATTTGACACACAGTGTAACTATGCAGTATGCAGAGACCATTGCTGCAAAAAAACAAAAAAAAATGTCCAATGAGCAGTCTCTTGTAGTCAAAGCCCCTGAAATGCCCGCCATCTGCCCATAGTGGGGATAGGGTATTAGTTTCCTCCATATTGTGGGTTCCCGTAGGTTTGAAGCTGGCCATTCTAGTCCAATTAGTGTGGTAATTACTGATGTTAACCATGCCAGCTGCCATGGTAGCCCATAGTGAACACTTGTTAATTGATTTACAAAAACAACCCTTGTTCATGTCTTGCAATTGAGTTGTAGCGGGGGAAAAACTCCATCATGCAGACAAAACAACAGTGCAATAAAACAAAACAAAAACAAATACAAAACAACAACAACAACAACAACAACAACATAAAAGAGGGCCAAATTTGTTTTAGTGTTGTTATTATAAATTAATCTTTAAGTATGGCCTTTTTGAATAAAACTATCGTCTTGTCAACTGGTTGTCTCTTGCCTTACCCAACCCAAAAGAAAGAGTTTAGCTGATTACTGTCAGTCATCCATCCCAGGAAATTCTGTCTCCTAATGCGGGATGATACCACACTCGAATAGCCTGATGATCGCAGACGTTTTGGCCCCCTCCTCTCGAAGTCTATCCAGGTCGAGACAGCTATCTCTGGATGCTAGATTTTTAAGCTTCTCTGGCTTGTGTTGTAGTCTTGTGTTGAAGTAGTGTTGGGAATAATACATATACGCACTACATTGTGGAAATGTTGAGTGACAAAATATTTTTTAATGCGAAGGTTTCCCGATGTAAGGTAGTTGCTAGAACAAGGTTACCCCCTGCCTGGTGGTGTGTACACACTGTTTACATTGACAGTGTACGAGTGTTGGTAATAATTTGATTATTTGAAGGAATGTAGGAAATTGAAAAGGGAAAGGGTCCTAGAAGTTCAGTCAGGTTGGAGATGAAGTCATCTTGTCTTGTCCCTATGACAACAGACATTTCCTTCCAACTTATCAGTGCCTCACTGGAATGTACACACATGAGAGAGAGAGATAGTGGGTGGCTACGTGTGTGGAACAATAGCACTTGAAGTCCCACCTGTGCCAACACCGGTTTATACCCATTTTCTCTAATCCCATTTGGTCTACAAAATGTAAATATGTTCCATTTCGTCTAAAGGTCTAAAAGTGA